>OX387319.1:22938587-23538587 GCA_947562085.1 Eudonia lacustrata | reverse complement strand
GCACCTGACGCTTGACCCAACCTTTCAACGAGAGCCTCTCTAGGTGTTGATCGAGGCTCTTAGCTAAAAGACCGTTATTATTATTATTATTAAATCAGCCATAGCTGTCCCACTCCTGGGCAAGGGCCTTCCCACACTTTTTCCACACCTTCCGGTCCCCTGCAACATCACGCCATTATTCCTATATATTTTAAATTTGATTAACAACACGTTATGCTCAATAATCACCTTTTGCCAGGTTCCTCGTACTCCCAAGCGTTGAGTCCCTTGTGGCCGTTCATGGATTTTATAGTAAATCTCTCCGCGCTGCTCGTTGCCACGTCCAGCCGGTATTCAACTGTGCTGTCGTACATCTGGAATAGACGCACAATACTTTGTTAGTTAGTGTATAATATTTGAGTACTACAAGTTGGACCAAGAAAAATTAAAAAAAATGTGTTAAAATAATTTATCTACACTAATGTTGTAACATTCTACTTATGTTTCCAATACTTGACTTATAATTACTACTGTTATAGCGCAGACAACAAAACACTCAATTTAAGCAATTTCACATGATGGTATAATATCCACATCGATATCGTAAAATCTCATTATAACATCAATAAAACGCGACCAATTAACCTGGCGAGCCTTATGTCAAAATCCTCATACAAGTTGTATAAAATTTTGACATTAGGCTGGCTTTTGAAAACAGTTGGGTTATACGTGAAAACTTCGTCGAAACTACTAAACTTACATACACAAAACTCTTTGGTAAGATCTTGTGCCAATTAAATAAAAAAAGAACAGCGCGCGCTCGCTCCTGATTGGCACTGCGCGCGCAGCTACGCTCTCATTGGTTAGATTTTAATGGCAGAAATTTGAACAATTATTATAAATAAACTATTGTCAGCTTTTACTCTTGTTGTTTGACTAATTGCATTAGTGAAGATAAAGTAGTGTATGCAACTGCATATAACACGGGTATTAAAACACTCGTTACTATTATGAAACTCGCTGCGCTCGTTTCATAAACTCACACTCGTGTTTTAATACCCTTCATTATATGACAGTTGCATAAACTACTATTCTTGATTGTTAAAATTATAAAATGTTAAAAATTTCTCCGCTTCACGTGATCTTGACCTTGAACAGTGATGTTCCAGTGTGATTAAAAGCCGATTCAGGATGCGAATACCGCTAGTGGAGTCAATTGTGTCACTAACCATCATTGCCAACCCGCAAGTCGCTTTTTCAAACCTCGTCAAGTAAGGTTTTAGAAGCTATACTTCCTCACGTACCCCCAGCTGTTTTCGCATCAAGGATCTTTTTCTGCTTTAGTCATCTATACCATCATCATCATGTTCGCAGCTGACAGACATCCATAGCTGGACCAAGACCTCCCCCAAAGATCCTAACAAAGACCGCTTTTAAGCTGCTCATCTATATGTCCCCCACGATCCGGTCAACCCGAGTCGAGGTCCTAGCTTTTAGAGGCACCCTCGGGTTGTTCCGCCCCTGATCCGATCCGGACCCCTCGGAGTATCTAGTAGGGAACGGAGACACGCACTAATGATGTCATCCCCTCTAGAAAAACTCTGACGGTGATTCGTTTCACACGGCTTTAAGAACCGTTTAATTCTCGCCGCCCCCAAAAACGTCCAGTAACGCTAAAAATACCGCCAGATGCAATTGGCCATTTTTCTCCAAAAAAATCTAATCTTTAATTCAGCTTCAATGCAGCAATTAGCACTTAAAAATAAGAAGTAAAATTTAAAAATCTATATGTATATAAAAGTTTATGTCAATCGGAAATAGACCGTATCGCCATACAGTGTCAGCTTACCCTGTCCAGCAGTCCCAAGGTTTCGAAGCTGATCCAGCCCGGCATCACCGTGTTGCCCAGCTTGATGAGCGGCTCGTCGTAGCCCCACAGGAACTCGTGCGCGGTCTGGTTGACGATGGCGTGCGTCTCCAGGGTGCTCAGCAGGATGTTGAAGCCCAGCTGGGTGAGGTACGGGTACGTGGTCATCATGGAGGCCATGCTCTGGAAGGGAGGTTCAAAATCAAAATCAAATCAAATAATTCAAGGTTGAGTCAGTTATTATTTTAAAAAAAAGTAAGCATAATTTTTCCATTAGGCAGCGATTTCCAATGACCCTACACTAGGCACTGCCTGAACGGTGGCGTTCAAATTTAAAGTTTAGCGGATGCCAGTAATTAATTTAATAATGTTAATGATGAAATGCCATTTCTTTCTATTTACTTTAGAAAGCACTTTTTTGTAGCCTCCCTCAAACTCTTCCGCTTTTCTCAATCTCTGGATGATCTCTCTATAATGGCGTCGAGTCATCGCTAAACAAATTAGGAGAAATATATTTTTAAATTTGCTTTTAAATAAACAGCTTGAAGTTTTACTTTGCATGCGAATATGTTTACCGCACTACAGTTAGTACCGAACTGTTCCTTTACAATGAATAAGACAATTTCTAGACTAAGCTTGTTTGCCTGTGTGATTGATTTAATCTGTTGCACAGATGACTTAGCCTGAAGTAGTCTTGTGATCTAATTGGCACAACGCAAACACCGGGGTTTCTCTTCGTGATCGAATCAGAAATGAGGAGATCCGCAGAAGAACAGAGGTAACCGATATAGCCCGAAGAGTTGCTAAGCTCAAGTGGCAGTGGGCAGGGCACATCGCTCGCAGGACTGATGGCCGCTGGGGCGGGATAGTCCTTGAGTGGCGACCGCGTCCGGAAAGCGCAGTGTGGGCAGGCCTCCAACAAGGTGGACCGACGATCTGGTGAAGGTCGCGGGAAGCCGCTGGATGCGAGCAGCACAAAACCGGTCGTTGTGGAGATCCTTGGGGGAGGCCTTTGTCCAGCAGTGGACCTCTTTTGGCTGAGATAATCATGATGATGAAACACAAGATTTGCAGTTATGCACGTTTCCCATAGTCACATCCTGGCAAGTCCACAGTGCACGTGAAACCGTATTCGGACCTCTGCCACCTATTACCACCCATTTTCTTGTTAAAATGAATTAAAATGGATTCTGTGTACACATTAGAGGGTTTAATTTAATCATAAAACAATTTGCTATCAATTATAGCATGGAGCGATGTCGAGCACGAGGGCTATAAAGTATGTTATTAGCATCTCTGAGAAAATGATTATTAATAGTGTTTCCGCGTACCTACACTGTTTAAATAGCGCAAATTAATTGTAGAGAAAAATGGCGTACAATTTTAATATGTGTTTTAAATAATATTATGCCTTGCTATAATTGTGATCATGCGTCGGAGCAATTAGAAAGAACAATCGATAGATATAAATAATACTTAGGCAGGTAGGTAGGTCAAGGATGTCTTTTATCTTACACATACTTTACAAGAAATGCCTAATTGTCAAAGAAAAACTGAATTCGCGCCTCAAATACGATTCATTTGTTAGTAATCGACGTTTGAATCATACAAATACGAGTAATAATAGGATTCAATTACGGTATCATCCTACTAATATTATAAACGCGAAAGTTTGTAAGTATGGATGTTTGTTACTCTTTCACGTAAAAACTACTGAATGGATTTGGATGAAATTCGGCTTGACTTTTTATCCAGATATTCCTACGGGAATGGGAACCACGCGGGTGAAACCGGGAACCACGCGGGTGAAACCGCGAGCGGCCACTAGTGGTTATATATTACAAATTACAATACATGTGTAGGTAGTAGCTACGTCGGTCGTAGCATAGCGGTCGAAGGTTTGCATTCCACCTGATCTAGTTTGACCAAAACCAAATAGATGTGACCTTCCACTGCAGAAAGAATAATTAAAACGTTACACGACTTTTGCACGTGGTCTGTGAATTGTTAATGGGGTACTTGTAAAGGCATTGGACTAGGCTGGTGAGTGCTGGCGGTGATCTTTGAACCGTT
Source organism: Eudonia lacustrata (assembly GCA_947562085.1). NCBI lineage: Eukaryota > Metazoa > Arthropoda > Insecta > Lepidoptera > Crambidae > Eudonia > Eudonia lacustrata. The sequence goes on along the minus strand of OX387319.1, from coordinate 23,534,668 downwards.
TACTAATTCCCACGGTATGATATCAAATTAAGAGTGCTCCATTTTCTCTTATTCCAAGTCAATCGTAACTTATTTTTGGCACCGAAAATTCTCGAACGATATAAGCAAATTTTGAATATATAATTGTACGATTGCAATGCGACTGCTATAGTTGCGATTGATAAATTGGTATTACGGACACAGATCGTCGAATATATGTAAACTATTACATACATTTTAATCGCAAATGCACTAAGCGAGCCATAGACTATGTATAATATTGGGTATAGGTGTGCCTCTCATAGAAAAAAAGATGGGAAACTAGGTTCCCGGTACAATAAATGGCGGTAGCAGGCGTTTGCGTACGCGTTTACGCTTATTCCCGAAAGATGGCGCTAAAAATATATTTGAGCTCTATGAGAAGATGACGAAAGTTGTGGTTATAAGAAAGTTTCTAGAAAATAACTAAACATAACTTAAACACAAATGTTGAAAAAATTTCCACGAGCAGGATTTGAACCCGCACCCTTCTGACATACCGGGTCAGGTGCTCTCCTAATTTAGCTATCTATTATCTATTATACTAAATAGTATTTGTAAAAATATTATGATCAGATGTTAATGACGGTAGTTGTTGACATTGAATGGGCGCCTTTGGCTTTCAAAGTAAAAAGTAAATAGTGTTGAATAATTTCGGCGGGCTGGTTAGAACCACGATAGATCTTTAAAGATAAGTTAAGAAGTAGGCAAGCTATTTTTAAATGTTTATATAATTTTTAACGCAAATTTTGTTGCGAACAAAAAAAAACACAAATGTTGAAAAAAAAAATGCTCGTGGAAATTTTTTCAACATTTGTGTTTTTGTAATTGGTTCGCAACAAAATTTGCGTTAAAAATTATATAAACATTAAACATAACTTACTAGCTGTGCTCGCGACTTCGTCCGCGTGGAATAGTGACTTTCGGCAGCATTTTTAATTTTTTAGGCTCTTTTCCCGTTTTTGCAACATTTTTCACTGATGCTTAGCTCCTTTTGGTCGCAGCGTGATGTTATATAGCCTAAAGCCTTCCTCGATAAATGGACTATACAACACAAAAAGAATTATTCAATTCGAACCAGTAGTTCCTGAGATTAGCGCGTTCAAACAAACAAACAAACAAACAAACAAACAAACAAACAAACTCTTCAGCTTTATATATTAGTATAGATTAATTTAAAATGCTATCCATACTACCGCCATCTAGTGACATTATATGGTTAGTAACTTGAGGTTCCTCTTACGGAAGATGGTGCTGCCGTATACCTTTAAAAATTTTGTAATTATTCAATGTATGGAAGATTCACCCCTCTGAAGCAGGCGATCGTTGAGCGATTTATGTCCTCGATACCAATTTATCAATCGCAACTATATAGAGCAGTCGCGTCGATTACCAACTGGTTTCTCTTTCGGTAATAAGCCTGTGGTTGCCACCGGTGAGATTCAAAAATCGTCCTACGTGCTTAGGTGATGTTAATGAAAACATTACTTACGTACACACGCCTGCACATCGACCTATCCAAAACTGTCAAATTTCTTTAATCGATATTGATCTTTATACCCAAATGCTAAGGTTCAAAATTTATTAAAGAAATTTGACATTTTGTTGTAGGTTGGTCTGCTGCCGTCTGTACGTCAAAAAAAATCATAATACATTTAAAAAAAATTGTGACCTTCATAGTTTTAACACTCGCAATAAGGATAAACTTGCCGTCCCAACTTTCAGGCTTCATAAAACAGGTGGCTCGTTATTGGGTAAATGTATAACTTTTTATAATAAACTTCCACAAAATGTTGTTGAAATGTCCTTACATAAATTTAAAGCACATCTCAAAAATACTAATGAGTAAAGTGGAAGATTATGTTAATGAAAAAAATGTATGGACAATGGTGCAAATTAATGTTATGAATGTAATGTAATTTATGGCTTTTTTTAAATAAACCTGTATTGTAACACTACCGGAGAAAGAAACAGCGCTTGCCGAGTTTATTGCGGCTTCCTCTCGGTACAAGTTTCCGAAGTCATGGCTTTGAATTGACGATCAAAAAACAAAAAACAAAAAACTTGTAAAAGTTCATAATAAAAAAAAATAGAATTTTGAATTTTTATGATAATGTGTAACAATGGATAATGTCCAACTGTGATGCAAGGGTGAAGCATTTTCTATTATTTGACGTTGTAAATGAAAGTGAGAAAAGAAATATCCCTGCTGAGTTTATTTTTGCCGTTACTATACCCTGTTGACTTATGAACCGATGGCGTATTGACATTCAAAAGAGCTCTGCTTTACTTCAGTAAAACTTTTCAAAGATTGGATTTTTTTTTTTAATTTTATGTAATAAATAAATAATAATAAACTTTCCTACACTCACACCAATTATCTAGCCCAAGAGAAGCTTCGTTATGGAACTCGTTAAATGGTTACTAGACAACGGATACACCTACTTAAAATACATAAATACATACTTATTATACATAGAAAACACCCAGACCCGAGACAATTTAGAAAAACAATAATCCAAAAAACAATGTTGTTTTCTAAAGTTTGTGTGAACACTACAAATTGAAATAAAACAACTTGACGAATCTACTCGCGTTTAATTTCTAATTTTAATTTTTAATTTTCTATTTTCTATTCTATTTCTATTTGATATATTGTGACGTTTAATCTGGTCACATGCAGACTGAGGTGTTCGTCGTCTCTTATTCTGTAACTTGCATACCGTCTTTTAAAAAACAAATTCTATCTATCTATTGCAGCCCTTTTACTTGAACCTTGTACGGACACGGTAATTTTATAGAGAGCTCCCAAATTATTTTTATTTCTATATATCCTAACGTAATATTATAAATGGGAAAGTGAGTTTGATTGTCCGTTTGTTTGTTTGATACGCATTCACGTGTAAACTACTAAGCGATTTGTTTGTTTTGTTGTCATAGCAACTGTCGAAGCGGTACGAAGTCCGCCGGGCCAGCTAGTTATCTTATATTTTTAATGAACTTCTTACCAACATGGCTACATTGGGCATGGTGACGTTGACGTCCCAGGGGTTGGCGATGGACTCTTCGGGCAGGAACACGGCTTTGGTCCGCGGCGTGTACCGCAGTCGCTCTGCCTCCTCATCTATCTCTAAGTCTGTGTTGGTGCGCTTTTCCCTATGAACAAAGAACAATCACCAGCTTAATTATGTCTCCAGTGCTGCACGAGCTTCCCCTATGGATGGAACAGCACCACAGAGAGATCGTACCTTAAAGCGACGCATTTCGAAATTTACGTGGCGGGGATCTTGATTTTTCCCAACAATTACAAAACATATGAAAGTGATATTTGATGACATGATTTTTCATTTTATTGACTTAATTTTGCTATTTGCAGAAACACGATTTGTTAACTTTTATAACAGAGAAAAAAATATCAAAGTAACCTCTTTTAAAACATAGATTTGCATTTTACAGGCAAACCAGACTGATTTAAGCATCTAAATTTTCTTTGTAGATTAGTCTTAACACAAACTTTAATATGCAAGAGATGGCAAGAGACCTGACGGGATGACCATTGGGCCCTGGAAGCTTGGCAGGCCGTTGGTGTGGGATGCAACCTGTGCTGACACCGTGGCTCCCTCACATTTACGCGCCACCTCTCTTCATGTAGGGGCTGCTGCGGTAAGTGCTAAAAATCACAAACGGCACAAATACGCAAATCTGGGTCCAAATTATTTATTTGTTCCGTTTGCGGTGGAGACATTGGGTCCATGGGGGCCGGAGGCCTAGCAGCTTGTTAAAGAGTTGAGTGCTCGCCTTATTGAAGCCTCCGGTGACAGGAAGGCTGGCAGCTACTTCTGCCAACGTATTAGCTTGGCAATCCAAAGAGGTAATGTTGCCAGCATTCTTGGAACCGTTCCCATGAGCCCACAGCTGGAGGACATTTTTTATTTATAGGTTTTATTTTGTATTTAGTTATCTTATTTAATTTTTTCTTTAATATAGTAAGTTATGTTATTGTGAAATAGTATGTAAATGTATTTGAAATTCTCTATTTAATATTGATTAAATAGAAATCCTTTAATATGCTAGTTAATTTTTTAAAACTTATTTGTAGTTTTTATTGGAAAGAAAAAAAAACAGTTTTTCTTATGGTACGGGGCGCAAACGCACCGTATTAAATTAATTGTTTAGCGATAACACGGAGGAGTTTCAGATGACCAGTTTTGGGTCACCCATCTGATGAACGGCCTTTGGAAAAGTTTCTTAACTTCAGCAATCACAGTGCGCGTAAACAAATAAAAGCCTTCAAAAACAACAGACTGAATTCGCTCTAGGAGATAAAAAGAGAGAGAGATTTCTGTCTATCCTAAATTCCATTTATATTTTCGTAGGTTGTGCTATATTCATGCGTATAACGTATTATCGAAAAAAATCGCATAAAGCAGTAAAATATAATTTTGTAAAAAGATAATTAAAAATAGATAGGTACCTACTTTATTTTCCTACAATTACATTATCACTGAAATTAAATTGTACGAGCCATCGTACAGTTAAGTAAAAATATCATCGCCAGCAGTGTGTAATAATATCTGCACCTTTACATGTCAACATCGCCGCGAGTTAGTTTTGTTAATTTAGCATTTTTATATTCAATTTATCATATTAAATCAGTGTACGAGCAGCACTCAATCAGAGCGGTTTGATTTCATCATCCCCGAAACCCTCTCAGCATAACAACCCCAAAGTGTGGATAACCCCCACAGAAATAGCATATCCTTCCGTAAGTCATATATTTTTGGACATTATTTTTTTAAAGATTTTGATTATTTCGGTTCAAAACATCAATTGATAGTCATGTTCAACCACCCAGAAAGCTTTAACGCTTGTGTTAGTGGGTTCACGCCAGTAGTATATCGGGGCTATGGGGCTTGAACTACCAATGTTTTTTTAAGTGAAACCTTCTTTAGCGGCGTTGTACACTTTTTTTGTAATGGGTAAAAAATGTTAAATTTCGTGTCAGGACACGTGACCTGATCGAAAATTCGTAAGACGGATGGAGAGTAGACAGCCGGCGCGGCGTAGGAGAGGAAGTATCCCCCTCTCTTTCTAACGGCGCGGCGAAAATGTATGCCTGCTGTTTCGTTTAGGCGGCGCAGGGCGCTTGCGCGAATAAATTGTCATGTTTGTGTACGATAGCGCAATAAATAAATATTGTATTCTACCACGTAAATGATAGTACTTTTATACTGATAATTGAAGCAATTCGTGCAAAATTAATCCCTAACCATTCCAAAATATCAAAAATGCACAACGTTAATATTCAAGTTTTCACTTCTGCCGGCACTCCCGGAGTGCAACCCGTCATTTTTTTTTTTTGGAGAGATTTTGCTGATTGCGTCGGCTTGCATTTTCAGCTTCATGGGCTTGTTTGGGGGCGGCGAGTAACTTAAAGGGTTCCTCAAGCCGTGTGAAACGAATCACCTTCAGAGGATTTCTAGAGGGAACGGCATCACGCACTAGTGCGTGTCCCCGTGCCCTACTAAATTCTCCGAAGGGTTCAGATCGGATTGGGGAGCGGAACAACCCGAGGGCGACTCAAGATTCGGCTTGGGTTGACCGGGCCATGGTGGTGGAGGGAAGCGCCCAGGTTCATGTCTGTACCTGGTATAGAGCGCGTGTGGACCGTTTCGCCGTACCCTTGTTCTACGAGTACGGTGTCTTGGGCCTGAACTGTGTGCATGTTTAGTGTATTCTGTAAATGTGTAGTGGCATTTAGAGGATCGGACGGGGGGGTGGGGAACTACCAACGACGGCGACGACGCTCCAAATAGTTGGTAGGTTATAGTGTCACGGAATAAAGAGAACGTGTGTAGGTAAGCTTATTAACTTAACGCACACTATACGCCCTCTCACTGGCACGGAGTCTCGGACCATTTGGAACCAGTCCAAGCGCAGCTGTTGCGAGTAGTGTTCCCGGGGCCTATAGGCTTTTAGGCTTAAATTTAAGCCTATTGGTCCTTTTTTATGGCTATGGTAGTATAGCAGGCCTTTAAAAGGCTACTCACTTTAAAAAGCCTATAGGTTTAAAAAAGGCTTAAATAGATTTTTAGGCTTTTTTTTACGACTAGTCTTTTTCAAGTAGGAGGCTTGTTTTAAGGCTATAGCCATTTTTGAAATTCTGACTTATTATGAATTATACAAGATTTATTGATAAACGTTCAATAATAGTAATAAAGTAAAAAACATTCATGCAATTTAAAACTATATTTAAAATCGTAAAATGAAGTTGATTATTATACTCGAACAATTTAGTAAAATAGACCTAGCCTAAAGGACTAAAAATCCTTATAGGCTTTTAGCCTTTTAATTGTGCGAATAGCCTACAAAAAGGTTATGAAAGGCTATGAAAAAGGCCTAGCCTAAAGGCCTAAAAGCCCTTTTAGGCTTATTTTTATTATAATTATATGTTGCTTTAGCGTTTGTATAAAGCTAATATTTTGCAGTCTCCTTAGTTTGTAATAATGTGCTACGAGTATATTTATAATCTTACTTGGCTATTCTGAACCACTACAAGTCCCAAAACACAAGATTAACTTATGATAGTTTTGAAGCTGTTTGTGACTTAATAATTAAAATCATTCGTTCCGATAACGTGGGTACAGTCAGCATCACATTAAAATTGATCGCAGCATACTTTATTACAGGACCAAATAATGTTACAAAGATTCGTTAAATGCATACAAAAAATATCACAAAAAAAAGGTTCGAAATGTTTGGTCGTATTTTAAACGTATCGGCAGCGCCTATACTCATTTTTATTTAAAAATTATTTATTTTTATATATTTTAAAATAATGTAAAAGTGATAGCGTAATTAAAGCAATTAGAACGAAAAATACAGGTATTGTTTGTTATTTGGCATTTTGTAAAGTACACACGCCAGCAGGTGAACCTACCGAAAACTGTCAAATTTCTCTAATCCATATTGATCCTTAAACCCAAGCCATACAGTTCAAAATTCATTGAGCAAATTTGACATTTTGAGGTAGGTTGACGTGCTGTCGTCTGAACATAAAATTAAATTTAAATAACTTAACTATCCTTTTTACTTTATAATATCACTAGTAGCCCGCTCGCGACTTCGTCCGCTTAAGAACACCCGTATCCCATGATGGACTCCTGTTGCAGCGCCACCGCCACAAAAATTGGATCCGGTCCAAATTTTGTAAATCTAAACCATTCTCGAATCCACTTGAACAAATGCCAACTTGACCCTCTAAAATCGCAGCGACGCGCCATTCGACTGGTCGACGATCCCTCACAGACCGGTTAGAACCCTTACCCTTGCGACGTGACATCGGCTCGTTGTGTGTTCTAGCTCCTGTATAATGGAGAATGCTCTCGAGGAACTTTTTAATTTGGTGCCTTTTCTCGTTCTACCATCGCACCGCTCGCCATCGGAACAGGGCACATGCACACTTCCTGGAGCCGCTGTTCTCCCGAACGGTTCGTTTCTAGAGGATCTTTATTCCACGTACGATCAAACTGTGGAATGAGCTGCCATCTGAGGTTTTTCCATTGAGCTACGACATGATTCTTTTAAAAGGGATGTAAAGAGGTTTTTACTCAGGTCGGCAACACAAAAGCAACATTTCTGATGTTGCTGATGTCCATGAGCGGTCACGGCCAGCCTGCTCGTATGCAGACTGACAATATAGAAAAAAAACTTAAACTCACACAAAAAAATTCATCAAAATCGGTCCAGCCGTTTAGATGGAGTTCAATTACAAACACATGCACAGAAGATTTATATATATAAAGATTAGGCAGGCCCCGCTAAAATAATGGTAAAATATATTTTATTCATATATTTTAATGTAAAATCAAAATACGGCTTCGGTGAATGGCCGAGAGGTAAAAGCGCTAAAACGGAATTATGGAACATAGATTACGTTCCAAGGTCGGGCAAAGTGTACTTCGTAGTTTAACGATACATTGCCCGGGTTTGTAATGATCAAAATGCATTTATATAATGTCAGTTGTGTCGCTTGATTTCAAAGATAGATGCTTATCGGCTGATATCCGCATTTGATACTTCAATAAAAACAAAGTAGATATTAGGTTCGTGTTTTTGGTGCCGAAAAAAGCTTCGTATTTAATGGTTTTTTTATGAATGCCTAGCTAGGTCTATTGCTTTTTAATAAATATTCAACAATAAAGTAGAAACATAATAAGAACAAGTTTTCCAAAACTGGTTGCGCGTACGCATGTATTCCGGAGTACGACGTCGCGCCGCTATCACGCCACCTCGTCAAGCAAAACTATTGATTTATTATCGATTTAAGAAAAAACAAAGCCTAACAAATGCGAAAGAAAACGGAAACTAATCATTACCTATTAATTGACGGTCGTGACATTTGACATGCTCAATAAATAAGGATTCATTCATGACGGTTAGACAACATAATAAATAACTGCCTCCTTGCTTTGTTATATTGACGTAGGTACGCGTTCTTTCATAGCATTTAAACTAATAATTCATCATCACCAGCTCGGTTTCTGTCCCCACTGCTGGGGCACGAGCCATCCCTATGGATGGCTAGGGAGAACGGGCCATAGACCACGCGGCCCAACTTTAATTAAACTATAGTAGCTTTAAATATAAAAAAAACCATAAGTCCTACACTTATAACATTCATTTTATTATATTTTCATGTCGCTACTCACGGTTAGGGAGCTGTCTGAAAACCAGTGCTTCTGTGGCATTATGTGTATTGCCACAAAAGTATTGCTGAGACAGCTACCCGTTGTTGGCCTTGCACTTCATAGGTTTTTTTTCTTATATTTTTGGTTTTGTGTAATTGTGTTAAAGGTTTAAACTGTTTCTATTCACTGTGTTAGTTGTTTGTATGATGATTTTTTATTATTTTCATTATCATACTACGCGGCTACCCTTACCCAGCTCTTGCCAGCCACCTTGCGAAGATCGTCGTTCCACCTAGTCTGAGGGCGTTCTAAACTACGTTTGCCGATACGCGGTCTCCACTCAAGAACTCGCTTACCACATCGGTTATCGGTTCTGCGGCTAATATGGCCGGCCCACTGCCACTTCAGCTTGCTAATCCTGTGGGCTATGTCGACGACTTTATTATCTTATTTTATTTTTATTTTAATTTTGTTGTTTTTTTCATCTGTGTATCTGGTTTGTATTTGTTTTTGTGCAGGTCAATAAATGTTTCTCTTATTCTTATACACATATTCAGATTCCCATGTATTGTAAACTATCACTAGTTTCATTCCTAGAGGAATCGTAATCAACCTCTAGCTAGGTATGGGTACCTAGAGGTAGGGCACGATTCCTATACTCAAACCTATCGTAAACAACCTCTAGTTTTAGATCAAAGGATCTGTACGATTTCCAAATAATTACCTAATTAATTGATGATGTTTCTTAGCTGTTTTGCGAACAACGACTCAACCACATAATCGCTCGGTGTTATTAAGCTTATATAATATACATGCACTGCGTTTGCACCGACCGGAATGTATGTTTTATACTAATATATATATAGCGTAAGCCGATTTTTGTCCCAGTGATTATGGGACGATAGCTGCACATAAAAATCAGTTATGGTCTCATTTTGAATGGCTCCCCGTATACGAGTATGTGCAGAAAAATAAAGAAACCTGTCTAGGTTTCGAAATTCCTAAAAAATCTGTTGAATAAACGCGAAGTTTTTGCGGGCGACCCACTAGTTATTAATAATTATTCGTAACGATTAGACCAGTTTTTTTTAAGTGTCCGCCTTTGACCCCTGTCTATGACAAAGCAGTTGTAAACAAAATTATTTATTAAAAATGAGCTTTATTGACAGCTTTATGGACAGAGGCCAAAGTTTAAAGTCGGTCATCTAATACCACTTGTTCAACTACTGAACGAATCAAAACGAATTTGACTTCTTTTGCCACTGGGATGTCATACATTTTTTATTTTTAAACGGTTTTATTTAGCTTGCCCTGTTTATTTATATTATTTAGATCAAATCTAGTAATTGAAATTTGACCTCCTTCCTAAAAATAAATCGGATGACAATGCAAAATTATTATGACATGGAGCTGATCTGATGATGGAACCGGAAGGTGGCCATAGGAACTCGATAGTTAAACGACACAACCCCATCGAGTTTGGGCTTGTATGATTCGTCTTAACGAGTACTTTGGTGCTAGATGGTAACCAGGGTCTGATTATGGAGGTGGAAGATGGCTATAGGAACTCGGGAAGATAATTTCGTTCGTTCGTTCGTTCCGTTTGTTATGAATGTAGATTCTGTCTTTGATAAATGGATTAGATGAATGACCCAATGCCAAGGTGAGCACGTGCTGAGGGGTGAATAGTATGAGGGTGTATAAACATGTCATTCAAAAATCCTAAAAGGTAAAAAATAAAATTTAAAGAAAAAAGTTTTAAAAACAAGCTTTTATTACTTGGTAATATAAAAAAGAACTAAAAAGTTAAAAATAATTTAATTTTAAAATCTTTCCGTTTCTATCACAGACAGATCCAATTTTTTTATAAACAAATGTGTTACATTGTGATTGCAAAAGAAAAATAATTAAGATGTAATATGCTTAATGTTCTTTAACATTCCATCAAAATGTGACACGCTTTTATTTATAAAAAAATTAGGTCTGTGAAAAAAGGCAAGAATTTTGAAATTAAATTATTTTTAACTTTTTAGCTCTTTTTTTTATTAACAAGTAATAAAAGCTTGTTTTGAAAAAGTTTTTTTTCTTTTAATTTTTTATTTATTAACTTTAGGAAAACCATTGCCCTTACCCATCAACTGTAGTGATGACTTGATTTCAATGATGGAGGCATTTATAGGCTGTTACTGACTTACTTAGGAGTACCAAGGTTAACACAATTTTAATATTAGTGTTATTTATTGAGTTTATTTAATTTATTTTACGAAATATAAAATAATATAATCCAATTTGTTGTTTAACTATAAATAGGTCCCGCTGCTATTTCTTTTGTACGATGTATAAATGATAACTAAAAGTTATACAGGGTTACTGGAAACTCGACGTATTCCTGGCTGGACGTGTTAAGGCAGCTAAATTACAACAAATTAAACCTACCATATGGATGGCCGAAAGTTAATAGTTTACGAGATTTTATAATTTTAAGATTTTTTACGGAAAATACCCAATTTCCTCAATTTTTACCGAAATTTTAAAACAATTGCTTATTGGATGGAATTTCGTTTTCCTTTTATTCAAAGCTGATAGTTTAATAAACTACGAAAGTCACTAGTGCCCGAAATTACTTAACATTGAAGAAATTGGGTATTTTCGAAAAATCTTAGAATTAAAAAATCTTGAAAGCTATTAACTTTCTGCCATCCATATTGGTAGGATAGATTTGTTGTAATTAAGTTGGCTGCCCTATCATTTCCAGCCAGGGGCCCGACCGCCTATACGATCGCTTTGACTTCGTGTGTGGTTTATGACGTCATCTTGCCACCTCGCACCGCCTATGAAAGCAATATCAAAAGCTAAAAGCTATAGCTTTCGATATTGCTTTCATAGGCGGCACGAAACGACAAGATGACGTCATAAACCACACACGAAGTCAAAGCGATCGGTTAGGCGGTCGGGCCCCAGGAATACGTCGAGTTTCCAGTAACCCTGTATATTTTTACTATTAGTATTTCATTGTAATAACTGTTTCGTGCTACAAAAAAAAATATTAAACTCGCTATTATTATTTGTTTATTGTTATTATTATATTACCTTTGAGTGGTTTGGTATTGTTACAATAAATTATTTAAGCACTTATTTTGGTCGGTGATGGAGATACATAGGCACATCGAGGATTAAACAACCAAAACAATCACAAAATAAAACTTTATATGCAACAGAAGTAAGCTTCACACAAATGCGCTTGAGCAACGCACACATAGACAACTTTTTTTTTTTTGATACCTCGGCAAATGACTCCATCCCACCTGATGTTACGTGGAAAAGGAGTCCAGACGCGAAGACAACTGGTGCAGCGTGGAAACAAACATAGCATCAGTTAACCTCACTCTGCCGGCCCACTAGGTGCTTCTTCACGCCTCTCTTGAGGGAGCCCATATCATAGGAAGGAGGGAAAACGTATAGACTATTCCATCTTTTGGAGGTGCGACAAAGAAACGAGTCACCAAATTTCTTTGTGCGCGATGGGATATACTATACCTCACACGCGGACACGGAATCTCGGACAGCTGCGTTCGGACTGTTCCGAGCTTCGTTCGAGAGGGGATGGTATCACGCCACGTGACCGCGTTTCCGTCCCCTACTAGATCCTCCGAGGCGGTCAAATCGAAATCGAGGGCTGTACTCACCAGTACGTGAAGGGCCCCACCTCCTCAACCTTGAGCTTGGAGTCTTCCCCAGAGAGGAACTGCTGTGCGTTGGTCACGTTGAACAGGTACGCGGAAAGGTGGATGCCTGGGGAGTCCTTCTGCTTCAGCAGACCCATGATCTCGGAGCCAGCCGATAGCTTGGTCCTCTGTCAAGACAGAACAGAGCAATGGCATTACGTTTGTATCAAGTGTAAGTGTAATAGCATTTTTTGAAATAATTCATCGTCATCAGCCTACACTAGTCCACTGACATAGGCCTCTCCAAGTGCACGCCACTGAGCACGATCCGCGGCTACTCTCATCCAGCTCTTGCCAGCCACCTTGCTGAGATCGTCGTTCCACCTAGTCTGAGGACGTCCTACACTACGTTTGCCGATGCGCGGTCTCCACTCGAGAACTCGTTTACCCCATTGGCTATCGGTTCTGCGATTAACCCACTGTCACTTCATTGTTTTAATGAGTTGAAATAATTGTTTCTAGCTTTTTAAAAGTCAAATAGTCCTCAACCCAGCAAAATTACAACTAAAAAAATAATATTTTTTATGTTAAATTTTACTCTTTTTTTTAACTGCTCAAGTGCGTATACCTAAATATTTTTATTTTTATGTTATAATGTTATTTTGGTTTTCTTTTGTGTGAATTCTTATTTTGTGGATATGTACCTATATCTAATATTTGTTTTTAATTTTTGTGTAACAATACTACTATTATATTTGTAGAAATATAGATGTAGGTATAATTTGAAATAAAAAATATTATTATTAGAAATATTTTTACGAAAATTGCGCGGACGGAGGAGTATAAAACGCACACTTATAGTTTATATAGAGAAAGAGTACCAAAATGTTAATATTTTTTTTAATTATGCATAAAAAATACATTAAATCAATAAAATAAACATTACACACACTATCATGTATTTGACACACACGCATATGTAATTGACACACACGCTCTTTTAAAAAATTTCAAAAATGGAAGAGAAGCGGCCGAAATCTGTCAATGCCAATGCAAACTCACATTCTGTCTTTTTTAATTTTTCATTGCTAAGGATACAATCCGTGCAGTTTAATGAAATTACGGTTGAATTTCGACCACTGGGCGACCACTAGTAAATATTATTATTTCACATCTTCATTTTAAACTTCGTGTATGATTGCCAAAGTAGCACAATACTTACATAATTTATTATTCGTTCTAAAGGATCGATTAAAATGAGGAGCAGCGCCAGCAGAACGAGGAGTATGCCGCACGCGCCGAACGTGAGTATTTTCCCTGCAAATAAGATGAGTGTAATGTTCTGCCTGGTGGTATGATTATGTCCAACGTCCAACAAGATGGGAAGCACCTTTTCAACCGCCTCTATGGTCTAGTCGTTAAGACCGCCGGTCTTATATCTAAAAGTCCTAGCTTCGATTTGTAGCGGGCGAAGTAAATGATTGTACTCGGTTTAGTTGGTCGTAGAGCTTGTTTAAAATCCGCTTGACTAGCCACTACAATTTTATTTAAATAGTATGTCGCCAAAATATCAATTTTAGTAGCAATGTTTAGACTGTTAGAGATAAGATAGTCTGTTCCTCAGAACTCCTGATTGAGAACACTGGGACAAGTGCTCTTCCTCCTTCGGCCTTTTTATCAAAATGGAATATTCTATAACTGAGACCCTGAGACACTACCTATCCTGTAGCTAGCTTCCGGAACACAACTTAAACAAACAATGTTATTGCGACATATTTAGATAAGATGGTGGTAGCTAGCCAGGCGGACAAACAAGCACTACCAATCGAGGACACAAACATGTTTCCCTGATGGGAATCGAAACTGGGATCTCTGGGTCTGGCGTGGCCGCTACCCATAAGGCATCCCCTTTGTGTTATAAGTTGTGTTTGAAGTTAGTACATACACAGTGCCCAAGTACTAAATTAAACTTTTGGAGGCACTGGGAATACTTTTTTGGAGGCACGGGAATATGCCGTAGCTACGTTGTTTTAGGATCAAAAGTGTAATATTAAGTAAATGTATAGAGTTAAGCATTATTTGTAATTCCGGGCTCTTGAAGGTTTTTAATTTTAAATATTGTAACGACATTTTTTTGTATTTTTTTTGTAAATGTCGTTAATTCTATTGAAGCTGTGGTGTTTATTGCGCTCATTCTTGTCCACAGCTTAAAATAGACGTCCCGCGAATGGGTACATAATAGGTAAAAAATGTTTGGGCGATTAAAAAGCAGTTTTCTCAAGTTGACAATCGACTTTATAAAAGAGACTTAATTTTTTTTTATTTTAATAAATAATAAATGATCTTTACTCATCTAGTAACATAACCAACTGTACTTACGTTTGCTCGCTTTTGACGATCGTAGTCGCTTATCCATATTTATTTTTATGAACTGAAACAAATAATTTAAGTCAAGTTTAATTTCAATTGTTTAATCTTGAATACTACACACTGTTTTAGTTAAGGATTAACCAATTTTTTTTAAACCCGTCAACCCACATTGGGTCAGCGCTGTGGCTTTGTGACCTCTTAAATATCATTGTAGGTAATCTCACCCCTCATCATCATCATCATCATAAGAAGAAGATAGTTCAGAAGGTCGATAAATAAAATAATAGCTATAATACACTCAGGGGCACATCTAAACGCCCACCCCGTTATTTTCATGCAAACATGCTCACTTTGCGACTCTATACATAAAAATGTCAATACATTTCATGCAAAGATCTGTATGCTAATGTTTAAGTTAAGCGTTCGTCTGTCCAATTAGCATTTTGAAAGAGGTAATAAAGTAATGCTTTGCTTGAACGAAGGTTTGGAAACGGGAAGAAATTTTTAAAACTGTTCAAAGTGCTAATGCGACAGCCGAACGCTTATTGACATTCGCATAGTGAGCCTGTTTTTATGAAAATAACGGGGTGGGCGGTTAGATGTGCCCCTGAGTGTAGTTTATATAATTAAAAAAATATGTTAGAATAATAATTAAGTATTATTATTACCATGTTTTTGTTGCATGTGCCATGATCACTCCAAAATATCGGATACCTACTCACTCACAATAAAAACAAGGTAATAATCCCGTTAATAATAATTATTGTAATGCAAGTGACCATAATAGTTTAAAAAGTTAAAAATATATGTTTCGTTTAAGTATTTTTTTGTATTTTCTTTATTAATTAGATTTTTTATTTATTTATTATTTTGTAATCTTATTAGCATATAAATAATAATGTTGCGTTTAAATAGCTCTTATATTAAAATTAAACTACTATTTTGTATCTACTCGCGTTTATTTTACCCAATAATTTAATTTAATGTATATCCTCTTATGTTATTAAAATTAAATTACTTATTTATCTATCCTCTTAAATTATTTAGCTTGACGCAAAACAATAGTAAAATAAAGCTAACTAGGAAGCAAGGCCCAACGCAGCTTAGTGGATTTTAACAATAGTCAGGACTAACGCCTTGGTGCCTCTATTGGTCACCCATCCGGTGACCCGACTGAGAAATTTGCGCAATCGCCTACGAGCTCTTTATCAAACCCCTAAACTAAAAACAATTAATGACCACGTTATGAAAGTAAGTTTATAAATACCCACATGTGGACCTGGTGATCTGAAGAAAATTGGATAAAAAATTTAATTACTTATAATAATAAAAAATGGCAGATCCAAAATGGGAAGTGACTTTCACGGTCAAAGATAACCATCAAACTGGTAGATATTGTTATGCATATATATTGTTATGCATATTAAAATAACTCTGCGACGGCCATGACTCATGTGTCAAGTTTGCGGGCCACTGAGGTTGACCAAAACAATATAAAAACTGTTAAGTTAAACATATAATTTATTAGAAAATTAATGGATTATATTACATAATTAATACACATACCTACAGCCTACGTGATAGGATGACGTATATTCCTGCTTACATATATATTTTTTTACATTTTGTACTTGATATTTTCTCGTATATTTTGTGTGTTTATTTATAATGGAAAATGTCCTTCTATGAAAGGTCAGTACAAGGTCTCCCGCCTTTCGTAGACTTACGAACTGATGGCATAGTGACATTCATACGAGCTACTTTAGCCTAAATCGAAAAAAATGATATGAATTTTGATATTTAGTTATATGGCAAGGCTTGTTCCAAGCATTTTATTGATAGCATATCGTATGGTATGATATTGATAAATATTTGATTGAAAATTAATATAAGTTAACTAATTTTATTATAGAACGGCTTAAAAGAGTAAAGAAAAATCTTACCATCCGCCACCAACTTTAAGATTGACATTCTATTGCACGCCATAAATCTGCTAAGTTTATTTTTGTGTTATGCTGACCATTCTTACCGATATTTTTCATGAATAATAATGATTTACCTATTTTTTTTAACATGCAGTACTGTCAAAACAGACAGAGTAGGTACAGTTTCTTGGCCAACTAGACAAATCGTAAATGTTTATAGATTCTTGTGGTTTTGTTTAAATTCGATACCTAGAAAAAAATATTACTAATTGAAGTAGATTACACTATAATCTAGAAAAAGTATATACACAGCATGAATTTTATAATTTTCTACGCAAAAGTATAATAAAATAAATAGTAAATTTATTTAAAACACTTGTTACAAAGGTACATGTTAATATATGTCTGTATGCCTGTCGTAAAAGGCAAAAGGGGGCTTCGGTGGAGAGGGCAACCCACAGCAGATATGCTACCTACAAGTGTTGGCGGACCCGGCGAAGTAGGCAAGGTGGAAGGCCTAGAGGGCGGCGATAGCCAACATAGCTGATACCGTTGTCGGCCAGGCACGTCATCCGAGCCCTCTACTAGTCGTAGCGGTCTTCCGTTCCACTTGATCAAGGAGGGGAGGACGAGCGTGTGCACCTGCGTTTGCGCGTACGTTTGTGCACCTAAATATCTCCTGCGCATTTGACCTGCTTCATCATCATGATACCTACATCATACTATTCATACATATTCTAGAATATGAACATTAATGCGTGCAGCTAGTACTTAAACTAGGAAAACCCGTGCTATAAGTGCCAGCTCCTTCCTGTGACACTATTAAATTAAGTAGATATAACTCTAAAATCACTGACCGACACCGAGAAAAAGGCACCGACTCCTAAAATTACAATAATTGTACCTATATATTTTCCTAATAAAATGATTGTCTATACTATAAGTCAGCAAGCAGTCTAAAAATATTATTTTATTTGTTTCTTTAAGTGGATTGCAAGTAAATATTTGGTATTTCTTTGTTTGTGAAGTTAAGTATATGGAAGTCGCATAGTTTTTAAGAATATAAGATTGAATATAATAAAGGTTAATTGCGAGTAAATTAAACTCCTTCTCTCTTTCTTCATAGGAGTACACACGTGCTGCTCTTCGGAGTCACCGCTTCACTGTCTCAAATATCCCATCGCGTACAAAGAAATTTGGTGACTCGTTTCTTTGTCGCACCTCCAAAAGATGGAATAGTCTACCAGCATACGTTTTCCCTCCTTCCTATGATATGGGGTCCTTCAAGAGAGGTGTGAAGAAAACCTTGTTGGCCGGCAGAGTGAAGTTAACTGATGCTGCGTTTGTTTCCACGCTGCACCAGTTATCTTCGCGTCTGGACTCCATTTCCACTTACCATCAGGTGGGACGGAGTCATATGCCGATCTAACTATTAAAAAAAAAACAAAACTACGCAATTATTTTTTACTTTTTAGTGCAATTTTTTCAGTAAAATTTTTTGATGTTGGTTTTTAATTTTGAATTTTGAATTTTATAGAGCCTTTGACACTTGACGATGAGATGAATGCATATTGGTGTTGTTGTAAATATTGATGTTTCGATGTGTTGCGGTCAAAAGGTTCATTGCCACTCATAAATTGTAATTAACTATGTCCAACAAGGGAACTACAATGTCAGCAAAATGTGACTTCTAGTCAGGAGCTCACTCGTAGGTACTTTAATAAATAAATAAATAAATAAAATTGTAAGTACCTATGCATGGGATTTTTTGTGAACAGAGCGCCTAGACAAGTGGCGTAACGCTACTGGAATAAAAATGTAATACAGTGATAAATGTATGGGATTGACCTTAAGCCAATCAATTACATGTCTCGTTGGCTTATAGCATCCGTTTATTATTCCTTACCATTTCTACTCAGTAACGTTTTGCCCACTTGTCTAGGCCCATTGTTTGTATGCGTCTGTACAGATCATCGTAAAGATATACCAAGTCGTTCACTATTCTTACTAAAATACCTATTTACTGTCCCACAGGGCAAAAGCCCGGTTCCGCAAAGTACCTTCTTGATGCTTTGGACAGATTGCAGCGTCGCGCTATACGTATTATCGGCAATGCAGAGGTCACTAATACTCTCGAACTCCTGCAACTGCGTAGAGATATAGTGTCAGCGTCTTCTATCGCTTATACAACGGCGAGTGCTCTGAAGAGCTCTTTGACCCCACCTTCTCCCTTCCGATTCAGCTCAGAATGCCAACTTCGCGAAATACCGACCGCTCGCAAATAGCCAACTTCTTGAAATGCCAATTGCTCGCAAAGCCAACGAGAAGTTGGCTTTGCGAGCAAATGACAACTTTAATTTTTTGGGAAATGAAAGAAGTGGTGAATGCTATCGCGAATAATAAAAATAACTAAAAAAGTCTTTATTATTATTATTATCAACACTCTAGGGTTAAATCACAAATTTTAAAATTTTGATTGAATGAACATATAAACCATTTCAATATAACTAAATGTTACAATTATTGTCGAAATCAAATAATACAAAAACTAGGTACTCTCACCATACAATTTGAAACATAATTAATTTGAAAAATAATATAGGTCAGGCATACTCATCACAAAAATAAATTAACTCTATAATAAAAATCAACACAAAAATAAACTTTATATAAAACTTTATATATAAAGCTAGCCTCAAGAAAAAAAATTTCTGAAGTCCAATATATTATTTTCCAATTTCTTTAAATATCTTTTATACTTCTTATCAAAAATAACATCTCGAAGTCTACATTTTGTAGATTTTTAAATAACGAATCTGTAATCCGTTAATTCCAGAATTTGGATTCTTTTTTAAGTTTGAATATAAAATCATACAAACTGTGACTTTTTCCAATTCGTACGTTCCATTTATACGTCGGTGCCACCCTTCTAACCATATGTGGACCGATGCCGTTGACCCGCACAGCTTATAAAATGGCTGCCGACAACTTTGGGAACCATTGTTTCTCAAAATAGCGGCGAAAACGAGTTATTTCTTGACTGATTGGAGCGTTATCCAATATGACGCCATGCTACGGAGATATAAGTCTCAGGTAACAACGGAAACATCGCTGCCATCCTTGTAACATTTCGTCCTTCTGAAGTAGAATTTAGTTTCTTTATTTTGAATATTTCCACACCGCGTCATTGAAATGGTGAAACACAGACTGATTTTGGCGTTTGGGAAAATATTGGAGCATTCACCTGTGCGATTTAGTAATCGCATTTGAAACTCTTTTTATCAATTTCAAAATGTTGTTTGATCATTGTAAATAATCTATATGTCTGCTCAGTTTTGTTAGGCAGCAACGCATATATTACAGGAACGATATTTGTGGTCTTTTTGTCGGAATTAAGTTCTAAATGGAGGAAATGGAACGTAAAACGGATAAAAAGGTTTCGGGGTCACTTTGAACGCACCATCAGCAAAAAATGATCCCTCGATTCTTTTTATAATACTTCGAGCTGTTTTTGTTCCTAAAATAATATTTTTTTCCTGATCGCCATCTTCGCATACTAAAAAGTTTTTAGCCATACTTCTGGGATGGTTATGGTTTGTGTAGTAGCGTGAGATAATAGGTCAGTATTTAAAAATATTTTACGTGGTCTATATAATGAATCCTTCACCGTACTGAAGGTAGGTATTAAATAGCCATTTCTTTTTTTATTTATTTTTTCAACTTTTTCATTACATCTTCTACAATTTTTGGCACTGGTCCTAAATTTTCACTTAGAGCACGTTTTAACTCTTCTCTTTTTTTCACAACTTTATTCACAACCATGGACGGCTCGCAAACATGGGCAGATTCACGTATTAAATTTTGATTATCCTTATCAAGTGTAGCTGACGCACTGCAAATACGGTAAGCACACCGCCACAATGTAGTACCATTTGCATTGGTTTTATTTTTTGTATATCGATGTCCATTACCTCGAATCATCGATAACCCACCTTTCTGATTCATAATTATTTTGTAACTCACGTTTCATTTTGTTCTATTTATAAGGTTTTAAGTCATAAATCACAAAAATTATACTTTATTTACTTTACACTTATTACCTTCCTTTTTGCAACAACAAAACAACTATTTTATTATATAAATGAAGGTGCTACGAGGAGCTCGATGACGCCCGCGAGTGCTAAGGTTAAGTGACTTTCGCAAAGGCCGGCCATCGGATTGGTGACCAAAAATGTATCATCTCGAGCTCCTCCGTGCTTCTCCACCACCAACCCGCACTGGGCCGCGTGGTGGTTTGCAGCCCGTTCTCCCTATCCATCCATAGGGAAGGCTCGTGCCCCAGCAGTGGGGACAAAAAATGAGCTGATGATGATGATGATGAAGGTACTAAAAGACGTTTACTTTTGTATTTTACTTGTGTTATTTTTTACAATTACCCTCTAATTCGTTTAGTTTTTACTGTCATTGTATAAAAATACCAATTAGTATATTTTTTGGGTTGATATTTATTTAGAAAAAAATACCACAAAAAATATAATTCCTGTACTCGTAATATATGCCTAACAAAACTAAACAGATATAATTATAATATATTATTAACAATGATCAAACAACAGTCCAGTGTATTGATTACAAAATTATGAATTGTCATACTTAGGTACATGTTACAAATATTGCGATATTATACATGGACTATCCTTTTTAGTTATTTTTATTATTCACGGTAGCATTCGCCACTCTTGTATTTCATTATAATGTTAAGTTGTTATTTGGAGAAGTTGGCATTGCGAGCAATTGGCATTTCGAGAAGTTGGCATTGCAAGAAGTTGGCATTTCAAGAAATTGGCATTCTGAGCTGAATCGCATAGGAGTACGCGTGCTACTCTTTGGAGTCACTGCTGTACTGTCTCGAACATTCCATCGCGCACAAGGAAATTTAGTGACTCGTTTCTTGGTCGCACTTCCAAAAGATGGAATAGTCTACCAGCACACGTTTTCCCTCCTTCCTATGACATGGAGTCCTTCAAACGAGGCGTGAAGACACTTTGTGGGCCGACAGGGTGAGGGTGACTGATGCTGCGTTGTTTTCACGCTGCACCAGTTGTCCTTGCGTCCACGTAACATCAGGTGGATTGGAGTCATTTGCCAAGCTAGTTATTAAAAAAAGACTCCATAAAGTCAAGTTATCTTTATAAGAACCTTAAAATAATGTCAAGAACAGTATGGACCCTGTCGGACACAGCAAAAAATTAGGGGGGAGGAGGACGTTTTTGGTGTGCTTTTTCATTTTATTTAAATTTATTATTTTATAGATCGTCTTTAAAATACTTTTTTAATGTATAGTAACCCTTTTCTGTAAGTACAATCGCTACGATTAATGCGTACAAACTCACATACAACCATTTTACTTATTTTTACCTCAATCACCACACACATGCCAAATGCGCGTTGATGTGTTAAAAATCTGTAATGCTAAACTTCCACAATCATAGTTATCAATTTTGACAATTTTCCCATAGACCTAACATCAAAATCAGGCTACTGACACACTTTTGAGACGTTATTGTTATAGCAGACTTGAGGCTTGCTGTATTTCTTGAGCAAGCGCGTGATTTGCGTATAATAAAGTCAGTTATAAGTGACTTCTGAACGACTGCCGCCATTTATACTGGTAGAACAATACAACTATAGTTGTTTGATGAAATATATTTAGATGATAAGACGATAATAAAACAATAGAATCTCTTTATTGTAATACACGGACGTAATTTATTAGTACGATAAAATATGATCTGAGGAAATGCTTCTTACCTACTACGAGTAGGTATAAGACAAATAATAAATACATTTAAGGTAAATCCCGATTCCCACTCTAGCTTCTAGAGACTGGTTGATTTTCTTTTCAATAAAATTTTATCTTGTCATAAAAATAAATAATAATGTATGGATAATAAAATTAAATAAACAACATGTGCATGCAGGCACCTCTTTATACAGGATTATTGGTAATACGTAGCGATCCCTTTAACCTTTTAAGCCCCGACGCATTCGCTTTGTCTGGGTTAGTTCATACAAATCTAGTGCTTAACTTCTTCACAATAACACAAAATTTCGCCTGCAGTTACCAGGTTCACATGTGAACCTGCAGGGCGTAACCGGATGATAGTAAAGATCATTAGCTATCAATTTACCCTCGGGTAGATGGGCAAAAATGATCGGTACATTTTTGCTTAAAAAAATATATTTTATTATATTATTTTTTTTAAAGAAAAGTGGGTCACGCTACTTTAAAGTGGATTTAAAAAAGAATGTACGTTGTTTTTGGTGTTTTTAGTTTGCTAACTATAATAATACAAAATACGCAATAATAATACAAAAAAGAAAAGAGAAAAATATAGGGGAAAAATATACGCTTAGGTTAGCTTAGGTAAAATTTAAACACTGAAAAAAGACGACTGAAAAACGACGACGAATTTCCCGCCTGAGGTGTCGTCTTTTTTCAGTGTTTAAATTTTACCTTTACATTAAATGTTCAAAGCGCAAATGTTTTACGCAGTGCGACGGAGCTCCTTGTCACTACCCACGAGAGGTTAGAGTTTATCTAAAAATAGCAAAAACATGTAAATTTTGTAAAAGTTATTTAGTTGTATATTTTACACGGTTAATTAATAAGAGTCGTACATAATATACATATATTATTAAAGAGGTGTATTTCGAAAATTATCATCATCATCATTTAGTGCCATCTTCATACTGAAGTTTGGAGATCAGTAAAATTATATAACTGTTAAAATATACATACTACATACATATACATACTGTCTCATGCCTTAAATGGGAATCGAACCCAATTTGAAGAGTAGTTGCGCTCTGATTGCGGAAGTTTGATTTCCACCGGAGACAATCACTTGTTTGAAATGTCTTAAGTAGACAGGTACCATTTTTCAATTTATCAATGAAAAATACCAAAATAGTCATTGCTCATGTTATCTGATTTTCCACCTCTTAAAGTTATCATAACAAGTTACTTCGAATTCATTAAAACTACTATATAAACCTTCCAGAAATGGCAATCAAACTAGTCAAGGTCCGGTTAGAAGATGGTATTTTTAATGATAACGAATTTAAAATACTTAACTTGTTGATCTACATTAATCTACATAATGGTTCGCATAGATGGAAGGCTGGACTGAAGCCTGACCTCAACACAAAAATACGTACCAGTTAATATTATACCCTAATTTTTTTTAATTATTTCTTATGGGGACGTCGCCAGCCGAACGGACGATCCACCGTTCGTTCGTTCGTATCCGTTCTCCCTTTTGAGGGAGTTAAGGTTCATCAAGCTTTCACGGCCCTACCCTAACTATTATATTTATTTTAAACTTATTTGTTATTTTTTGTACTCGAGGAGAGTAATTCAGTTGCAAGCACTCTATGAAATTTAAGACAAATATGTACACATCTCAGTTTGCCAATAAAAAACTTGAACTTGAACTGTGAATGAACAGCTGAACTGTGTTAATTACTTTCACTGGTCATAATTAATAATATCCTTTTCACACCACCTGCTCGACAATGCCTCATTATATATCATGCAAATCTTACTCAAAGTAAATCATTATAGCCCTTGTCTTTTGCCGGGGTGTAATGTTGTACTGAATTTCATTATAACCCGCCGGGCAGTAATGTGATTCTCACTTCTCTTAGTTCTTATTGTTATGCATTTAAAGTCTAATTTCGTCAAAATCGCGCGGCGCGCGGCTGCTGCAGCTGCTGGTGGCCGACGGCGAAGAGGTGGATGGCTCATTTATTTGAAAATCGAACTTATTCGAAAATGGAGCTGGCCACGCCACGGCAAGCCGAACGAAAAAAAATCAATACTTAAAACAAAAGCCGCGAGTATTTCAATACGGTGCAATCGGTATCAGACAAAACTGCAAAAGAAGATAGAATAAAACATTAAGAAAATGTCGAGTGACGAAAGTGATTTAACTCCGGAGTCCATTAAATTAGACGCCTTAGGTATTGTTAATAACCTACTGCCAGAGAAGTCGAAGGAAAAATACTTGAAAGCTTACGACGATTTCCACAAATGGAAAACTGCAAAAGGCGCAAAGTCTGTGTCGGAGTCAGTGCTTCTTGTTTATTACGAGTATTTATCGTGTACAAAGAAGTCCAGCAGCCTGTGGTGTATCTATTCGATGCTCAGGTTAACAATAAGCATCAAACATGACATTAAGATAAATACATATAGCAAGTTATTGGCATTTTTAAAGAGGAAATCAGATGGTCATCGAGCAAAGAAGTCAAAAGTATTGACAGCGCAAGATGTGGAAACTTTTCTGAATGAGGCTCCTGATCACAGCTTTCTGGCCATGAAAGTAAGTATGAGTACTGCCTACTTTTTAGTTACGTTTCTAGTACCTACCTATAATAGCTCTATAAAATAGTTAATGAATAAAAGGGTATTTAAATGGCACACATTTAAAAAATACACATTCTAAGGTTTTGTCGCAAGCTTTTTTTATAATATAAAGGTCAAAAAATGTAGTAGTGTATCTATCTATTTACTCACAATCCTATTTTTTGTTACAGGTAGCCTTGATTTTTGGAGTGAATGGCGCATGTCGTGGAAATGAACTCGTAAACATAAAAGTCAATGATATCAAAAAACATGCAGATTTATTGCTGATTAACTTACCAGATACCAAAACAAATAGAGAACGTTCGTTCATAGTTCGTGAAGATTATGCAAGAATTGTTGAAAAGTACCAAGCTCTGCGCCCCTCTAATATAAACACCAACAGATTTTTTATCGGTTACAGTAATGGCAAATGCACCAGGCAAGTCATTGGCAAGAATAAAATCAGCGCCATGCCAAAAGAAATTGCAAAATACCTCAAATTGCAAAATCCCGAGCTCTATACGGGTCATTGTTTGAGGAGAACATCGGCAAGTCTGTTGGCAGATTCAGGAGCAGATATGGCCCAGATAAAACGTCATGGTGGCTGGAAATCCGATGCAGTAGCGGAGGGCTACATAGAGAATTCCATACAAAACAAAAACAAGATAAGCTGTCGCATTGGTGACAACATTCATCTGAAAACTACGTCCATTATTGATGATCCTTGGAAACCTTTGCCACCACAGCCATCTAGCTCAAAATATATCCCGTCAAGCCCACTGCCTCAAGCACCACCTTCCCCAACCTTTACTGTGCCAAACGACCCTCACACGCAAGGTTCTGATGTATTGGGTGCTGCTACTCAAATAAATTCCACCTCAACTAACATAAGCGTACCAAAAAATATAACCATATCTTTACATAACTGGACTAATGTATCAAACATCAATTTTAATTTTTAATTTACTTTTTATTGTTATTTACTGTGCCAATTATATATAATTAGTAATGAAAATAGTATTTTAATAAATAAAATACTTTTTCTAGTAGCTTTGGTTTTTATTGTCTCGCAAAAGGTGAGAAAAGTAGAATATACTCCTCAGGGATAAAACTGATTTTGCCTTGGGCGCGCTTAAATCCTTCACTGCTCTCAGGACTCCATTTTAATTCCCTCGCTTCACTCGGGAATCAACTCAAAACCCCCTCGCTACGCTCGGGAGTTAAATCTGGAGTCCTTCGTTACGCTCAGGATTCAAATATCGCGCCCGTGACATAATACAGTGCTTTATCCCCTTGGTGTACAATCTACTATTAAAATGAAATGGAAATGTGTATTTAACAAATATCTAAAGACTTTTATAAGTTCGTCATTAATGATTTGCTTTATTACGCTGCGCAAGCGCCTCTCTCTGGGAGCGAGTGCGGGGCAGCTCCAACACTCCTGAGTTAGATCGCAGGAAGGATGGACTTAAATACTGGATGTCAATGCATGTAAAATCTAATGAAATTATAATTCTACTAACACCCTAGCTTTGATATTTTACTAACAAATTTGTATGGATTAATTGTGGATCCGATATAAATAAATAAATAAACAAATTACAAAAACACAAATGTTGAAAAAATTTCCACGAGCAAGATTTGCACCCTTCTGACATACCGGGTCAGGTGTTTTTGGATGTTGAAAAAAAAATTCTCAACATTTGTGTTTTTGTTATTTGTTCGCAACAAAATTTGCGTTAAAAATTATATACTTAAACAAAACAAAAACATTTTATAAATAAATAAAATTAATTAAGTAAAAAAATATATTAAAATGCCTCCATTACCATAAAGGATAAGGAAGAAATTACCATTATAATTTTTATTTTATTAATAAATCTGTAACAATTTTGTGTCTAATTTGTTTAAAGTTTGTGTATAGCATACCTGCGTGTCTCGAACGGACCATATACATTAATAATTATTAACTTATCGACTAGAAAAAAACACTAAACGTAATTATAATAGTGCTTACCGGCAGCTCTGTTAAAGTTAATCCAAAAGTGGTTGTAGTTTCTAACCGGAAGAAAACAATTAACACAACTTTACGATGCCACTCCACTTAGCTCAACTGACTTATAGGTAACCAAACTTGTAAGTTGTAAATGTATTTTTTAATACCTATATATACAAGAACAATAACCTCTCCGTGGCTCAAAGGTCCACCGAGCTATCGCAGGCTGCGACGGAGACGTTAGCCTTTATTATAACACCACGTTAAAATGATCTTTTTTATTTATCATAAACTGAGAGAAGTGTTATGCCACATGACAGCTCAGCGGTGTTCAGTAAAATTATAGTGAATACGACTGTGGTCGCGGCGAGTCGACGTGAACTATATTAATTATATCATATAAACATAAGATGGTAGGTTTAAGACTGGGATCAATATGGACCCTGGTGGGCACAGGTCAACTTAGTAAGGAAGAGAAGACACTCAATTTAATGTCTTTAAATTGCTTAACACGTAAAACTAGATAATGTACTTTTGTTTTCTAAAGTTTACGCGAACACTACACATTGAAATGATTTTTACGGATCTTCTCGCGTTTATTTTACACATTGCTTATTTAATGTTTATCCTGACGTTTCGAACCCTTTGCAGGGTCCGTGGAGTCTTCCTGTGATCAGTAAACGCGAGTAGATCCGTAAAAGTTGTTTTATTTTAATGTACTTTTATTAAATTATAATAAGTTAAAAAATATATCTTTTCAGACAGCATCCATGAAGATAGGTATTAAACATGTTTATACATAAATAAATTATGTTTACGCTTACATTTCGATATGATAGGTGCTCAATCAAACCATGCCGATAATAATTAACTAGTCAAAACATATTCATTCACATGCATTAATATTCAAAATTAATTAATTACGATAAGGTAAATAGTTAAATATAAACTTCGTGCTTAACTACACTATCAGTATAGACTTCGACGTTCTTTCACCACTGCCTGGAGATCAGGGCAGGAGTCAGTCACCCCTTAACCGGATTGGACGGTTATGTGAGCTCAAACGATCTAGGGGTCGCCAAGGGTTGGTACGTGGTGCTTGCTGTTCGTGGTCTAAAGCCACCTCCGCAAGAGGATGGTACTGCGTTTTTAGTGGTATGCACCCTGGTCGCTCTTTTTTTTATTACCTACGGGTAAGTACCCGGCCTTCGTCCCACCTGATGTTGTGTGACGATAGGCGAAGGTGGGAACGCACTTTACAATGCCACAAACATTGATGTTTGGCGACATATTTAGATAAGATGGTGGTAGCTAGCCAGGCGGACAAATAAACCCTACCACAGACCAAGCCCTTACAAAATCATGTACCCCCGCTGGGAATTGAACCCGGGACCTCTCGGTCTGTGACCGGTGGTTTTAACCACTACACCATAGAGGTAGGTTGCTCCAGACCTGTGAGTAGGTATGCAAAGTTGGGATTCGGATTTTTTAATTTTTTATTTTGGCAACAAATGCAGTGCTTATAACTATTTTACTTACCTATGTTATAGACCTATAGCACAGGGGTAGGTATATGTACTCTGTGCCTATAGTGCCGATATGAAGTAAAATTTATTAATAATGGATTTTTTTTTACTTACGGAGTTAATTTTAATGTTTGGTGTGTATTCAATGAATACACCATCAGAACCTACTCACTTAAACTAATATGAATGACGTCTGAAGGTTTTGATAATCTGCCCCAATATTAACTTAACCGTTGGCGATATAAGAAAAATATTGAATCCAGTTTTTATATTTGCCTATGATTATCTATTTGGTTGACGTAACTAACAATACTATTTAGAGATATGTTATATATTTTCCATTCCATCTATTCGAAAAGGATGACTTGGTTCGCCTTTAAGTGCGCCCAAAGGTGGTGTTTTTTATAAGAAACTTTTAGCGGGCAGTAATGAGTTTTTCACCCTGTGTGGTGCCGGGGATAAAGACTTGCACCACCCTATCTCTTCCCGTGGGTGTCGTAAAAGTCGACTAAGGGACCATTCCAGAGGATGGGCAGCAGCATCTCTCTGAAGTTACCCTCAACCTACTGCGATCGCCAACCTGGACACTTGCTGAGTTTCTTGCCGGTTCTTCTCAGTACAAGATCTCCCGCCCAGAGTAGATAGACTTACGAACCGATGGCTTAAAATGACGTTCATAAGAGCTTTTTGTAGCCTTAACTGAATAAATGATTTTGAATTTGAATTTGAATAACCCGCCTGCCAAGCGTGGCGATTACGGCAAATACACCCCATGATTATTTGGGGGAGGCCTTTGTCCAGCAGTGGACGTCTTTTGGCTGAGATGATGATGATGATGATGAATGAGTTTTAAATCCTCTTTATAAGTGCGCCGCAATTATCTTTGCCGCGCACTTTTTGAATTTGGAACATCTTAGTGTTCAGCGCCAAAGAAATCGAACGCAAATATTGTTTGAATAAAGACTGGCTGGTACATACGACGGCCCATCTTATCTTATCTTATCTTAGTGGGGCCTGCCGAGGTTTCCACCTCCCAGTAACACTTCGACCCATTGGGATCTTTTGTGCAACCCCATCCTTTCACTCTTCCTCCTCTGTAAAGATAGATGCCATAAGTCTGGCAACGTCCTTAAGAGCGAAGAGCCTGAAGTCCTCCGGTTTTGGATAGGCCGACCCCAGGAGTCCCATTCTTTTCCTAGCCAGAAAGTCGCATTCGCACAGTAGGTGCTGCATTGACTCGGTTTGCTCTCCACATGCCCTACACAAACTATTTGTTGAAAGATGCATTCTGTGAAGCATTTGTTTTGTGGCATAATGCCCTGTCAAGGCACTGATGGTTAATGGGCCTGCCTTCTGCTGCCTCCGCATATGAACTTACTCCGTCCTAAGGCGTTTTCGCCTAGGAAGGATTTGGAGTGTTTCATACCCGGCTGCTCTTTCCATTCGATGCCGTGCCTGTTTTTGATGTAATCTTTTAGGGCCTTGTTGATGGTACTTTGTGCAAGTGTCACGAACGGCTCAGGACCAATAAGCTGGGTCTCTGAGCCCTCCCTGGCAAGTGCATCCGCCATCTCGTTGCCGTGGATTCCCATATGGCCTGGGACCCAGATCAATCGCACCTTGTTATGCCCACCTAGCTTGTTTAGAGCTTTTGTGGTTTCCAGAACAAGGCCCGAGTCGATTCGAGGCGATATGAGTGACTTGAGCGCGGCTTGGCTGTCACTCAGGATGAATATATTGCGCTTTTTAATAGCTAACTCTATTAATTAAGCTATTCTGCTTTGCGCATAGGAGAATTGCGAAGGTTTCTGCTTGGTAAACAGTAGCAAATTTTCCCATGCTTGAAGTCGTTATTATAGACGCCTGCCCCTGTGCCCGACTTCATTTTTGATCCGTCGGTGTACCAGATTAGGCTGTCTTTTTCCGGAGACGGTGGCCCTCGTTTCCATTCGTCCCTGGTTGGAACATAAACTTTAAATTTCTTTTCGAACACGAATATGGGGGATATTTTATCGCACCCCATTTCCATGATCCTATCAGGAATGTCACTTGGTTCCCATTTTGTGTGTCTGGTCAGAGATTTAGATGCGTCCCATAATCTGGCCACCTTTAGTCTATGTAACGCTTTCTTTGCCTCTGTTTCTATTACAATGTGCAGGGGTGGAAGGTCTGTGAGGACCTCCAGCGCTGCCGTTGGAGTGGTTCTAAAGGCACCAGTGATTGCTAGACAAGCTGTTCTCTGAAGTTTGCTAAGAGCATTCTTACAGATCTTCAGCCTGGTTCTGGGCCACCAGACGATGCTGCCATATGTGAGGATCGGTCTCACCATCGTCATGTAGATCCACCTAATGATTTTGGGGTTGAGTCCCCAAGTCTTGCCATATGTAGACCGACACATGCCAAAGACTCTGTAAGCCTTGGCTACGGTTGTGTCCACATGCTGTTTCCAAGTAAGTTGCCTATCCAGCGTTAAGCCTAGATATTTCACTTCTTTGGACCAAGAGAGCCGGGTGCCATAGAGTGTTAGGTTACCCAGTCCCGTTGTGTTTCTCATTCTTGTAAAGGGGATGGCTGTTGTTTTCTCCGGGTTTACAGAGAGGTGATGGGCATTGCACCATTCCTCCAGCAGACCTAGGGCACGTTGCATTACCCCGATACGCGCCGCCGCCGGCTGAATAAAAAAAAGGAATCAGATTAAAAACGCGCGAACTACAGCCAGCGTTTTCGTCAATATTCACGGATTGTTAGAAAATTATGGTTTTGGTTTGAAAAATGAATTCTTCAAGTGACAGTGAAAGTATAGAATTAACGACTGAACTGACGCAAGAAATGTGATGGATAATCTATTACCTGCAAAATCGCGGGAGAAATATATGAAAGCCTATGGTAATTTTATTGAATGGTGAAATGCAAGACCTTTTTGGCAGATTCCGGAGCGGATTTAACTGTTCACAAGCGACATGGAGGATGGAAGTCGAGTGCTGTAGCAGAGGGGTATATAGAAGATTCCATTGAAAACAAGGCAAAAACATGTGAACGCATCGTGGAAAACATTAAATTGCAACCATCAATTAATCCATCCATGCCACTGTCGCCGCGCCCATCTACATCCAAACAACAAGGTTCATGTCCGAATCTGGCTCATTTTCTTAAAAATGAGCCAGATTCGGACATTATTTCAAACACGCAGAATATAAAATCTACAACAATCTCTATTCCTAATAAAACTGTAACAATAAATTTTCATAATTGCGAAAATGTCTTAGTTGTAAATATAAGTTTTTAGTTGTTTTATTATAAGATACTATTTAATTTCAATTTAGTTGTTTCTCTATGTTTTATTAAATAATAATATTACAATAAAATATGAGGCGCCTTTTATTTTCTCATAGAGGGTGATGAAAAGTAGAGTGTATCACTCGGGCGCAAAACATATTTTTGGCTCGGGCGACGTACTTTGAATCCCTCGCTACGTTCAGGATTCTACTAAAGAATCCCTCGCTACGCTCGGGATTCTACTCTAGAATCCCTCTCTTAGCTCAGGATTCAAAAAAGCGCCCTCACCGTAAAAATATTATTTTGCTCCCTTACGATACAATCTACTATTGAGTTAATTCATCATATTATCATATTACCTATTAGCTTTTAGTGATAAATACGCCGTTAGCGCCTTTAAAAAAATATGGTCTTTTTTGAACTAAACGTACATAACGACTGCATTTTTCTGCAGAATTATCAAACCAAATATTTTATTTTTAACGCAAATGATTCCTAAATTTAAATTAATCAACATCTGATATTTTTTAAATACTTTTGAATGGTAACTTGGTTTAAAAAATGGAGAAAAAGATAAAAAGCTCTCCTGATTTTCGTGCCCTGGTCTTCTTGGTCAAAGGTTCATCCAAAATCTGAACCGGTGGGTATTTAGTAGTAGGTAAAACTAAATTTTACAATATTATTATTTGGATTTTAATATTTTTGACGTCACTATGTGCTTGTGAAGGCTTATATGTAACAAATTTATTTGACTTTGACTTGTAGGAGGATTATTTAATAGTGACTATGATTACATTATTTAACTATGATTGGTTCTAAGTCATGAATTGTAAATATTGAGTTTTCAATGAAAAATCAATTAAAATTATATTTACATACATTTTATAGGATCATATTATTATGTAAAGGTTATCTGGTTTTTTTTAGAATTTCGTTTATCCTTGCAAGGTCCTTGCTCAAATATTTCGCGGGTACAACTGGACTGCGTGCGTATGAATAATGCAACTTGACACAACTATAGTTCATTTATTATTTATTTATTTTTTTATTTAAATAACACGGCAATAAGCCAATTACATTATTTAAAACACACTTAAAAAGAAATCATAAAAATAATAAAATTAGAAACATATTACAAATACATCAAAACATAAAATAATAATAACATCATCATACGTTAAAATTTAAACTATAGAATAAAATTAAAATAAAATTAAAAATATTATTAAAAATATTGGCATTAAAGTCGTTGACATCCATTCAAACGTCACTCTGACAAAACTCTAAGCATTTAAACAATAATTTCATCCATTCGTCCGCAAACAATTCGCAGTCTGTATAAAATATTTGGGATAGCTTTTATTCAAAAAAGGAAGAAATGTAATATTGTTAACATTTATGTCGTATTTATGTATATAAAGCACATAAACAAATTAATACGAACGCACCGGAATAAGTAAGTAAATTGAATACATATGAAATTTTTAAAAATATAATGATTTAATACCCATCAATTGCAGTGATGAATTGATTTCAATGAGAGGCCTTTGCCCAGAAGTGGGACAGTTATAGGCTGTTTACTTACTTTTTTTTCTATAATTATTGTGATATTCCGCAAACGGCGAACGGTTCGTGTGATTGCAAATTGTAGAAGCCGTAAATTATCCGACGAATCCATTTGTCTATTGATAAACTTGAACAAAACCATGACGTCCGACTTTAGTCGTTGACATATTACAAACATTGTAATAAAGATGTTGTTTTGAAATTTTCCACGTTATACTTGTATATTTAAAAATAAAATAAAATATAGAGGCATAGTTCAAACTAGGAGATAAATAACATGAAATAGATATCAGGTTATAATTATAAAATAAAGTTTTTACAAAAACACAAATATTTAAAAAAAATTCACGAGCAGGATTTGGACACGCACCCTTCTGACATACCGGGTCAGATGCTCTTCCAATTGAGCTATCGTGGTTCTGACCAGCCCGCCGAAATTATTCAACATTTGTTCGCAACAAAATTTGCGTTAAAAATTATATAAACATTTTAATAAAGTTTTTTTTATTGGAGACTTTGAAGGGCCAGTTGCAAGCAGTTTTTTCAGACGGACACAGTGTCTCACACTTTACCCGACCTGGGAATTGAAATCTGGGGACCTGGGTATTGATATCTGGGTCGTGCTTTTTACCCGACTGCGTCAGAAGGAGGGTTATGTTTTTCGAGTGTATGTATGTATGTGTGGGTGTGTGTGTGTGTGTGTGTGTGTGTGTGTGTGTGTGTGTGTGTGTGTGTGTGTGTGTGTGTGTGTGTGTGTGTGTGTGTGTGTGTGTGTGCGTGCGTGCGTGCGTGCGTGCGTGCGTGCGTGCGTGCGTGCGTGCGTGCGTGCGTGCGTGCGTGCGTGCGTGCGTGCGTGCGTGCGTGCGTGCGTGCGTGCGATTAGCTTTGACTGTGGGAGTGACATAGGCTTTAAAAAAAACAAATAAAAAAAGTAAAAACATTGGCCGGGTTAGCTAGTCTTGACCCCAACATTTGATAGATCGACCACACGATCAAAATTCTTTAAGCGAAATACAACGTCTACGGAATTTAAGGATATGGCCAATTTTTCTATGGACGTAGATGTAGTTAATAATTTTCATTTAGGCACAGAAATGTTTTATGGTGTTTTGTTTTCGGGCATAATACATATTAGCAGATTTTATTCCCATGTTTAAAAAACTCAAAGAACTCGTCATTCAAAAGTACTAGACGTCAAGAGTTTCGTTTTTACGCGAATTGGTGTATGCGCTATGACTTTGCTATTTAAAAGAGTAAGGCGTTTTAATATAATTATTTCGCTTTAGCGCTAGAGTCAGCATGAAACAACTGAGTTCCTTGAGAGAGGCCATGGTAGAGCGGACAGACTTGACTCTATGTCATGTCTCCCAATTGGGTGACAGCAATTTAGTCAGTTTTAACGCCACCAAAACGCAGGCATGTCTGTTCACTGCCAAAAGGAGTCCTTTTAACCTGACTCCTACTTTCCGAGGTATGACTGTACCGATTACCGACAACCTTAATCTCCTAGGCATAAGTTGGAAGTCAACTTCATGCCTAGGAGATTAAGGTTGTGTAAGTCTGAACTTCGGCGACACCATCGAAATTAAGGCTCAAACAGCGGCAAAAAAACTGGGTGTCCTAAATAAGGTTAAGCGATATTTCACGCCGGGACAGCTTCTAACTTTATACAACCTTATTTTTAGTTTATACGAAAACCGAAACACGGGTCAAATAGTTTTATTTAAAGAATCAGTACAAAAAAAATTAAAATAATATGTTGAAAACTCACGAAGTTACAAGCTTTTTGTGCTGCCCCGTTGTGTGTTTTTAGTAGGGAATAATTTATTTGAGATTTTGTAAATATTATTTGGTCAAAATGGTATTTCCCAAAATTAGATAAAAATAAAAATAAAATATTTCTTACATCGGGCAAACAAAGAGAAGTGTAAGAACCCGCGTTAAAGAACATATAGCCGACGTCAAGCATAGACGCGAAAATCTGTAATATGCTAAATCTGTAAGTCTGCAGTATGCTAACATTCCCTAGAGGGGCCCAACCATTACATCAGATTTGATAAACCACAAATATTCGCTAGAGAACAACGATTCATCCCTAGGAAGATACGCGAGGCTATTGAAATTTAAAAAAAAAACATCCTATTTGCAATAGAGAAGATGGTTGGAATCTACCACCAGCCTGGGATCCCTCATACAAAATATTAATTCCCAGTCCCAACACCATACTGCCAGACCAAAAGATACTGTAAGCTCTTTCTGCGTAAAACGGAACGCACCTGATTATATTTAAATGAGGGTATACAAGCTACCACCTAATTATGAGACAACCAACACCTCAGTCTCCCTGTGACCACGGACCCTGCAAAGGGTTCGAAACGTCAGGATAAACGTTAAATATGTAATGTGTAAAATAAACGCGAGCAGATCCGTAAAAGTTGTTTCATTTCAAAAATAAAACTCTTCTTTAAGCCCTATATGTAGTTGTGTAGTGGTTAGAACCACCGGTGTCAGACCCAGAGGTCCCGGGTTCGATTCCCAGCGGGGGGTACATGTTTGAGTACTTGGTTTGGTTGGTGGTAGGGCTTGTTTGTCCGCCTGGCTAGCCACCCCCATCATATCTTAATTTGTCGCCATAGCATCAATGTTTGTAACGGCATCGGCAGTTAGATAAGATAGCCAGTTCGTCACCATTAACCTTATAATTACTTGAGATGATGATGATGAGATGAAGGCTCAGTGCTTACCTGTAAGATATATAAAAAGATGGCAATAATCCTTTGACTGTGACTTCGGTGGCCGAATAGCAAAAACCAAATTCTTAAAATAAAACAAAAAACCCGACTGCTAAAACAACTTTATAAAAAATAACTGCAAAGAGAAAAAACTGAAAAGAAAAAAAAACAAGCTCTACGATCAATGTTGAATGCAAAAAATATTTCTAAATACATTGAATATTGATAGTTGTCGCAGACGGGGACAATCACCAACCAAAGAGAGTGGGGAATTAATTGAGCTAGCCACGGGCGACAAATATCAATACTTAATGTATTTAGAAATATTTCACGTTGCATTCAACGTTGCTCCAACTGAATTGTGGGATCGTAGAGTTTGTTTTTTTCTTTTCAGTTTGTTTTCTTTGCAGTTATTTTTTATATAGTTGTTTTAGCAGTCGGGTTTTTTTGTTTTATTTTAATAGTTTGGTTTATTTCAAACTTTTTAGTTTTGTAAAGTAAATAACCAAGAATTTCAAAACCTACATATTTTTTATTATTTTTTATTGTGAGATGGGCTTGCTCTTGGCCTCATTCTAATCCCTAGGGCTAAGAAGAGGCCGACGATGGAACAAGCTTGCCCAGAAATAGCCTATTCACTCGGGCTTTAAAAACTTTAGGGTTATATGCACCGGGAACACAGACGTCGGTAGAGAATTCCACTCTTTGGCTGTACGCATTATAAATGTAGAAGCAAAACGTTTAGTGCGCAGAAGTGGAATATCAACCAGGTAAGGGTGGTAGCCAGCCGTACGTCTGGATTCCCGATGGTAAAATGGGGAAGGTGGAATGAGCTCATGCAGCTCAATAGCACACTCTCCGAAGTATAGCCTGTAAAAGACCGATAAGCAGGCAACTGTGCAGCGGTGAGCGAGACTGTGAAACTTAGTTTTAACAAGCTTATCGTCACCTATAATTTTCCTGGCTCTGCGTTCCACCGAATCAAGCGCGGCGAGCTGGTATTTTGCTGAACCGTCCCAAAGGTGGCAGCAATACTCCATGCACGATCGGACTTGCGCTTTATACAATGTTATTTTTAGTTAATACGAAACCTGAAAACTGTTTGTTCAGAATCAGTAATAGAATTGATTTCAATATTTTTTATACCATATTACTAATAAATAAATACACATCAGGTTCAGCCCGCGGCCTCGTCCGCATGGAATTCGGTCCGCCACCAGTCGTCATCCTGTTTTTATCGCAATAAAAACTGACATACAAAGTGACGCGAAGGAAGGACAAATAAACGCATTATTATGATTAGTCAGGACACCCGTACTTTGTGGCTTGACGTCAAAGATCCTACGTCGACCGATACCAGTTTTATGATGTTTTATTATTAGTTCCTAAATGTTTTGAGGCATGTGGTTGTGAATTTGCATAATGCTACGCATTTTAATTAATCAGGAATATTAATAGCTCTATCATTTAATCGAAGTTGTGTTTATTTGCAACAAACATTTTTCAATTTGAGTTATCTCAACATGTTTCATTTTATTTATACAACAATGAAGTAAAATTTTGAACATTAACATTACATGTAATAGACGCATTTATTTGTGATATTAGATTACACTACAAAAAATCAGATAATTGGGCCATTATAGTATAATGTAAATGATATTGACATTATAGCTCTTGATTATTATTTATACATTTGACACTACGTTTTTTTTTTAAAGATAATTATTAATCAGTCTCCCTACGGCATTCGTACGAGTTACCCGTGGGCCTTGAGTTAGTAGGCAGCAATTAGAACAGCCAAATATTTGTTTAAGTTGTTCGCGCCGATCTCTTTTGTTTCAAAACCGGTTTGCTGATTGCTACCTACCTGGCGATCGGTGGCGGACCGCTCGCTAATATCGTTCACTCTGCTAATAGCGATGCGCTTCGATGTCATTAAATGCAATGAATGACAATGAGTTTGAAGACGGAAACAAATGTAGCTCAGTATATCGCGATGATCGTTTGAGTGAACAAGAAATAAGTGTGAAAAGTAGTACGGGAAGCAAAGGAAATCTCTTACAGATGGAAGAAAGCATGAAGGAGTCGTTTAGACCTATAAAAAGAGGAAGAGAAGAAGATGAATAGGGGTGGATAGAAATTAATTAAATCAAAAGAAAAGAAACCCAAAAACATAAATATTGAATTATACATTACGTCATGAACCTATTTTATAGGTTCATGCATTACGTCTAATGAAAAAAATCCTAAGTTATTTGCTTTGGCGGAAATATTTAAGTCCCTCGGGTTAAATAATATCGAGAGAGTTAAATTTGTCACGCCCTATAAAGTCAGGGTGGACTTTAACGACGAGGAAAGCGCATATAAGTTGGAATCAAGCCAGGAGCTGGTAAAAGAGAATGGAGATGTAATCGAGCTATAGAGACAATAAAGTCCTTTGGCGTGATAAGAAACGTCAACATAAATATGGATGAAAAAGAAATAATAAAATGTATTACGTGTACTGGTGATATGGAGATATCCTTTCCAGATGATTTATACTTTTGTAAGAGCAATTTAATAGAGTCTATGGTTCCTACGCCGCTTGAAAAGCCACATTGGTTAGGCGTTAACTTCATAAGCTGAGATAGTCTTCTGGCTATCACGGTTTCCCAGGTTTTCAAGGAGTGCCAGGTTAGCTTTATGGCTCTTGTGTTCCTGCATTCGGCAGCGTCGCCTTTATTTTTATAGAAGGGAATGATATAGCTTTTTCTGTGTTGGGCATTTTGCGATCTTCTATAACTTTATTAAAAAAGTTTGCTAGCCAGACTACGCCGGTGTCGCCTACTTTTTTCCAGAGTTTTCATCTGGCCCAGTCGACTTGTTGTTCTTCATTCGATGAATAGCAAATTTTACTTCCTCAGGTGTTATTGGTTCTATTGGACCAGCAACGCTAGCTTACTTCGGCCCCCTTTCTCGTGGGAATTCTTCGTTTAATAGTTCTTCAAAGTATTCTTGCCAATACTCCTCATATCTTAATAGTATTACAAAATAAAATAAGTGCTGCTCAAAGACTTATACGTGACGAAAGAAACAAGTCTTGACAAAAGTTTTGTTCATCATTAGATGCCTCTATAACTCAAAGAGAATTATGGCGGAAAATGATATGGTTTAAGGGCCAAAAGGGATGCAGATCTTGTACTAGCGAAGACATTGCCGGTCAGCTTCTTCAAAGTTTGACTTCCGATTATGCCTGTCCATGATGAATGAGCCACTTTTTGTTTCTAAAAACGCTAAATTAGAGGCCTCAGTTTAGACAGAAGACACGAGGTAGACCATTGCATACGACATAAAAACACCTCCCCGGGTAGCGACAATATACCATATTCGATGATAACAAATCTTCCTACCAACGGTAAGGACATTTTAACGGTTCTATTTAACAAATTTTATAAAACTGGATTTGTCCCATCTGAATGGCGCGATATCAATAATATACCAATTAAAAAGCCAGAGCGCGACATTCAGTCTCCCTCCTCCATTTGACCGATCTCTATGATTTCGTGTCTTTGTAAAATATTTCACAATGTATTAATCAAAAGATTAGAATGGTTAGTCGAAAAAAATAGCTTACTGGCTAGTGGCACTACTGGCTTCAGGAGAGGTCACTCAACTTTAGACAATTTGCACCAGTGGTCGAAATTTGACCGTAATTTTATTAAGGCTGCACGGATTGTATCCTAAGCAATGAAAAATCAAAAAAGATAGAATGTGAGTTTGGATTGGCATTGGCAATCCTCCATGGCTCCTCTTCCATTTTTGAAAATTTTGAAAAGAGTATGGGGTGTGTGTCAAATACCTACGTGGTAGAGTGTGTAATGTTTTTTTTATTGATTTAATGTATTTTTTATATATATGCATAATTTAAAAAAAATATTTACATTCTGTACTCCTTCTCTAACTATAAAATGTGTGTGCGAAATTTCATACTCCTCAGCCCGCGCAATTTTCGTAAAAAGGGGTACAAAGTTTTTGCTTCACGTATTAGATTAGCGTCGAATATTCAAACGGGGCTTCTGCAACGAAAATTCACACTGACATGCTTTATAGATATTGACAACGCTTATAATTATGTTGATGTTTCGTTTTTGTTAGAGACTTTAGACAAAATCAGTGTAGGCACACATGTGTCAATATGTATGGAACTTTTTGAAGTAGAGAAAACTCAAAATTCAATTCGATAAATATTCTATCTGCGCAATACACAGCGAGGGCTAGCTCAAGGTGATCCATTTTCCCCTCTTCTTTTTGACATCGTAACGCATAATGTTTGCAAAGACATCAAAAACATTGATATCTTACAGTATGCAGATGACTTTGTGATATATATATTAGTGATAAAAATTCAGAAAAATCATGTCAATTTTTTTATTACAGACAGTAGTAAACGAATTGACAGCTTACGGTACGGACGGTCTTAGTGTATCTTCATCTAAAAGAAAAATATACATTTTTAGGAGAACTTTTATTAGGGACCCTATAGACGTTTCTATTGACGGTAAAAGTGGTAGACAATTTCAAATATTAGCGTAGTATTAACGTAGTGTAATAGTAATATTAACGTAGCGAC
The DNA here is from genome assembly GCA_947562085.1 of Eudonia lacustrata. NCBI lineage: Eukaryota > Metazoa > Arthropoda > Insecta > Lepidoptera > Crambidae > Eudonia > Eudonia lacustrata. Next base: position 23,493,885 of record OX387319.1, on the reverse strand, counting down.
TTATCTACTCTGTATTGGGAGAGCGCCGTGGTTTGAGGGATCGGACATGACCAGGTCTTATTTAGTTACAATGATGAGGCTTCGATCCGGACACATTCCATTGAATAGATTCGCCCACCTCATGGGTAAAACAAATTCACCAAATTGTACAGAGTGCAATATGGTGGAAGATGTAAATCGCATATTGACGGAGTGCGTCCGAATCGAAGGCGAGAGAATAGAATTTATAAATAAATATAATTTAGATATGAACATGATTGGGAACTAATTGTTTCCATTGAAAAAAATGTATAAGGCGTAGAACTTAGACCGCGCTTAGGCGCTCAGCCGCAGCGAGACCAATAATTCATCTAAGGCGTATAAGTTAATTTATAGATTTAAGTGTCCTTCGAGAATGACATAATCAATGTGAATATTTATAAAATTTATAAAATACAGTAAAAAAATTAAACGCCTACCCGCGTACATAACATTAGGCGAGATGTAGGCGCTGTGCATACCCACCCGTAAGTTGTAAATAAAACAAAAAGCTGTGTTAAAAATGGGACATGTAAGTAGTCTCGTATTTAATCTGAGTATCTACTACCCTTCAACTTCAACGCTTTGTGAAGAGTCTGATATAATAAATGCTCTGGGCTCTGGTTTTTTTTCACGAAAATAATGATGGAGTTCTCTGCTAATTCATCATCATCATTCATCAGCTCATCTTACGTCCCCGCTGCTGGGGCACGAGCCTTCCCTATGGATGCATAGGAGGAACGGGCCATAAACCACCACGCGGGTGCACCCAGTGCTGATTGGTGGTTGTTAACGAATGCTAATGCAGCTGGGACCAACGGCTTTCCATGCCTTCCGAAGCACGGAGGAGCTCGAGTTGATAAACTTTTGGTCACCTATCCCATGACCGGCCTTTGCGAAAGTTTCTTAATCTCAGCACTCGCAGACCGGACGCGGCCATCGAGCGCCTGCTAATTGCTGTGTCCGAAAAAGTAAAAAAATACTGAACTACCGTTCACCTCAGTTTAACATCTTAAAGTTCTAACCTATGTCACTGGGTGAATGGTACAAAGTAAAAACTCCGTTTTACTTTATTATGTAAAATTCTTGTTAACTTTAACAGGTCTCTGCGGTCTCTGCGTTCAGCGGTTCGTGCTGAACAAAACCTTAAATTAATATAGATATATATATATATGACGATTTATACATAAATATTTAATTGTAATTCTTTTGTGATCGAGTAATTAGTTGACATTAATTATCAAAGGTCAGTGGTGGCACGAGATAGGTCAGGATGCAGGATGTTTGATACTCCATGCACTGGTAGGTAATAAAAAAGAGGTATTTGTCTTTTTTTTTTTTCTTTTTTTTTAGATCCTTGGGGGAGGCCTTTGTCCAGCAGTGGACGTCTTTTGGCTGAGATGATGATGATGATGATGATTTGTCTAGTGGCCCAAGGAAATCGCGTGAGATCGCGCCTAGTTCGTTCGCTGATGTCAAACTGCGTTGTGATGGTTGATTCCGCATGGTGACCAACATCAACTAACAACATATGAAATTGCTTTAATAATATTTCTTTAATTAATGTTCGCAACTTATAGTTTAATCAACGTTCGTATAAATTTCCCTTGTAGTTTATGCGTTGGTGCATAATATCATCAAAATTTAAAAAAAAAATATCCGTCGTTCTGCGTAGCGACTTGGTTCTAGTTTCTTTAACAGCAAGGAACACAAGAAGCTTAAATGGGAAGCTTAAAGTCAGATATTTATACTTACGAATACTACATATAAACATAAAAAAAACATCGATTAAAACAATGCTTCCAATTAAAACATTAAATAAAAATCATATAAGTTGAACAAAATGTAAGAAGGTTATTCAAATTGTATTGATATATTGTTTTTATTATTTAATTATTCTGAAGTATTTGTAAGGTGTGAAGTACGGACAGTGGACTGTTGTACATACAGAGTAGGGACAGAGAGGGATTGATGAAAGTGGAGGGAGCGAATGACATAGCAAGAGGAGATCCTCTGGAGGAGTTAGATTCAACTAAAACCAATTAATAATTAAGTGTGTAATTAAAATATAAATTATTATGATATAATTTGTACATGGTCTTAAGTTGTCTGAAGATCTCCAGTTGGTAACATAGCAGCGGCAACAGCACCACCTAAAACAAAAATATAAAATATTCAAACTGCAACATTGCTAGGCGACGAGAAGCCTAAATACCTAGGACGGTCGCCACACTAGCCATTTTTTTTCTTTCTTTCGTATATTTTTTCAATAGGCTTTAGGCTTACCATCATCTTGTAAAAATCACTTTTAAATTTTTGTAAATGGAAATTGTTTTGTAACGGTGTACTCATTGTTGAAAAACGAAACCAACTTTAGATCTTACGTGAATATAAGGCCGAGGCAGGAGCTCGCTCTTTTGGCAGTTTTTGACTAATTGTCACGCTCAACTAAAAGTGCTCCTTTTTCTGTTATATTCAAGGTAACTGGTACCGTATGTTTGTCACCGAAAATTCTCAATCGCTATTTATCCTAATAATCAAATTGTATAATGCAAAAAAATATATATTTGATAGTGCATTTTAACCGCCTCTGTGGTCTAGTGGCTAAGACCACCGGTTTAGACCCAGAGATCTCGGGTTCGATTCCCAGCGGGGGGTACTTGTTTGTGTACTCGGTTTGGTTGGTGGTAGGGCTTGTTTGTCCGCCTGGCTAGCTACCACCATCTTATCTAAATATGTCGCTATAACATCAATGTTTGTAGCATTGTTGTGTTCCGGCAGCTAGAGATAAGATAGCCAGAACCTCACTAGTTGAGGATTCCGAGTGTAGTGCGCTTCCATCTTTGGCCTTATCATCACTTAACATCAGGTGAGATCAAGGCACTGTGCTTACCCGTTAATAGAAATAAATAAAAACATAAAAGCTTAGTTAAATAATAATAAAAGCTTGACTGACTGAGCACGAGCCCGGCGGCGCCGTAGAGCGCGGTGGAGCACTGCGTGGTCATGGCGCGCCCCACCACGTTGGTGCCCGCGAACGCGCTTAGCCGTGCCACCATCATGCCCAGGCAAGCCACCATACCCCTGGGGAACAAACAACATGAGCAAAAATTGATTTTATGCCTCAACTGGTCACTACCTTCTGGTCTAGGGGCGCGCTTGGCTTGCGATTGCTAAACTTAAGCAACACTCGCAAAGGCCGGATCATCAGATGGGTGAAAAAAATTCTCTCTCAAAAAGGTGATCTCGAGCTTCTCCTTGCATCGGAAGGCTCGTAAAGCCGTTGGTCCCGGTTGCTTTAGCAGTTGTTAACAACCATCAATCTATACCAGGCCCGCGTGGTGGTTTTTTGACCCGTTTTCCCTATTGATTCATAGGAAAGGCCATAAGGAAGGAATATGTTCGTGCCCCAGCAGAGGGGCCATAAAATGAGCTGGTGATGATTGGTCACTATGGGCTTGACCTTCATTACCCTCTTTTAAACGAAGTAAACACGCATTATATTGTATACTTGCGGGTCTGGCTTGCGAGTTACTTAGAGCGCTGTCTTTCTTAATACCCAACTCCGAGAACTTCGAAGTTGTTATTGCGGTGATTAAGGATTAAGGAACACACCCACTAAACACACTATTTCATGTAGAATTACTTGCAGAGGTAGTTGCAGACCACGAATAGCAGATACCGAGTACCAACCAGTGGTCTTTGATCCACCTTAATGTAGGTCATGATAAGGCCGATGGAAGCTACATGAACCACTCGACTGTCCAAATAATAGGCGAGGTTCCACCAATGGTCTCAAAAAAACCATCGATCTTGTAAGAGGAGGTTCCAGGATCGATTTGCAACTGGGGGGTGTTTAAATTTCGAGCTTACAAGTCGAGCGAGACAGAAATAACAGCACTTTTAGTCCTAAAGAAAGTCGATGTGCAAAACTGAGAGATACAATAGTTTTGACTGCCATGTTCTTTTGGCGCGAAGAGACTCCATATTGGCCTGTGGTCAATCCCCGGAACAATAACTAAAGCTATTAGTTATTATTCTCAGGGTCAAACAGTTGCACAGTGTGGAGATTGTCTTAAAGGAATTTGAAATTGTTTTTTAACTGATGTTTAAATTAATTTATCTAAGTAGGCAATATGTGTATTAATAGGTGAAGCTTATTCCCCCTTCACATCGCGCGCATAAAGGACTGTAAGACTTTGCAATGTTAAAGTTCATATAAAGAAGGAGTGCAGAAAAATAAAATCTGTGTATAGTATGTGTTACAAAAAAAAACGAGCGAGCCTTACAGTAGCCGCATAATTATGATGTGAAACATTTGACATCTCACCTTAGTAATAAGCAATTTTAACATTATATTCTGAAAAAAATGAATCAGGTATTACATCATATAACTATAAAATAAATGCAGTAAATACTCATTAGAAGGCATTTGTCAAATGACACAATATGTCACATATAATAATAATATGTCATGTTCATAATATCGATTTAAAATCTACAAAATGGCGCGCGGTTAAGGTTATGCAGTTTTTCTTATCTTTTTTTAAAATTATTTTCGGGAGAGCACTTGGCCGTAGATTGAGAAATACCTTGTGGTGGCCTTCATCTTGGCCACCGAGGCGTCTCACCTGAGCGCCTCGGTCTGATACCCTAAGGTCTCGGGTTCAATTCCCAGGTTGGGCAAAGTGTGTTTCGGAGTTTTCGATGCATAGCCCGGGTTTGTGATCACCATTTGGCAAGTGTGGTGATTAAGCCAATACCCATCAATTGTAGTGATGACTTGATTTCAATGATGGAGGTCGTTGCCCAGCAGTGGCACAGTTATAGGCTATTTACATCTCACCTGAGTTAAGTAATGATAAGGGGTGCAAATGCACTTCACCCGGAGTCTTTAGCTACTGAGGAATTAAATTCTTACTATGTTTATTAATAACTTTTGAGAGAAGAGATTGGCTCACATCACCGAAGGTTTACGGTGTCGACGAGGTTGGTGTGTTGTTGTAGCAATTATTGTTCGTCTAAAAGATCTCTACCTATTAATTAAAAGAAGTTTCGTTCGTGCGCCAGAGCTTAAAAACAACCCTCCATACATATCGCCCATTGCCCTTTGCTTACAAACACTTGACTGACCTGTACGAGGTGGGGTACAAGTCGACGAAGTATGAGGACACCACTCCGAAGACCATAGCCGTGGTGAGGAACACAAAGAACAGCACCAGCCCCGAGATGGGATCGCCGGTGTTGTCGATGCCGACCGCTGCGGCCGCCGCCACTACCAGGATTACTATGGACATGGTCTGGAAGGAAGGACTATTTTTATACCTTACTGGTTGCACTTGCCCTATACCATGCATGCAGTGTTCACTCCTAGAAGGTCGTGCATTGCCATGCTTCTTTGTATTGTTTCCACTAACTTGTATATGCAACGACCAGTTTTGTGAACCTACAATAAAAAAATAAAATAAAAAAAATAAAAAAAATACCATAAACAACGTGATGATAAATTTTCGGATGGGTGACCAAAAATTTATCGTCTGAAGCTCCTCCGTGCTTCAGAAAGTACGTAAAGCCGTTAGTCCCGGCTGCATCAGCAGTCGTTAACTACCATCAATCCGCACTGAGCTCGCGTGGTGGTTTTTGGCCCGTTCTCTCTATCCATCTATGGATGGATCATGCAGGCAGGCAGGGTAGGTTCGTGCCCCAGCAGTGGGGGTATAAAAGAGCTAGAGATGTGATGATGTGATATATATACATATATATACATTGTATACAATGTGTATCAGATATGTGTGGTCATAATTAAAAGACATAAAGTGTATCCGATCTAGATCTTGTATGTAGAGTTCTACTTAGACATAATTACTAACTTTTATTTGTAACTAGTTGTGCTCGCGATTTCGTCCGCGTGGAATAGTGATCCCCTATTTTTACCCCCTTTAGGGTAAAATTTTTACAAACTTTGAATGTCGTATTTACTTATATCTAATCAAAAGCCTAAAAAATAAGTTTCAAGCTTTTAGCTTCAAAAATGACGTAATTTCCATACAAACTTCCATCCCCTATTTCCACCCCTACAGCCCTCTTTCGCTTTAAAAAGTATTATATGTTCTTTCTCAGGCTCCAGACTATCTCTATACCAAATTTCATTTAAATCGGTTTAGTAGTGATTGCGTAACATGAGACAGACAGAGTTACTTTCGCATTTATAATCGCATTTATAATATTACTAGCGGCCGCTCGCAGTTTCACCCGCGTGGTTCTCGTTCCCGTAAATATCGGGATAAAAAGTATTCTATGTTTAAATCCAGGTTATGAACTATCTGTATGCCGAATTTCATCTAAATCCATCCATCCGTTGCAGCGTGAAAAAGCAACAAATATACACACATACTTTCGCATTTATAATATTAGTGTGATATATGTACTCGTATATATATATATATAGTAAGGAAGTAAGGACAATAATAGTAGTGACGTCATACGCGTCAGGCGCTATAAGCAAGAAGCAGTGAACATAAATGTAAGTACACAGACGTTACTGAACCACTGGTGCTGTGTCTTGTTTATTTTGAAATGAAATGAAATGAAAATAAGTTTATTTGGGACAGGACAATTCAAACATAAAGATAAAAATGTTGATGTGACGTCACAATTCAAATAATAATATTTATGTCTAAGTATCTCTGAATAGAAGATCTAGATAGGATATAATTTTGGTCTTTTCATTATGATCACACTCATCGGATACACGTTGTATACTATACCCAGCAGTGGGTGCTTACGGGCAGAGATTACAAAGCACTTCGCAGAACAGTAACTGTTTTCTTAAGTGGCAACCGCGCACCAGAAGACGCGGTGTATTCAGGCCACCAATAAAGTGGACCGATGATCTGGTAAAAGTCCCAGGTAGCCGCTGGATGGGAGCAGCACAAAACCGGTCGTTGTGGAGATCCCTGTGGAAAGGCCTTAGTCCATCAAGCTTGGGTTTTGGCTGAGATGATTATGATGATTATTATTTATTTTTATTTATTTTTATTTATTTATTTAAAAGAACATACACAATCCTTACAGGCTAAACCTAATGCGATGGTGCAGTTAGTTATTTACAAACTAGTTACTATACTAAAAGCTAATTCCGTGAGCTCACTCAACGTATATGAAAACAAATCATTTTGCTCAAACTACACTGATGTTAAATGATGATAAGGCCGTGTGGAAGCGCATTTCACCCGGAGTCCTCAAGCATTGAGGTACCGACTTTCTTTTCTCTAACCGACGAAATATAACAATCCGTGGTATAGGCGTACTTGACAATTCGGATTTAAATATTGCTAATATTTTTGATGACTAATTTGTAAATATACCAGTGGTAACAACTTCAAATTTAGATTCATCACCAGAAGCTGCACAATCTTTACTCAAAAAACATGTACCAAAATCTAATCTGTCTTTTCAATTTGAATACATTGATTCTATGAATATTATAAAAATATTCAAATCACTTAAAATGAAAAACACTAGTGATTTGTGGGGCATAATCTTGCAGACATTTTTAATTACTGTATCAATAAGGGTATCTTTCCAGAACTTATGAAATTCAGTAAGGTTATACCTTTATTTAAATCAGGAAACAAAGAAGACCCTAGTAACTATAGGCCAATTTCAATATTACCAGTACTAAGTAAAATTTATGAAAAACTTATACTCGAACAATTAATGGCATACTTTAACTCAAACAAGCTTCTACATAAGAAACAATATGGTTTTACAAAGGGTCGTTCCACTACTGACGCAGGTGTTGCTTTAATAAAACATATATTCGATGCCTGGGAGAAGTCTCAGAACGCTCTTGGAGTTTTTTGCGACTTATCCAAGGCTTTCCATTGCGTTGAGCACAGGACTCTGGTGATGAAGTTACACTACTATGGTCTTAATGATTTTGCACTTAAATTGATAGAGTCGTATCTCAGTTCTAGGACACAAACTGTCGATATCAATGGAACTAAATCATCTGGATCTCTTGTAAAAATGGGAGTTCCGCAAGGGTCAATCCTCGGGCCCTTCCTATTTTTAATTTATATTAACTTTTTTAAATATGTGTGATTGTCCTTTATATTTTGTGTTTTTATTTGTGATGGAAAGTGTCCTTTTATGATAGGGCATTTTCCAATATTTTTGACGCTGTAAGGGAGAAAAGAGCTTGACACTTGCTGAGTTTCTTGCCGGTTCTTCTCAGTACAAGATCTCCCGCCCAGAGTAGACTTACGAACCGATGGCATAATGACGTTCATAAGAGCTATTTGTAGCCTAAACTGAATAAATGATTTTGAATTGAATTGAATTGAATTGAAACGTGAGTGACGCTTACAGCAAATCATCAGGATTCTATAGAAAAACAACAGACCGAGGCAAGAACATTTTAAATCAATAATGGAAAAATTTATAATCAATCTTCTGCATGCTGCGTATTATGTGTAAAACTCGTATAATTGTACATAGGTTTTCTTCCTCTTCTCACGAAGTAGGCGTGTCTCACCTTTCTCTTCCCCGCGCACTGGGAGATGAGCGCGTTGAGCAGGAAGAAGGAGAAGCCGTGCGCGCAGCCCGCCCAGATGGTGTTGTCGTTGATGGTGTTGCGGCACTCGCTGTCGATGGGCTGGGTCTGCAACAACGGTATGGCAAGCCATTAGCCTATAACTGTCCCTCGCCTCCTGGGCCTCGATCATTCAAATCAACACAGTAACGTTGGGAACATCAACACAATAAAGTCTCGGTGGCCGAGTGGCAAAGCAGTCGGCTCGGTACCCGAAAGTCCCGGGTTCAATTCAGGTCGGGCAAAGTGTGTTTCAGATTTTTCGATACATAATCCGGGTTTGTGATCACCAACCCGCATTTGGCAAACTTAATACGTATAACCCTTCTATATATTCATAAAAATTTATAAAATACAGTGAAAATAAAGTTAAACGCCTACCCGACCCAGCCAGGAATCGAACCTGGGTCTCCCACAATCCGGGTGGTTGCACTGACCACTATGCTACCGGGAAGGCTGACGGTAGCGCTGAATTTTGTCACTGCTTTTTTAATAATTTTTTTTTTAGTGGTAATATCGGCACAGTGCCGCCATCTATCCAACGGTTATTGCAACCGATGGCTATGCAGATCATCTTTGCAGATGAAATACCAAAAATGTGATAACAACGCTATAGCAAAATTTTTACTTTTTATTTTCAAGTGCTAATTGCTGCACTGAAGCTAAATTAAATATTCATAAAATTTTATAAAATACCGTGTAAAAGTTAAACGCCTCGATTCCTTGCTGGGTCGGCCAGCCATGAATCGAACCTGGCTCTTCTCAATCCGGGCGGCTGCACTGACCACTATGCTACCGGCAAGGCTGACGTAAGCGCTGTTCTTTATTTCAATAAGTTCAGAGTTCTCCGGAGGTACCCGCTAAGCAACCACCTAAAAGGTGGCTAAAAGGGAGGGCCTAAAATCCGTACAGCTGTGGAAACCCGTACCTTTAGAGAGAGGCAGCTAAACCCGCCAAAACCGAAATCAGGCATTAGTCTTTTAAGTAAGGTGGAGGCAGCTAGAACAATAGGTTTAGCTGCCTCTCTCTAAAGGTACGGGTTTCCACGGGTGTAAGGATTTTAGGCCTTCCCTTTCAATGGTGAAATCAGGCATAAGTGTGAGTAGATAGAAAACAGAAACAATGTAAAAAAATCTGGACTAATCCTTTCAGATTGTAGCCATGGTCCTACCACCAAGATAACTACCTGGTTGGTGTTGACTGAGCCCGCGTCGGTGTCAGCGAACAGGTCGCAGAAGCCGGCGCCGGCGGCGCTGGTGGCGTACGACGTGAAGAACACGTTGAAGATCGTCGGCAGGATTATGGCGAAGCTGTTGTTACTGCGGGGAGACGGGGGAAACTTCATTTGTGTTACTAGAGACTTACAAAGGGGTACATCATGAGGTCTCATCTGAAAAGACTCATCTTTTTCAAGTGCTATTTTCAATATTTAATAATGCGATTTGGAATCGAATTCGGAAGGATGCCCTTTGACAGACAACCAAAGTAACTGACTGACATAGCTCGAAGTGATAACAAACTGGAGTGGCACTGGACAAAGATGATTTCATTTTTAGCACAGTTTATTATTCTTTTAACGTGGTCTTTTTTAACTAACAAAATAGCAAAGTAAAGTTGAGATCCACTAAATAAAGTAAAGTAAAAATAAAGTTTGCGGTTAGGTTTTTGAGAGGATTTAAACATCCATAAACTTTTTAAATTGAAGTATGAACTGATTGATAATTTATGGTTAACATAATTAAAAAAAATGCAGTATTGAAAAATATCCACGAACGGGATTCGAACCCTAAGACATGCCGGTGCCGGTGCATTACCAACTATGCTATCGTGATGATGATGAAGAGCTCGATGACGCAGTAATTAACTCACCCAGCCTGCGATTGCTTAGCAACTTTCTCAAAGGCCGGTGATCGGATAGGTGAGCGAAAATGTATCATCTCAAGCTTCTCTGTGGTTCAGACGGCCCGTAAAGCCGTTGGTCCCAGCTGCATTAGCAGTCGTTAGCAACCATCAATCTGCACTGCACCCGCGCGGTGGTTATGGCTCGTTCTCCCTATCCATCTATAGGGAAGGCTAGTGCACTAGCAGTGGGGACGTATATGAGCTGGTGAATAACTTCCACTTACGCGATGTAAATGACGAAGGTGAGGTAGTAGAGCAGCAGCGTCCGCCACAGCAGCGGCGGCTTGAACAGGGGCGCAATCTGGGTCCACAGCGACCGCAGCGAGAACACGCCCACCTCCTCCTTACTTCCTTCCTCCAGGTAAACATCCTTCACCTGAACGAGAGCAATCAGCTTGTTAACAACTTGTCAACATTCGTCATTGTCTTAAATGCCTCTGTCGTAGTGGTTCAGACCACCGGTTTAGACCCAGAGGTCCCGGGTTCGGTTCGATTTCCAGATGGTATCCATCTTATCTTACAATGTCGCCATAACATTAATGTTCGTCGCATTGTTGTGTTCCGGCAGCTAGAGATAAGTTACAGTGCCTCAGTAGTTGAGCATTCCGGGTGAAGTGTGCTTACGCCTCGCACCGGTTACACTGGCTAAAGAAGACCTTTCAGTAATATAATAACTATCAAGCGTATGTTGGTTGTTCAGGCAAAGGTGGACCGACTGCTGAGGTTTGATTCATGTAACGATTAACGAACACCAATTGACCTTAATCCAAAATACGGTTGCACAGATTTTGAAAGTAAATACCTACTGAGCACTTTCAAAGTTTAAAAGGATTTTGATAGAATAAGCTCCGTATATCGCTCAAGGATAATTCTACAAACAGGAGCAGGCTTACTTTAAAATAGGTAGGTACTTATTGCTAATCCAATCAAAATGTACAAAAATAAATAAATTATACGTTTCTTAGGGTTGACTCGGAGACATATTATATTACCTTAGAATCATTAGGTATGCGTTATGCGTTATGTAAAACTCCAACATAAAAAATAATTGTTAAAGACCAAGCACATCGTCATTGCTCAAAACAAACTCACAGGGTACTCTTCCTCCACACCACCATTCTTCACGTACATCTGCCTTAGGTTCGCCATAGCCTCCTCCTTCCTGCCAACATTGACGAGGAACTTTGGACTCTCGCAGTAGAAGTGCAGCATCAGTGCGCCCAACCCCAGCGGCAGTGCCATCAGCTGCGTCAGCAGCCGCCACGGCCGGTACACGATACCCAGGAATGGGAGGGAGAAGTTCAGCTTCGTTATCAGGAAGCCCCAAACTGGAAGTGAGATAAGAAAGAATGTTGCTATCTTGAAGATAATATGAGACCTAAGTTTGACATCAGAACGCCGACTAACCATGAATCATTAATGGAGAGTTCCACATGCTCAATGGGTCGCCGGATCTAAATCAATGGCCAAAAAAGTACCTCTAAAACATCAAATTACAAGTACCTACTAGTACTTCTACTGCTGCGACTACATTACTTCAGCTTTTATGTACATGGGCACGTGGTTGGATGATTTTAGTATCAGATAAAACTCGTATAATTATTCGGTATCAGATACATAGGTAAGTATCGGGAAGCAACAGTAGCAAGTAGTTACAGGTTTCGTTTATGTTTAAAGTTCTGTGTACTATGTGTAAGTTCTGTGTGCAATGACTACTCACTGTAGTAGAGCGTGGGCGTAAGCATGAGTGCGCTGGTCATGAGCAGCATGTAGCGCGCGCGCACCCTCGAGCAGCAGCACTCGCCCAGCAGCGCGTACGTCGCTGACTCCGCTGCACTGGATCTAGGAGTTAGAAGCATTTATAGTCATCATCATCACCTGCTCATTTTATGTCCCCACTGCTGGGGCATGAGCCTTCCCTATGGATGGATAGGGAGAACGGGCCATAAACCACCACGCAGGCCCAGTGCGAATTGGTGGTTGTTAACGACTGCTAATGCAGCCGGGACCAACGGCTTTACGTACCATCCATAGCACGGAGGAGCTGGAGATGATACAATTTTGGTCACCCATCCGATGACCGACCTTTGCGAAAATTGCTTAAACTTAGCCATCGCCGACCGGGCGCTTTAACCAATTGCCATCGAGCTCCTCATCATCATATAAAATTCCCACTGCTGCAACTCAAATAGGGCTCAGGTCCTCCAACATGAACAATTGCAAATTGGGAGACAGGGCCAAAACCCACCATGCAGAAACATTGCAGTTTGAAAAAAGACGAAGTGTAGAAAAAAAAATCCACAAGCGGGACTCGAACCCGCACCCCATGACATGCCGGTGCACCTGGCACTGCCAACTATGCTATCGTGTCTCAATCCAACTCGCCGAAATTAATCAACACTATCTACTTTTACTTTATAAGCCAAAGGAGCCCTATTCAATGTCGACAACTACATCATCAACATCCGATCTTAATATTTTTAAAAATATTGAAAGATCAGCAATTATTTAAATAGAAAAGTTATTATTATGAAAATCGAATGAGATTTAGAAAAACATGAGGGATAATAAATAAAAAATTAAAATGCTTTATTGTTTGGTTGGTTAAGGATTAGGCAAGCTACATTTACGATTGATTATTTACATATAATTTTACGCAAATATTGTTGCGGATAAATTACAATTTGAAGTTGATTTGCAGTTTCATGAGTTTCAGTGACTGCATCTTATTTAACTGTTCTGTGGCAACAACAGTGATAATCACGGAAACCAGGAGGGAGATTTGTTAAGCCGAGAATAGTAATTTGTAGGTTGTATATTATTGCCGTGTTTTGTCTTTTTTACTCTAATTTGAAATAACGTTTACATGACAGGAACAAAACACGGAACAACTATTCGCAACTTATTCTTTGTTTATTTGTAAGACCCTAATCCTCTATATAACGGCCCTTGGCCCAAATTTCTTGCGGCTTCTTCTCGGTACAACTTTTTTTTTTTTTTTATGTTAAAAGGAGGCAAACGAGCAGGCGGGTCACCTGATGGAAAGTAATCACCGCCGCCCATAGACACCCGCAAAACCAAAGTTATCGCAGATGCGTTGCCAACCTTGGAAAGGAGTTGGATCTTGAGGAGGGAGTAGGAATTGGGAGGGGGGAGGGGTGAGAGATGGGCCTCCGGTACTTTCACTCACCGGACGAAACACAACAGCAAAACAACGTCTCCACTGTAGGGTTTACGAAGTCATGGCTTTGAATTGACATTCAATAAACACTTATTGTAAAGTTCATTTTGAATAAAACATTTTTAATGTTGAATTGAATTTTGAATTTTTCATTTTTTTTTTATTTTTTTTTTTATTGTTTGGTTCACAAACTGGCACATACAGTAATTAAAATATATAAAAGAACAACATTGCGAAAAGTGACTGTATGCCCTTCTTACTGTGAACACAGCATGCACACAAAAATAACACTAAAAAAATAATAAGTTTTACACATGATGACATAGATTGATGGAAACTAAAATATTAAAAAGATAAAAACAATACATTTTACAATTTGGAAAAGTGTTGAATAAATTTAGTTTACAAATAAATAATGTCCCTTAAAACTTTTGACTGATGCATCGAAAATATCCAGTTCTTGACAAACATCATTATAGTACGAACACAAGCGGTACAATGGTGAGTGTTGACCATAGTTGGTACGCCGTGAGGGCAGAGTGAATGCTTTGCGGTTGTGCAGTCTGCTGCTGGTACGTGGTAAGGTAAATTGCAGTCTTTCTAGAATGTCGGGACTATCAATTTTCCCGTTAATAATTTTAAGGAGAAAAACCATGTCTGCTATCCTGCGCCTGTTCTCAAGTGGAACCATTTTATAATACTCGAGTCTCGACTGATAGGTGGTTAAGCTGCGGCAACGATTGTTAGTAAAAGAATATAAATAATATTCATACAAGTTTGCTATTTTATTTATCTCATTAGGTCTTCTATGGCAACCTCACACATAGTTCTCTGAATGGCATCAATCAGTGCCCTGCAATCTGTGTTCCGGCTTAAATGGTACGAGATTCAGTAAAACAAGGTCTCTCTCGCCGTGAGGAAAATAATAAAAGAGATAGAAAAACAACTATTGGATCGGAAAATCTTAAAGGCGCACGACACAAATGAAACATTATTTTTTGTCCTGAATAAGGATTGAAGCATGGATTGAATTTTATTTTTTTTATTTTGTTTTTTTTATTTTTATTTCTTGGTACACACACAGAGGTACAACAACAACACACAAAGCAAATGACAAAAAAACAAACACGATAAGTTGCAGCTCCAAAACAATTGTGTACTCACACATGCTGAACAGAACAGTGATTAAAATAGAAATAAGGATTTATAATTACAATTGATTTTCATTACATTTACAAAGCTATATTACAAATTAAATTAAATTATTATTTGCACTAAAATTACATATAATTTATAAAAGAATAACAATATAAACATACCTACTCGATGATAATAATAATAATAATTTGCCGCTTGAGAAAAGTACTTAACAGTCTTTTATTGGGTAGCAATAAGTCTCGTGCCTTTAATGGCTGGGTTATGCCTCTGCTCACATACTCCTTTGGCATACTAAGGTGGTCTCAGACCGAATTGGACGCCTTGGATAGAAGAGTCCGTCAAATGCTCACGACTTCCAGAATGCTACACCCGCGCTCATCTGTTATGAGGCTGTACATCCCGCGGAGATGTGGGGGTCGGGGCTTTTTAAATGCCAAGAACCTACATAACCGTGAGGTGTGCAGTCTCAGGGATTACTTGCTTAACAGTGAGTGCGGGATGCATTTGGATGTCGTGGCAGTTGATAGACACTTTACGCCGCTCTCCTTGGCAACAGAAAACTGGCGCAAACCAGTGGTGCTAAGCACTCTCGATCGCAAGGATAAATGGAAGAGCAAGGTGCTACACGGTCGCTACTATCGGGCTCTAACTGGGCCTGATGTAGATTTGACTGCCTCGGTGAACTGGCTACGTTTCGGTGACCTCTTTGGGGAAACTGAAGGTTTTGTCTGTGCCATTGAAGATGAAGTTATCAAGACGAATAACTACCGGAAATATATTATGAGGGACGGTACGGTCGACATCTGTCGGGCATGCCGCCGTCCTGGAGAATCACTCCGACATATTATTTCTGGTTGTTCTCATCTTGCTAACGGAGAGTATTTGCACAGACACAACCAAGTAGCCAGAATAATTCACCAGCAACTTGCTATTGGATATAGCCTTGTTGAATCGGAGGTGCCGTACTATAAGTACGCACCTGCGCCAGTACTCGAAAATGGTCATGCAACGCTCTACTGGGATCGCTCTATCATTACGGACAGGACTATTGTCGCCAATAAGCCTGATATCGTGGTGGTCGACCGATCCCAGCGCCGGGCAACACTGGTTGATATCACCATACCTCATGATGAGAACCTCGTGAAAGCCGAAAAGGACAAGCTCAGTAAGTACCTTGACTTGGCTCACGAGGTTACCGCCATGTGGGATGTGGATTCAACCATTATTGTACCGATAGTCGTATCGGCAAACGGTCTTTTAGCCAAGAGCCTCGATCAACACCTTGAGAGGCTCTCGCTGAAAGGTTGGGTCAAGGGTCAGATGCAAAAGGCAGTAATCCTTGACACGGCACGTATTGTCAGGAGGTTCCTCACTCTGCAGCCCTGACCACCGGCAGTTTGGGCCCTGCCTCGCTGCTGGCGGTACTCTAGGATTAGGTTTTTATAATGTTTTATTGCTTTTATATTAAAATATTGTAAAAATCTAGTTTTAAGGAAAAAAATGAATAAAGAGTATAATAATCATAATAAAACAAGAAAAGTAAATTAAATTAAATTAAATTAATTGGTTACAACAATAGAATTAAAATTAAAATTACCTACGTATTAAAATTACGCTGGCAGAAGTTTGCTGACATCCTTTTTAAATAAATACTTGTGCATTGATAAGTTTTATTACACAATAGTTATCCAAATATGCGGCCTAGTTGCTAACTGAGATAACACTCGTCTACTTAAATGAGATAAATCTGAAACAAATAAGTTCATCCTAAGTGTATCAAAGATTACGCTGATGTCTGACACTTCAAAAGTATATAATATTTTTTCCTTTGTTTGAAGAACCAGTGTCACTATAGCGGAAACACATCGGCACGTGTATTTTACCTAAACTAACCCATTTTTTACAAGCTTTTATTTAATTTCACCTGTCCCGATGTTTGTCTCTCTCAGCCTGTAATCAAATCTTGCAAGTTAAAATTTGATCCATTTCCTAGTTAAGCGGTCATAAAGCGGCCGTAATATAACGTTGTCTATGTAAACAAAATGGCGCGGTTTCCTAGAGAGCGGTAATGGACACCGTAACGTCAAAAAGCGGTGCCGCCATTTGTATGACGGCCGTCTTGAAGGTGTCAATCGGAAGGATGACACCTCATAATTATTATGGTGATGATGATGGAATCGGAAGGTGGTTATAGGAACTCGGTAGTTAAACGACACAACCCCATCGAGTTTGGACATGGGATAAGCGTCGCATACTCACAATGCGGATCCTATGAACCGCAGCGCCGCGAGCATCTGCCAGGTGGGCGAGAAGCTGCTGAGCACGGCGCACACGAAGCTGCCACCCATCGCCCACATCAGCACCAGCTTGCGGCCGCGCGTGTCCGACAGGTAGCCCCACGGGTACGACATCACTATGATGCCTGGAACACGGGAGTAAGGTGTCATTGTCAGTTATTCATGTATCTAAGTACCTCTGTGGTCAACAGATTTATCTTCTTTATCGTTAACTCAATGCTGAAGATCGCTGCCTCATGCAACACGTCCCCAGATGTGCAATCTTCAGATGATTGTACCACTTTTTATACATGTTACTCCTGTATGAATTTTGCCGGCGCTCTATCATGGGCGCGCGTGCCCCTCAATTGGGCCAAGTAAAAGTATGCAAGCTTTTACAGACTGTGCTTCTAAGACATGATGTGACTGAAAAAGCATGGCACGCTCATGGTATAACGGAAACTTGATTAGCTCCTTGAGTGTGGAAAGTGAACGCGTTGGTTCTCATATTTTTTCAAGCCAGAGGATAAACGAAAGCCTGCAAAGCTTGTGGTAAAAGCCAGTATCCTAGTGTGGTGGTATTCAATCGCAACGATCAGGAATAGCGAGTTCATTTCAACTGTATCTTTGGGTTACTGGTTTTCTTTTTGGGGAGAGTTTGCCGAGTGCCCGCAGACGGCATTTTCAGCTTCGCCAGGCTTTTTTGAGAGCGGCGAGATACTTAAAGAGTTCCTCAAGCCGTGTGAAACGAATCACGCACTAGAGCGTGTCTCCGTGACCTACTAGATTCTCCGAGGGGTTTGGATAGGATCGGGATTCAACTGGTGCTATACATACCAGCAAACGGCATGGAGGAGAGCACCGAGATCTGGTCGAGGGTGAGCCCCAGGTCGCAGGTGGCGGCGGTGACGATGATGCCCAGCCCGAAGATGTCGATGCCCATCGCCATTATCACCACGAAGCATGCCAGCAGCAGCCCGACGTTGTACCTGCCATGCCCTGGAATTAGCAATGTCATCATTCGCTCAGCGTATATGTAAAAAGCGCCATTCTATTCGTTTTGAAGTTTTTGAAGTTAGTATAGTCGACAATGAAATTGCTTTACCACCTTAAAAGTCTCAGAATAATAACTAAAGCTATTAGAAGTGAATTTTGTTTGCATATATTAAAACAACAAGTTCTATTTTTGTTTAAAAGACCAAGTGACAGATACGTTGTCATCATTGACAATGAGCCTTAGCGAAATTTTATTGTGATGGAAGTTTTTGTCAAAAGTGATAAAGCAATTTCATGGTCGACTATACATATCTACATAGTAGGTCATTACTCTCCGTTATATATAATTGCCAGCTGTTACAATGAAATACACAATGTCATAGGCTATCTAATTAGTGAAGGTGGTTTAAAAAACAGAAATTGATATTTTCTCAGGTCGCATGCCTATTTTAAGGCTAGTCAAAGGATTGTTCTTTCGGGAATGTAAAAGTGTCTTTAAATGAAGTATTTTGAATGATGTATTATTTTAAAGTCAATTTGCATGTCTTTTTTTTGCAACTCTTCTGTTTTTATTATTATTATTATTACTGTTAGAATGAAATTATTTTTATTGTTATTATTGTCAAATTAAACTATTTTTATTATTATTATTATTGTTTAACTAAATTATTTTTTTCAAAGAGGTAAGCTTTATTTGTGATTTGTAATACCGGCCTCTTTAAAGTTATTTATTAAATCTATACTATGAATAAAGAGGTAACGTTCGTGACTTTGTTTGTTTGTATGTCGGGGCTAATCTTTGGAACTACAGGTCCAATTACAAAAATCTTTCACTGACAGAAAGCTACATTCTTTGAGTAACATAGGCTATTTTTTATTTTTTAAAAAGGGGTTAACTTTTAATCTGAAATCCACGCGGACGAAGTTGCGAGTAACGTGCTAGTATTGTATAATTAGGTAACGTTATCATACTAATATTACAAAGAGGAAAGCTTTGTTGTTTTTTGGTATGTTTGCAACAAATAAACTCAAAAACTACTGGACCGATTTAAATAATTCTTTCACCAGTAGAATGCTACATTAGCGCTGAGTAACATAGGCTATTTAAAAAAGATATGTCCACCCGAGCGAAGCCGGGACGGGCCGCTAGTACTTGGATAAAAATAATTTTGGTCGATGCAAAAGCACTTTTTTTACGTTTATTTGAATAACTTTAATAATAAGACTGACTTTTACGTTACCATCTTGAGTCTTTGATTGCCTGATGATAGACTGCTGTCTAGAATCAGACTGGATGACATCCGATAAGATGGAATTAGTTAGCTTAGCGGACCAAGAACACGAGTAGATATATGTTAGCTATTGGATATAGCCTTGTTGAATCGGAGGTGCCGTACTATAAGTACGCACCTGCGCCAGTACTCGAAAATGGTCATGCAACGCTCTACTGGGATCGCTCTATCATTACGGACAGGACTATTGTCGCCAATAAGCCTGATATCGTGGTGGTCGACCGATCCCAGCGCCGGGCAACACTGGTTGATATCACCATACCTCATGATGAGAACCTCGTGAAAGCCGAGAAGGACAAGCTCAGTAAGTACCTTGACTTGGCTCACGAGGTTACCGCCATGTGGGATGTGGATTCAACCATTATTGTACCGATAGTCGTTTCGGCAAACGGTCTTTTAGCCAAGAGCCTCGATCAACACCTTGAGAGGCTCTCGCTGAAAGGTTGGGTCAAGGGTCAGATGCAAAAGGCAGTAATCCTTGACACGGCACGTATTGTCAGGAGCGGACCAAGAACACGAGTAGATATATGTTAGTGAATACATATATCTACTCATGTGCTAAGAACATGCCTTACTGCCAATCAAACCGCGCCAATGCGTGAATACCTCGCTAATTGTCGAACCTTAGGTGCTCAAACCTGTCAAAAATCTCTTCTGCCTGTGCCTTTAGCCAGTAAAGTAAATAAAATTCTCACTGGGAAAACAAAATCTTAGTATAGATTATTATACATTTATACTTATATCTAGCTTTTGCTCGCGGCTTTGCTCACGTGGGCTAAACGACTTGTGTTTATTCTTTTATTAAAAAGCCAAACTTATTAAATGTATCTGTTTCTTACACAAAACAACGTAATCAAGATCACTTGTATAAGTAATTTTGGTCCGTTTTACAACCTGTAGAAAATGTGATCCCCTATTTAATGGGAGGGATTATCAAAAATTCTGAAACACTTCCTAATTTCTAACCAGGTCAAATACCGAAATTTAAGGAATGACAGATTTCCATACAACCATATAAACTTTCCACTTTTATTTCACCCCTCTAGAGGAGGTTTTAAGAAAAATGCTAAAACACGTCATTCCTTATTTTTATTAAAAATCTATGGATCGAATTATACATTTTTATAGTTATTGCTATAAAAATATCGATTTTCTCAAAAAAACTTTCTTCAGTTTTTTACTCCTTTATAGGAAAATAAACAAAATTCCTGAGACACGTCATTCTTTATTTCTTTTCAATAAGCCAAATAGGTCCTAGTCCTAGTTGGCCTTCACACACATTCATCCTTCCTTATTGTTACTTTAATTATAATTATTATTAGTTTTTTTTTTATGTTTCCTTTATCATTGTCTTTTTTTTCTGTTATGTCTGTGTGATCGTCAATAAATAATTTCTTATTCTTATAAAATAAAATAAAATAGATTAGTCTTTCCTGTGGTTTTTTAACACGATAATAATAGCAGGTTTATATTGTAAATAATACTTCGCTTTCGGTAACATAGTAGCGGCACAACATAAGGACCCTGCATAAGGTAAGCTTGGGTCTCCTACGTAGTTTCGAATGCCGCTGTTGCGACACACGCTGTCGCGAATTTTTTTTCCACTGCTTCATAGGTTACTCGAATGATGTAGTCGCGACGCTGAATGACGCTGTTTCGAAGAACATTTTCACTGCCCCATATCGCTCGAATGCTTATGACTTCGATGTATTAGTCATAATGTGTATAAAAAAAAGAAACGAGGCTTACAGTAGTCGCGTATGATGTGTAACATTTGACATCTCACCTTTTTAAATCAATATTACAATAGACACACTCAGGTCGCTCACTATGGGCCTCATATAAAGGCTCAAGGTCACTCAAAGAGCAATGGAGAGGGCTATGCTCGGGGTTTCTCTGCGTGATGGAATCAAAAATGAGGAGATCCGCAGAAGAACAAAGGTAACCGACATAGCCCGAAGAGTTGCTAAGCTCAAATGGCAGTGGGCAGGCCACATTGCTCGCAGGACTGATGGCCGCTGGGGAGGGATAGTCCTTGAGTGGCGACCGCGTACCGGAAAGCGGACCGACGATCTGGTAAAGGTCGCGGGAACATTATGAAAAAAAATCTATCACATAACGAATCTGCCCACGTGTATTTCACATATTATTTAGGAAGTTTGAAACCAGGGTCTGTGGTCACAGGGAGACTTCCTGCAGAGGGTATTTAATATATTAGGTTGGGGAAAAAGTCTTTTCGCATATAGTACCTATGTATGAACTTGTAATAAAATCTCTTTGGCTATACTATTTCTGGCTGGTTTTGGTATCATTAAAAGTTTACATTTTAAAGATGATAATCCAAATTCAAATTAGGAAAATGTGTGATTTTCATTTGTTTTTCTTACTGTCAAGATGAGTGACTCTAATGATGAAATTCGATACATTTTAAAATTTTACTACAAAAAAGTTAAAAATGCATCGCATGCCACGAAAAAAATTTGCGATGTTTATCGACCTAGTGCAGTGTCTTTGAGAGTAACACAAATTTGGTTAAAGCGTTTTCAATCCGGAAATTTTGATGTCAAAGATGAACTTCGCTCTGGTCGCTCTATTACGGATAAAATGGATGCCATTCTTGAAAAAGTGGAGCAAGATCAATATATCAGTAGTTACGACGTATCTGAAGAACTGGGAATTGACCACAAAACAGTTTTGGCGCATTTGAAAAAAACTGGGTACACAGAAAAGCTCGATATTTGGGTACCTCATGAGCTCACTGAAAGAAATCTGATGAACCGTGTACTCATTTGTGATTCTTTATTACGACGTTATGAAACCGAACCATTTTTGAAGAAGCTGATAACTGGTGATGAAAAGTGGATCACGTACGACAAGAACGTGCAAAAAAGGCCGTGGACAAAGGCCGGTCAGGCTTCACAGACTGTGGCGAAACCCAGGTTAACCCGCAACAAGGTGATGCTGTGTGTGTGGTCGGATTGGAAGGGCATTATTCATTATGAGCTGTTACCACCAGGCAGGAACATCGATTCTGAACTCTACTGCGAACAACTGATGAGATTAAAGCAAGAAGTTGAGAGAAAGCGGCTGGAATTAATCAACAGAAGGGGTGTGGTTTTTCATCATGATAACGGTAGACCTCACACATTTTTAGTCATCATCATCATCATCATCATCATCATCGGCCTATATTAGTCCACTGCTGGACATAGGCCTCATTCACATTTTTAGTCACTCAGCAAAAATTAAGAGAGTTTGGCTGGGAGGTGTTAATGCATCCGCCGTATAGTCCTGAGCTTGCACCTTCAGATTTCCACCTGTTTCGGTCTCTTTAGAATTCTTTAGACAGTGTCAGGTTAACATCACGAGAGGACTGCCAAAACCACTTGTCGCGGTATTTTGATCAAAAGCCCTAAAATTTCTATAGCAATAGGTTCATGTCCCTACCTATAAGATGGCAAAAAGTTATCGAACAAAATTACACCTACATACTTTATTCAAATGCAAATAAACTATATTAAAGAATGTTTTGAGTTCTCCCCAACGACTTGTCCTGACTGATTGATTCATCATTTCCGAGCCGAAACCGCTGAAGCTAATTAGATGAAATTTGGACTGTAGTAATTGAGTGATGTAACCAACTAAGAAAGGATTTTACGGGAATCAAACCCTAAGGGGGTCAAATAGGGGGTGAAAGTTTGTATTGAAGTCCGTCAGTTTTTAAGTAAAATACATTTGAATTGGTATTTGGCTTTTGGAAAAGAAACAAAGAATGATGTGTCTCAGGAATTTTGTTTATTTTCTTTTAAATGAGTAAAAAAGGGAAAAAGGTTTTTTTGGTGAAATTCTTGTTTTTAAAGTATTATCTATAAAAAATTTATCTTAAATGACGTATTTTGCATTTTTCGAAAAATCTCCCCAAGAGGGGTGAAATAAGAGTGGAAAGTTTGTATGGAAATCTGTCATTTCTTAAATTTCGGTATTTGGCCTGGTTAGAAATTATGAAGTGTTTCAGGATTTTTGGAAAATGATACCATAGGTGGAGGATGACAACTTGTGCAGTAGGTTTCAAAACGGACCAAAATTACTTATACAGACTGATTTTTATTACATTGTTTTGTGTTAGACACTTTCTACTAATTCTGGCTTGCATGGGTGGGCTTTTAATGATAAAAAATGAAAATCTTCATGTTGAAATGACGTGACATGTTTAGTTGTCTAACCCTTATTACTTATACCCTCATGATATTTACCTTTAATAAGTTTGGCTTTTATTACGAACTAGCGGCCACTTGCGGTTTCACCCGCGTGGTTCCAGTTCCCGTAGAAATATCTGGATAAAAAGTATTCTATGTGTTATTCCAGGTTATAAACTATTTGTATGCCGAATTTCATCCAAATCCATTCAGTAGTTTTTACGTGAAAGAGTAACAAACATCCTTCCATACTTACAAATTTTCTCGTTTATATTATTAGTAGGATAAACAGAAGTCGTGTAGCCCACGTGAGCAAAGCCGCGAGCAAAAGCTAGTATTTAAAATAAACTCCTTATAGGCCAGTATAATACAATGTTTTATTCAAATAATCAAAAGGCATAAACTTTAGTAACATTAATGTAAGCATTGTAAATACGGGTCAATGCATAAGGCTAGCAAAAACCAATGTTCCAAAAAAGGCTAACCAGAAACTTGTTCTTCAAATGGTTTATATTCGATAAAATGTTTGCATGTTTTTTTTTAATAAACCGGTCGCTTGTAGTATTTTTTAGCTCTTCGAATTAAAGAGTTTATCCTTTAGATGTGATCAAGCCATTAGTTTTAGTATTTATTTCTTTAATAGTCCAAACCTGTGGTCTAAACTTATTACTTTCACCCAAAGTTTAGAGATAATCAACAAGGTATTTTCTTCTTTTATTTATTATTTTTCTTTTAAATATAAAAATACTTTGCGGGTTGATTAATCTATCCCATAACTTTGTTCAAAGTTTAGCGAATTTTTTATAATTGTTTGACTGATCATAATCCTAAACAATAACCCGTAGTTAAGCACAATTGTTTTTGTTATTCTTTATAATCGCTATGAAGATGTATTTTAAAAGTAAACTCTAATTATATAAAGATATATATATCTTGACAAACCCCTTGTCATACATAACGTGCGAGACAACGAAAAGTATTTAACCATTCTTATTTGGTTCTTGCTAGTTTAAAAGCACAAGCTTTTGGTGCTTTTTGAAATGTCTGCGCACGAATGTGAGTTTGTTATACTTGTACTCGTATGTGTAAAGATCTTTCGATAATCGATAATTCTTTGACCAAATCCTCCGAACGCCCTGCAATCTACTAATTGTAATGGCACCCGTTTTCGATATCAGTTTCCATCACCAAAAATAAAATTAAATGAAATGATATGAAATGATAAATGAAATATATTTATTAGAACACAATATAAACTTATGTAAAACAAAACAACAAAAATCATAAGAGATTGCTGATTGCCTCAAACGGCATTTTCAGCGTCACCGGGATTTTTGGGGCGGCGAGGTATGTCAAGGGTACCTCAAGCCGTGAAGCGAATCATCTTCAGAGGTTTTCTAGAGGGAACGGCATCGCACACTTAAAAGTGCGCGTCCTCGTGCCCTACTAGATTCTCCGAAGGGTTCGGATCGGATCGGGGAACAGAACCACCCGAGGGCGCCTCTAAAGGAACGGAACCACCTGAGAGCGCCTCTAAAGGCACGGACCTCGGCTCGGGTAGACCGGGCCGTGGAGGAGGAGAGAAGCGCCCAGGTACATGTCTGTACCTGGTATAGAGCGCGTCTGAACCGGTTCTACGTACCCTTGTTCTACGAGTACGGTGTCTTGGGCCTAAACTAGTATGCATGTTTAGTGTATTTTGTAAATGTGTAGTAGGATCGGGCGGGTTCCTGTCGAGGAGCCCTGATTGTTTGGTAACGAACCTGCCAAGGAAAAGAATGGGACTCCTGGGGTCGGTCTATCCGAAACCGGAGGGCCTCAGGCTCTTCGCTCTTAAGGACGTTGCCAAGCTTATGGTATCTATCATTACAGAGGAAGAAGAGTGAAAGGATGGGGTTGCACAAAAGATCCCGATGGGTCTAAGTGTTACTGCGAGAGGAAAACCTCGGCAAGCCCCACTAAGATAAGATAAGATAAGATAAGATAAGATAAGATGCTATAAGTTAAGATAAGGCAAGAAAAGATAAGATAAGATAACGAACCTGTCAAGTCCAAGGCGTCTTCGTAGCCGTGAGATTTAGCGCCACCCTTACTCCTCTCGGCATCTATATTGCTCAGCTCCACATCATCCTCACTTTGAATATAACTTTTGTTCGACGCTGCCATAATTGTATTGTTCTTAACTTGTGTTTTTTTTCTAATGTATTTACTTAGTTAGTGAATTTGTTACTAAGTTAATATTATAGTGTAGTTACAACTCTAACAGCATAGTGATAATTTGTCGCAATATACAAACCGACTCATTCATTGTAATGTTAATCGCACGCACAAGAATTAATTAAAATACAAACTGATTGTACGCCAATCAGCATTAATCACAGACTAAAGTTTCAGGGCTAACAAAACTTTTTTGCGGGTTGATTCCGTGACCGCGTTGCTTTGTACGTCTTGTTGTATGTTCTAATACCCACTTGGTCCGTGCAACCGACGCAGGCGCACAACCGCTACTGGTCCGTTCGTTTTGGCGCGAAGGCCGCGTTATCGGTGTCGCACAAGGCATCTTTACAATGGATCTCTACAGTTTATCGCTCAACAAAAACAGTGGGCTCATCTCTGTTCTGCAGATCTATAAAGGCCACTTGGGACAATTCATAATTATTAATCGTATTTTTGCAATTCATCTGTTTGACAAGTTTATCTTTTGTCATAAAAAGTTACTTAAGAGCAAAATTTTTCAATTATAGTAATTTTTATCAGGATTAAATGAAATCAAATGAAATGAAATGAAATGAAATGAAACACATTTATTGGCACACACTACAAAATTACACGATATTCACAATAACAATACAAAACAAAGACAGACGAAGTGTGGCCAACTAGGCCCCAGCCTCAGCACATGCTACAGCGACATAGAGCCGCTGCAACGCTGGTATTCTGGAGGGGCCTAAATCATTAGATGATTAGTACATAAGTGTTGAAAAAATATATATACAATGTATGAAAGAACAACAACAGCAAGGTATGGTAAAATTAGAGAGTTTTTAATGCAATTTTTAATTAAATATTTCTATTGTGACGTCATATCAACAGCCCAAATGGTTCAGTTACCGCTGTGTACTTACATTTATGATAATTGCTGCTTGCTTATGTGCGTCTGACAGGCATGCCTTCACTAACATAAATATTTAATTTACAATAGCATGACAATTAAAGTTAAGTACCTGGATGAACGAGCTTTGCTAGTTATTTTTTTTTTAGTAATTTTCTAAAAATGAAACCTAGCTAGATCAATTTATCGCCCCCGAAACTCCCTGCATACTAAATTTCATGAAACTCGTTGGAGCCGTTTCCGAGATTCAGATTCAATATATAAATATATACAAGAATTGCTCGTTTAAAGGTATAATATGTAAATAAAACATAGCTAGATCGATTTATCGCCGAAACCCCCTGCATACTAAATTTCATGAAAATTGTTGGAGCCGTTTCCGAGATTCAGATTATATAAATACACTAGCTGACCCGGCGGACTTCGTACCACTTTGACAGTTTCCATGACAACAAAACAAACAAATCGTGGAACATTTTGTATTGGAAAATTAAATTGTCGTTTTTAGTATTTCCCGTTACTTATTATTTATGTTTCTTCCGCTTAAACATTCCCTGAGCTTTCACAAATAATTCAAAAACAAAATTAGTCAAATCGGTCCAGCCGTTCTCGAGTTTTAGCGAGACAAACGAACAGCAAATAAGCAGTCTACTGAATAGGCAGTTTAATGTTTTAGACAAGTAACGATTTAGGCCATACACTAGGTACTTAAGAATGAAGTTTAGGCAAAACGTGATTTAGACTAATTACGTTTCAGGCATACAGAGAACAAAGGATTTTAAAGAGTATTTGCCACAGACCTATATAGATATTTGACCTCTGGTATTTGCTTATGTTTTTAAGTGAGTTCAATCTTTTTTGAATAAAATCGGATTGAGTTTTCAAACATGTGTCAAAATAAAATGTAATTTAAATCAAATGCACTTAAAAAAAAATTAAATACATTTATTGGCACACACTACAAAATTACACGATATTCACAATAACAATACAAAACAAAGACAAAAGACTAAGAAGTATTGATATCAACTTTGAAGCAAATCACCGCTAAAATAACTTTCTACCCTTTTTTAACCCCGTTAGGAGATGAATTTCAATAAAATACCAAACACATATTCCATCAATTCAGTTAAAAAAGGTTTATTCAAAATTTGAAGTAGATTGGACCAAGGAAAAACGTTGCCCTCCTTTTCACCCCCTGAGGGGTAGAATTTCGGAAAATCCTTTCTTATAGGATGCCTACGCACGTTATAAAAAACACACCCTCCAAGTTTCAGGCCTCTACGATCAGCGGTTTAGGCTGTGCGTTGATCCGTCATTCAGTCATTCAGGACAAAGCATTTTTTTAGGTATTAGATAATTATAAAAAAATAAAATAAAAATTAAATTAAATTAAAATAAAATAAAAGACACATTGACAAATGAAATATAATCAATGATATTACAATTATGATAATATCATTAATTACAACAACAACTGCAGGTGGACCCCACAAACCCACTGCCGGTCTACCGATTCCCACGCTTAGTGACGTGCAGATCCGTAAACCTACCGAAGGCTGCAGAGTCCATCCTGTCAGCAATCATCCCCAAAATCCTATTGGCGCTCCCACGCAATCGCAGCATCAACGAGGCAGTCTTCTTTCGCATGATGGTATAAAAATCATCAACATTGGCATCTGCAATCATACCTGATGCGCTACAAAAACGTGGGAGCCCCAACAGGGCCCTGAATATGTTGTTATATAGAACCCTCAGTGCATTATTCGATCCCTGAGTAAAACTGGTGTAAAAGTTTTGGCAGTAAGCCTTAAATATTATAATTTTTACACCAACAGTACAACGAGCAAACCTATGTGCCAGCATGTTCCCCCGAATCGCCAAAGCACTCCTTTCACGCTCAACGTCTGAGTCGTCCTTGAGATTTTCATTTACAATATGCCCTAGATATTTAAATTGTGTAACATGTTTTAAAGGTAACATTGAGACAAACAGGTGGTACATGTGTGGGTTTTTTATTAGCATTTAAAAAAAATCATAAATTCATATTTCTTTTCATTGTAGATTAGAAAATGTTTTACAGCATAATTTAGACAAGTCACAAGCAGTTGTCTCAGCCCAGCGACTGATGGACTCAGCGGCACCATGTCGTCAGCATTATTGATATTATTGACACTAACATTATCAATGCGACATCCTACATGCATGCTGCTAAGTTCAACAATCAGCTGGTTGACATACAAGTTGAAGAGCCTGGGGGAGGTAAGTCCGCCTTGTCTTACACCACAGTTTAGACTATATTGATCGGACCAAGTGTCAGTGTGTCAGCCTATTTAACAACATTTCTTTGATTCTTGTACAAATATGACAACAAGTTCACTACTTCGGGATTAATACCACTGTTTCTAGGTTTCCCCCATAGTATATTGTATGGAACAAGATCGAACGCCTTCGTAAGGTCCAAGAAACACGCATAAACTGGGGTTTTCCTTTTGGTAAAATACTTCACAGTATATTTTAGAGACAATATTGCACTCTCCGTTGACACCTTCCCTAAAACCAAACTGTGAGTCTGACAACTTTATGTAGTTACGAAGATGTGCATCCAAAATTCTATCCATAACCTTTGCAATCACAGTTGCCAGAGAGATTGGTCTATAGTTGGTTTTATCGGCTATATCACCGGTAGAGTTCTTAACTAATGGCACTACAACCGTCCTCATCAAGTTAGCTGGTAAGTATCTATGTCGCAAGCAAAATGTGAAAAGCATTGATAATACTCAACCCAAGTGCACACCCGCATGCTGCAGGTGCTCGACGCTGAGCCCGTCATGGCCTGGAGATTTGGCCTGGCCATGGCCTGGGAATTTAATAATGGGGTATTTGACAGATATTAGAAAAATATGTCTAATGGTTCATTATAGCTTAATATATTTGCAATTTGATTAATTCGTTATGAATTTCTTTATTTTTTATGAAAATCGCCATTAAAATTCAAATTAATAAAATAGCCGCCAAAACGCTGAATGCAGATCACTTGATATCGTGACGTCACCTGCTTGTAAGCAAACTTTTAGCTGTCAAATTAAACGTACAAAACTTTGATTGACATTTACTGTAAACAAGCTGGTGACGTCACTCCAGATTCGGCGTCATCCCGTGCGTTTTTGATCCATGTTATTAATGATTTTTTATAAAAATCATACTTATTTTAAAATTTTGTGTTGGCTAAATTAGTTTAAAAACATGTTTACTATTAAGTTAACAGCAGTTTGATCAATATTTTCATTGTAGTCAAATACCCTATTATGTCTTAGTAACAACACATACAAGACCGGATACACTTTGGACCTATCATTTTTACCACACCTGTTGTACACGTTGTATATACCGGATAATTAAGCGTTAAAATTTTTAGGAGCATTTCTACATTTACCCGCGCTGTGTATCGAACGAGGGACATCTGGGTCTAAGGTTGGTGGTCAACCACAGAGGCGGTTCGAAATATAATCTTCGTTTTAATTCCTATACAATAAATATTAAAAGTATCAAATACAATATACAATACAATATACAGTATACAAGGAGTGTAGTAGACCTTTTGATTTAAAATTATAATATTATAAAATCATAATAGTACTATTAATCTACTTTTGGTACGATGATGTTATATACAGTGTTTTTAGGTGCTTATTGCATTTCATACCAATATTACATCTGATTTACATCAAGCCATAAGCCATAAGTAAAGTCAGCACTGGCGTCAGTAACCGCACCGTGTAAACCAGCCATTACGACAAATCAAAATTCCAGTAGATAAAGAGTTACATGAAGATAAAGAAGGGCTTGACTGTGTTTGCAATTTATTGTCCATACTTTAGTAAGGAAAATAACTTGCTAACTGAGACAAAATCAAAAATACAATAACGCCCCTTAAAGTACAAAGATCATATCGCCCGAAAACAAATCTGTTTCTCAAAATTTATTGAACCAACATGGAGTTACCTCAAATGTTTTTGATTTTATCTCGGATAATAGATCAATATCTAATAGGGACAATTGATTTCCTTTTTTTATCGCATGTCACTCGAAGCGGAGGCAGCTGCTCCATTTTGACGACAAAGGTATATAGATTATTATATAAGTAGATTATTTAACAGCCTCTTACCTAAAAAACTTAGATATTAATTTTTTCTTTTTTTTTACATGATGTGATTGGCCTTTATATTTTGTGTTTTTATTTGTAATGGAAAGTGTCCTTTTATGATAGGGCATTTTCTAAATTTTGACGCTGTAAGGAAGAAAATAAATGCTCTAGCTGAGTTTCTTGCTTAGCTCAGTTCTTCTCAGTACAAGGTCTCGGCCGATTTGTAGCTTAAACTGAAGAAATGATTTTGAATTATGAATTCTGCGCTATAATAGATAGATATTCGATATTCCTTGGCTGGATTCCCAGTGGGGGTACATATTGTGCTCAATTTGATTGGCGGTAGTGCTTCTCCTAAGTTTACTTCGTTAGCTACCGCCATTTTATCTAAGCCTGTAACCATGACTACGATGGTAGCAGTATTGGGTCCCTACCATGCGTTTTCATAAGGGGTCAATGTCGCGCAACAGAAACGGTATTATTTCTTATAGCTCCTGAAATACGGGTGTAATTTCAATGAATATGGTGTTAATTTAAAGTTTATAGTATAGCCTTTAAATGGCACCATTTTCATTAATATTCATTTAGTTCTTAAGATCGCTCGTAGCATATCACAAGTAGGTGATTCCATAATAGTTCCTGCTCGCGTGTTTAGATTATTTAATTGCCATTGAGCTTTATTGAATGGACCATTCGGTATTCCTGGGTATGTTTCCGTATTGGGGTACATTTTGTGCTCAGATTGATTCTACCGCCATTTTATTTAAACTTGTTGCCATAACAACAAATGGTAGCAGGTGTTGTACTTCGACTCAGTGGTCAAAGACTTCATGTAAAGTGTGCTTTAGTTTTTGGCTTTCGGTACTATCTGATGTGCTGTTGGCCGAACCCTTGATAGTTACACTTTGGTTTACAAAATTAAAGTAGTAATTTTCTGTCTGTAAGTAGCTTTTCACCAACATCGGTGTACTCAAGTAAAGATGTGGCGAATTATCCACCAGGTTATCTGTGGTTGCTCGATTGCTTGCTATTGCTTGATTATACTTGGCTTGGTAAGCGATCCCAATTTTTACCTCTCGAGGCTCAATAGCGCTAATTAACTATAGGCTATTTAACGACCGCGGTCGCGTTAAATAGCAGTGTGAGGAAAGTCGTCGAAATCGGAAATTTGCCGTTCTGCTCAATTATGCATAGGCATTTAGATATAGGTTCGTGCCCCAGCAGTGGGGACAAAAATGAGCTGATGTTTTTTTTTATGGTAAAAGGAGGCAAACGAGCAGGCGGGTCACCTGATGGAAAGCAATCACCGCCACCCATGGACACCCGCAAAACCAAAGTAATCGCAGATACGTTGCCGGCCTTGAGGAAGGAATTGGATCTTGAGGAGGGAGTAGGAATTGGGAGGGGGGAGGGGGAGAGATGGGCCTCCGGTACTTTCACTCACCGGACGAAACACAACAGCAACGAATGCCATTATTTCACGCCGATATTCTGTGAGAGGGTGTTATTACACCGGGCGAGCCGGCCCATTTCGTGCTGCAACGCAGCGTGGCTCTACCACTCAGACAGTGTTACTCATTTAGCACCACCCAGGGGTCACGTGTAGGGTCTCAAGGGTAAACCTACGGGCGCGAGTAACTTTAACCCCCATAAATGATGATGATGATGATGATGATGATGATGATTTAGATAAAGAACGCTAGAGTAGAACACCCAGTTGCCGCTTTAGTTTTGGTGCTACATGGTACCAAAGCTCGCGATAATTTTGCGTCCCCAAAACAAAAAATATTTATTTTTCTGAAATTGTCACTATATATATTAAAATTAAATCTTAAATTGTATATACCACATCACCTATTGGATAAGGTTATTTGTAGCGTTTTTGCTACTCTCTCACGTTAATACTTAAGCTTAAAATAAATAATTTCAATACATCAAATTCTATCTAATCTAGGAAGGTTTTTTTTTTCTCAAAAATTACGCAAAGTTGGCAATTAGTCTTCACTGCAAATTGAAAATTACACGCCAGATCCGTGGAACTTTTGAGAAAAAGTTCTACTCTAGTGTTTTTTATCTTAATGCCTATTGCATAATTGAGCAGAACAGCAAATATCCGATTTCGACGACTTTCCTCACACTGTGGACCGGTCTTACGATTACTGAAGTTAAACATTTTTCGCAGAGGCTGGTTATCGGATGGGTGACCAAAAAAGAAACATCTCAAGCTCCTCCGTGCTTCAGAAGGCACGTAAAGCCGTTGGTCCCAGCATTAGCAGTCGTTAACAACCACCAATCTGGGCCTGCGTGATTGTTTATGGCCCGTAGAGAAGGCTTCATAGAGACCATGAATGAAAGAGTTGGTGATGAATTTTTACCTAAAGAAAATGAGTGATTATAAAAGGACCAGAATCGATGTTTCTTAGTAGTCATCGCTTCGGCGCCGGCGTGTTAAACGTAAGACAACCAGCTATGAATAAATTGGCATACACTTGTAGTACGAAATGATATTCGCTATTGTAGACGACATTGTTAGACGGTGTTTTTCTGATTTTATTCTTTGGTCTTTGTGTTTGCCGCTTTTGTTGAGTTTTAATTTAATGACAGTGTTTTTCATTTAGCAGTCAATATGAAGATAAAGGAATGTCATTGTTATTTATTACTCGAGCGTAGCTTCTAAAATGGTAAGTTATTTTATTTTATAACTAGCGGCCCGTCCCAGCTTCGCACGGGTGTACATTTTTTTTAAATAGCCTATGTTACTCAGCGCTAATATAGCATTCTAATGGTGGAATGTTTTATAAATCGGTCCAGTAGTTTTAGAGTTTATTCGTTACAAACATACATACAAAAATACAAAGCTTTCCTCTTTCTAATATTAGTATGAAGTATAGATGTCATTTTGACAAATAAGGTTTTCATTGTCATACTTGGACTCAGAATAATAACTAAAGCTACTTGGACGCCCATTGTAACCACAGTGCCATAGAACAATTTAATTTCTATTGTGTCTGGTTTAAGAACAACTAAGTCGATATTATGATGTTCCATATGACAAAGAATTGGTTTCATGTGACCATGAAGCTGGTAATGAGTTACATATAACTCATTGTTTTAATTATTCATAAGTGAGCTTGTCAGTATCAATGCCTGTTTGTTATTTTTACACTAGTAAAATATTGGGGTTTTTTTTTTGGAGAAAGATTGCTGTTTGCCTCAAACGGCATTTTCAGAGTTTTTTAGAGGGAACGGCATCACTGCCCTACTAGATTCTCCGTTGGGTTCGGATCGGATCGGGGAGCGGAACAACCCGAGGGCTAAAGGCTCGGACCTCGGCTTGGGTTGACCAGGCCGTGGTGGAGTAGAGAAGCGCCCAGGTACATGTCTGTACCTGGTATAGAGCGCGCGTGAACCGGTTCTTCGTATCCTTGTTCTACGAGTACGCTGTCTTGGGCCTAAACTAGTGTGCATGTTTAGTGTATTCTGTAAATGTGTGTGCATTTAGAGTATCGGGCGGGGGGGGGGGGGCGTTCGCAACTGTTATGGGATCGTCATAATATCATTGGATCGTCGGGGTCATCTAGGACGCGTTTAGGACG
The DNA here is from genome assembly GCA_947562085.1 of Eudonia lacustrata. NCBI lineage: Eukaryota > Metazoa > Arthropoda > Insecta > Lepidoptera > Crambidae > Eudonia > Eudonia lacustrata. The sequence continues at coordinate 23,459,415 of OX387319.1, read as the reverse complement.
TCTAGTTGTGTACCGTCTTTTTGGTGGAAGGCCTCCAACATTATAGTTGGCGGCCGTCATAGGGTCGTGGGGGGCGTTATCAAAGTAACGTATTGAAACGTCCTTGATAAAATCTTTGATAGTGGGAAGATCAAGATCACGGTGGAGATCTATATTGCGATAGTGCCACGGGCAACCCGTGGCATCACGCATGAAACGGTTTTGGAGGGTTTGTAAGGGATACAGATAGAAGGGCAAAGTATTAGATGTAACCTTCGATCAATAATGTAGGTACAGTCAACAGCAAAAGTAGATGATGTTTACTAGATTTTAAAATTAAGTTTCGGTAGTGTAAGTCTGTTCTGAACAGACTGTTAGGCTGTATGGCCAAATGGTCAGTTTCGCAGTGCCATTAATTAAAACTAAATGGCAACTGATTGTACTGACATCACTACTTGGATGTCACTTTACTATCGTTTGAGATGTCAGATTGAAACACGTTGAATTGGCCGCGCGGTTTTTGTTGTTATTTGATAAAACTTCTAGAGAGAGAGAATTTTGTAACTTTTGGTTAATTTTGTAATGTCCTAACTAGGGCAAATCCGGCTGCGTGGTTGAATCGAAACCCAGCTTGGAAACGCGAGTTTTGTGTCCGCGTTATGACTTCTCGCGGGAGAGTGATTGGTATTGGTGTGTGGTGACCTGGTGTGGCTGACATCGTGCTTGCGCGTGAAGCGGCACAAGCCGGGAAATACACGCAGCAGCAGTGCCTCAGCAACGCCAGCAGGCGTGACACGCGAAGAGGAAGCTCCTATCGAGCCCCGTGATCACCGGATGCAGCACGAGAAGTGACCTGTCTTTTCCTGACCTTCCTCGCCAATGCCCTCTTTTGTTCCTTTTAATAGGGTATAGGTTCTTCCAGGATCGCCCTGGTGAGTTTTGTATACCTAATTTGTAATTACTAAGTCTAGATCGGTGTATCGCCTGACTAGACGGAGATACCACATTACCAGTTTGGTTGTCCACTCTATGGGCCCGGTGGACACTGTTCCGAGCTGATGGTCTATCTTTAAAAAAGTCGGTATTTTCTATATACTATATACAGTCAAAGTCTGCAGGTACTAGTAGACACTCGAAGGTTTTTCGATATGCGTTTAAAAAGTTTTAATTTTCATACTGATTTCATATTTTGAAACTTGACCAATCATCAGTTACCTTTGCTGTTGACTGTACTAGATTCCCGATGAGCGCTTGAAAAACGGTTGGCGTTTTTGGGGCTACGGAGCCAAAAAGACGTTTGTGGCAGTCAATGTTAAATATAGTCGACCATGGAATTGCTTTATCAATTTGACAAAAACTTCCATTACAATAAAATTTCGCTAAGGCTCATTGTCAATAATGACAACGTGTCTGTCACTTGATCTTTTAAACAAAAATAGAACTTGTTGTTTTATTATATGCAAACAAAATTCACTTCTAAGGTGGTAAAGCAATTTCATTGTCGACTATACTAATATTTTGCAACCTTATTAAATCTTTATGGATCAGATTTAAGGTTCACAGTAAGCTAAAGTTGTTGTAGCATCATCCAATGTCTTGTCAAACAGTCGAACAGGACCACTTTGGAGATGCATTTTTGTTCCAGATCCTTTAACTAGTATCTACATTATTGATTGAAGGGTGTAACACTATAATTGTGATTAAAATTAATCCTTTTTTTTCTACTGTTTTCACTAAATAGGTATCTACTATATCTGTTTCTCTCCCCGAGAAAAGGTAAAGCTAGCTTTAAAGAAAAATATCGTAATAAATAGCAATATGCCTAACTCTACCACTAATCTAGTCTTTTTTTTAAAGAGATTGCTGATTGCCTCAAATAGCATTTTCAGCTTCATGGGCTTGTTTGGGGGTGGCGAGAAACTTAAAGGGTTCCTCAAGTCGTGTGAAACGAATCACCTTCGGAGGTTTTCTAGAGGGAACGGCATCACGCACTAGTGCGTATCCCCGTGCCCTACTAGATTCTCCGAAGGGTTCGGATGGGATCGGTGTAATCAAGTCATCCCCAACGGTTATACCTAATTGTTGGGTATTGGATTGGCTTAAACACCACGTTTGTTAATGCGGGCTGGTGATTGAGGAGCTCGATAGCGCAGTGGTTTACACCCCGGTCTGCGATTGTTAAGGTTAAGCAACTTTCACAGAGGCCAGTCATTGGATGGGTGGTCAAAAATTTTTCATCTCGAACTCCTCAGTGCTTCGGAAGGCACATAAAGCCGTTGGTCCCGGCTGCATTAGCAGTCGTTAACAACCACCAACCCGCACTGGGCCCGCGTGGTGGTTTATGGCCCGTTCTCTCTTTAAATTCGACTTGTTCATCATCTCGGCCAAAAAAATACCTACTTTTTTCGTCGACTCGGCCATTTGTGGCCTCACGTACTAAATAAAGTCAGTGAAAACGCATTTAAACCAAACACTGTGATTTAACTTGAATATTAAATAAAAGAGAGAAATATTAAATTCCAGAGGATGGGCAGCAGCATCTCTCTGAGGTTACCATCAACCTACTGCGATCGCCAACCCGCCTGCCAAGCGTGGCGATTACGGCAAATACCCCTCATATCCTTGGGGGAGGCCTTTGTCCAGCAGTGGACGTCTTTTGGCTGAGATGAGATGATGATGATTAAATAAAATAAAGCTAACTACATACAACCAAGTACAGTATTAAGAACATGAGTTCTTTTAACTGGTTTATTTAATATAGCTATTTGTATCTAACACATTTGTTGATTTATTTATTTGGTTCGAATATGATGAGTTCTCAACTTAGAACAATAATAAGCTTAGAAGGTACTATCAATGTAAATAGACTTCTTTAGTTTTAAGATAAAGGGCAAAATATAAAAATAATATGTGCTTAAATGAAATGGACTGACTATCATATTATATAAATCTGACTATCACTTAATTTAATTACGACCTCCTTGGCCGAGTGGTTTGTACACCGGTTTTCATGGTGTCGCCATCTCTGAGGTCCCGGGTCAATTTATAAATTATTGTTTTTCTAAATTGTCTCGGGTCTGGGTGTTTTTTATGTATATAAGTTTGTATTTAAGTATGTTTATCCGTTGTCATGTAACCATTTAACTAGTTTCATAACGAAGCTTCTCTTGGGCTAGATAATTGGTGGTGAGTGTAGGAAAGTTTATTTATTTATTTATTTATTATAAAAGCCAGCTTACGAGAGTGTTTGTCAGATACCTTTTCTGAATAAACATCTTGTCAAACTCTCGACAGATAGTGATTGTTTAAAAACTTTTAAAATGTTTTGTTTGCTCTGAGATAGTCTAGATTTTCATAGTTTTCAATACTAAAATTTAATTTATTTGTTTTGATGACAACCAATCATCACAAAACGTGACTGTGAGCATACTATATTGAACTTTGTTTGTCTGGAAAACAGATAATTATATTATCTAGTTCAGACACAGACGTATTTATTGTCAAAGTTATTTGTAAGTAAAACATTGTCACTGATTTGTTGTTATTTTGTAAGCACTAGAAATAAAAATAAATAAATTATTATTTTTAATTACGTAAAATTATTTTAAAATTCGCAATTAAATTTTAATAATAACAAATAAAGTGATAGCGGTATGATGTAATTTCATCATCATCATCATCATCTCGGCCAAAAGACGTCCACTGCTGGACAAAGGCCTCCCCCAAGGATCTCCACAACGACCGGTTTTGTGCTGCTCGCATCCAGCGGCTTCCCGCGACCTTCACCAGATCGTCGGTCCACCTTGTTGGAGGCCTGCCCACACTGCGCTTTCCGGTACGTGGTCGCCACTCCAGGACTATCCCGCCCCAGCGGCCATCAGTCCTGCGAGCAATGTGACCTGCCCACTGCCACTTGAGCTTAGCAACTCTTCGGGCGATGTCGGTTACCTTTGTTCTTCTGCGGATCTCCTCATTTCTGATTCGATCACGCAGAGAAACCCCGAGCATAGCCCTCTCCATTGCTCTTTGAGTGACCTTGAGCCTTTTTACGAGGCCCATAGTGAGCGACCACGTCTCAGTCCCGTATGTCATCACTGGCAACACACACTGGTCAAAGACTTTCGTCTTGAGACACTGCGGTATATCGGACGAGAAGATATTTCGAAGCTTACCGAACGCTGCCCAGCCTAATTGGATTCGACGATTGACCTCTTTGCTGAAGTTGGACCTACCTAGCTGGACCGTTTGTCCCAGGTAAACATAATTGTCCACAACTTCAAGGGCAGAGTCCCCAACCTTCAGAGGAGTGGGTACGACACGTGAGTTCGACATAACTTTCGTCTTCTCCATGTTCATTTTAAGGCCCACTTGTTGAGAGACTCTGTTGAGGTCACCGAGCATTGCGCCGAGGTCTTCCAGGGTCTCAGCCATGACCACTATATCGTCAACAAACCGAAGGTGAGTGATGTATACGCCGTTGACGTTGATGCCGAGTCCTTTCCAGTCCAGAAGCTTGAAAACATCTTCCAGTGCAGCAGTGAACAGTTTCGGAGAAATCACATCTCCCTGTCTCACTCCTCGCTGCAACTGGATAGGTTTCGAGCTCTGGTCCTGAAGACGGACTGACATAGTGGCGCTTTCATACAAACACCTCAACACTTCGATGTACCGATAGTCAATTTGGCACCGCTGGAGAGACTGTAGCACGGCCCATGTCTCAATCGAATCGAAGGCTTTTTCATAGTCCACAAACGCTAAGCAAAGAGGCTGGTTATACTCTTCGGTCTTCTGTATAACCTGCCGCAGCGTATGTATGTGGTCTATGGTGCTGAAGCCTTTTCGGAAACCGGCTTGTTCGATAGGCTGGAAGTCATCAAACCTGCGTGCGAGACGATTCGTTATGACTCTCGAAAACAGCTTGTAGACGTGGCTTAGAAGTGAGATGGGCCTGTAGTTCTTCAGCAGGGTTTTGTCGCCCTTTTTGAAGAACAGTACCACCATACCTTCGTGCCACGTCTCTGGCGTTCTGCCCCCCAGTACCACGGAATTAAATAGCTTCTGAAGAGCTACGAGTACCGGTCTTCCGCCTGCTTTCAGAAGCTCGGCCGTAATTCCGTCAGCACCTGGTGCCCTGCCATTTTTGAGCTGTTTGAGAGCCATACTAATCTCGTATAGGCTGATGTCCGGGATGTCTTCGCGATAGTGCCGGGTTAACTTAGCTCTAGGGTCTTTAGCTAAGCTTTGTACAGGTGGCCGTGTGGATGTGTAAAGCTGTCCATAGAACTTCTCGACCTCTCCCATAACATCGGACCTGGTCATGACAGTTCTGCCGTCATCGGTTTTCAGCGTCGTCAGTTGGCACTGCCCAATACCCAGATCTCTTGCGAACACTTTTGAGCCTTTGTTCCGCTCAATGGCCTCTTTAATACGGTTAGTATTAAATTGGCGCGTGTCGCGAGTCATAGACTTCGAGATCTGCCTATTTAGCCTCCGAAACTGAGACGCATCACCTGAGGAAAGCAGAACCATTGCGCGCCGCTCTTCCATTAGTTTTAGGGTATGGTCTGAGAACTTTTTGGTTCCTTTTGCACGGTGGGTTTTAAAGAACTTGGACCCAACCGTTTGGACAGTTTCCACAAACCTGTTGCTGTATTCGTCCACATTTTCACAATTATTTAGGCGCTCGAAGCGATTCTGCAATTCGAGCTGAAAGCTTTCGGGGTTTTGGATTTGGATGGGTGCAGGACGGAGCGTAGACCTTATCAATCGACGTCTTTCCAGCTTAACGTTGATATTCAATGTGCCTCTTACCAACCGGTGATCGCTGCCAGTTTTAAACGCATTGATCACAGTGACATCATTGAATATTTGCTTCCTCGTCGACATGATAAAGTCAATCTCGTTTTTTGTTGCACCATCGGAACTCATCCAGGTCCACTTGCGGTGTTCAGCTTTCCTGAAAAAGGAGTTCATCATAAAGAGGCCCTCCCTCTCAAGAAAGTCCGCCAGCAGTTGGCCCCGGGAGTTCCGATTACCAACCCCAAATCGTCCCACTCATCTCATCGCCGCTTCGTTTGCCCAGTTTTGCGTTAAAGTCTCCCATGACAACGGTGTAATGAGTTTTGGAGGCTTGTATGGCTCTAGAGATGTCCTCATACGTAGCTTCCACCTCATCGTCAGGATGTGTCGTAGTAGGAGCATAAACCTGTATGACCTTCAACGAATACCGTTTGGTTATTCTGAGTATAAGGTACGCTACCCTAGGCGACACACTCCCGGTCTCGACAACGTTGTTCACGAGGGACTTGTGGACGATGAACCCGACACCACCTTGGGACAGTTGTTCGCCCTCCCGGAAATAGAACAAGTTACCGGACTTGAGGATTATCGAGTCCTCCCCCTCTCTTCGGACTTCAGATAATCCAACTATGTCCCACCGTATCTTGCTCAATTCTTCCTCCAGTTCGTAAATCTTCTCGTCAGTCCGTAATGTGCGCGTGTTAAATGTTGCCAGGGCCAGAGTTCGTTGTTGGCGGTAGCCAGGTCTCTGCCGGAGATTCTTAGCACCCCCTGCCCCGTCGCTGCCTTGGCCGCTACCGTAGCTAGGGCGAGCGGGGCCGCCGGGGACTAGGGGCCGGTTTTTGCTGGTGTGCATGTCATGGGGGGTATTTGCCATAATCGCCACGCTTGGCAGGCGGGTTGGCGATCGCAGTAGGTTGAAGGTAACCTCAGAGAGATGCTGCTGCCCATCCTCTGGAATGGTCCCTTAGTCGCCTTTTACGAAACCCACGGGTTGAGATGGGGTGATGCAATTCTTTATCCCCGGCACCACACGGGGGATGTAATTTAAAATACTTTAAATAAATGTAAAATAATGTAAAAACAATATGACATGAACTGAGAAATCTAATTAATAAAAAGCCAATTAAATATTAATACATCGATAAATAGTAATAAATTTTATAAATATTTAATTTAGCTTCAATGCAGCAATTAGCACTTGAAATTAAAAGGTAAAAATTTACTAAATAGTAATAAGCCAAATGCTATATTATTTTGATTACTATTACACACAGTTTTATTTTTAAATAACTTGAAAAATATAAGGCCTACTTGAGCGCTTTGGCACTCGGCCACCGAGGCTTATATTTTATATTTAATTATATTTAAATAAGTATTCAAAACGTTTCATTTCTTCTCTTAAAGGTACATAAATAAATAAATAATGTTTCCCACACTTACACCAATTATCTAGCCCCAAGAAAAGCTTCCTTTAGAAACTCGAGAAATGGTTAAATATACAACGGATAAACATACTTAATATACTTAAATACATAGGTACTTATTATACATAGGAAACACTCAGACCCGAAACAATTTATAAAAACAGGTATTTCTAAATTGATCCGACCGGGGATCGAACCCGGGACCTCAGAGATGGCGACACCATGAAAACCGGTGTGCAAGCCACTCGACCAAGGAGGTCGTCAATCAATAATAATAATACGCCTACTGCTTACCATTTGGCCACCGATGCAATGAAACATTAAAGCTTAGTATAAATAGTTTTAAAGTCAATTAAATAAATACTTTTTATAGTTAACTGTACATAATGACCTCAGATTTCACGGTCGGTCGAGTTGATGACGAAAAAGTAGGTATTTTCAGATGGTGATAACCGAGTTTTTTTCGGCCGAGTTGACGACAAAGTCATCTATCCATAGGTAAGGCTCGTGCCCAAGCAGTGAGGACATAAAATGAGTTGGTGATGGATCACCAACCGGGACTGTGCCACGAAAAATCCGAAACACACTTTGGCCAGCCTGGAAATTGAACCCAGGCAAAACTCGGTTAAAAAAAACCGATGTATCCCGGCCGGATCTGATTGTCTTTGGAAAATGGATCATTCGGAGATGTATGCGCTTACGCATATTACTTACCGACAGTAGATACGTACATATCTTAAATAGTAAATTTGTGAGTACCTGTTAACTTACTTTTTTACTATTTATTACCTCTTAATGGTTCTCGTAGCAATTTAAATGTTTATTCATGTATAATAACTGTTGGTTTTACTAAAATAAATTCAATTAAATCCCATCATGATAAATTTATTATGTAAAACTTTTTTAAATTATGTCTCCGTACCTAAGGGCACTTAAAATAAAAGGAAGGAGTTTTAGATAAATAAAGAGCTGTATTCTTTACAATATAATTATTTTAATAATATAAAAATACAGGTATCCGTCGCTCACGTCGGCCGCTCCGGTCGTGTGCTCTTCGGTAGTATTATACACAGCAGCCCGCTCGCTGGAACACAACGGACATTGGTTAGGGTTACAGGTTCGATTCTTACTAAAATTTTGAACACTTTCTTCTTCGACCTTATCTTCACTTAAAAGATATAACCCGCTAGCATTTCTTTGTAGTAAAAAAACTCTAGCTACTAAAGTAGGAGGAGCTCGATGGCGCAGTGGCAGCGATTGCTAAGTTTAAACAACTTTTGTAAGGGCCGCTCATTTGATATCCGATTAAAAAAATCATCCGTTGGTCCCGGCCGCATTAGCTGTCGTGTACAACCACCAATCGGCACTGGGCCCGCGTGGTTGTTTATGGCCTGTTCTCCCTATCCATCCAAATTTGCTGATGAATTGATAAAAATAGCCCATAATGCATTAAATATTACGTTCCCCAGGAGTATTCCACTAATTCCTCTTACACAGACACGAAAGCAAAGTTCAGAAAAAGTTCAAATGCTCATTTTAATGGGCACGATGCAGTCATGATCATCGAGCGCATTAAGTATCACGTTGCCTTGGAGAACTACACTAACCCCCCACTACTTAAATAAGAGGGCAACAGTCCAGTACTTACTGATGAGCAAAGTGCCCAACATGTAGATGGGCACGACGCAGTAGTGGTCGATGAGCGCGCCGAGTATCACGTTGTCTTGGAGAATTGCACTAACCTCCCACTACACATATAAGAGGGCAAGAGCCTTGTACTCACTGATGAGCAAAGTGCCGAACATGTAGATGTGTAGTGTGTACGACGCAGTAGTGGTCGGCGAGCGCTACCTAGAAGTGTTCCATGAGACTCTATATTACGTAGTCGTAAAAGCAAGGGCCTGGTACTCACTGATGAGCAAAGTGCCGAACATATAGATGGGCACGACGCAGTAATGGTCGACGAGCGCGCCGAATATCACGTTGCCCACGATGGCGCCCACGCGGCCGCACATCACCGTCACCGCCATCGCCGTCGCGCTGCAACAGGCAAGTGGGAGGAATCAACACTTGTGATTACATTTGGAAGCTCGGCAATTTGTATATACTACCCAGATAACACATAAGCATACATACACAATTATATAATAATATAATGAACATTATAAAGAAAAAAAATAAAAAAAATAAAAAATAAATAAAGAATTGCACCACCCCATCTCTTCCTGTGGGTGTCGTAAAAGCCAACTAAGGGACCATTCCAGAGGATGGGCAGCAGCATCTCTCCGAGGTTACCCTCAACCTACTGCGATCGCCAACCCGCCTGCCAAGCGTGGCGATTACGGCAAATACCCCTCATATCCTTGGGGGAGGCCTTTGTCCAGCAGTGGACGTCTTTGGCTGAGATGATGATGATGATGATGATGATAATGAACATTTAAGCCAGTAACCTAGTACTACTGCTACTCAAAACCAGGATCTGGGGCAGCATAAGGGGTCATATATAAGATCAGGGGTCTTACCATGTACTCATAAAGCAAATTTGTTGTGGTTGTGAAAAACACTCGTCTGTTTTTCACAACCACAACAAAACTGCTACAATGCAACTTTAAAAGCTTATGGTAAGCCATCTTATCATCAGACAGCCGAAAATATTCCCATGGATTTTATTAAGGTATTAATTGTGCAACTTACGCCACTTTGGTGGGAAATATCTCGCAGATGACGCAGAACAGCACCGCCTCAGTGCAGCTGACGATGGCCTCGAACACGCACGACAGCACCAGGTTCTGCAGCGACGACGTCACTAAGTTCAGCCCCAGCGCCGCCAGCCCGGAGCTGATCAGCATCATCACTGGCAGCGAAACAGGTCTGGTCATTCAGTTAGTCTAATCTAGTATAGTGGTTAGGCTACCGGTTTTCATCACAGAGTTCCCGAGATTCGATTACCAGTGGGAGTTACACATTGTAACCTATTTGATAAGTGCTAGGTCTTCTTTATATCCACCTGGCTAGCTAGCATCATCTTATCTAAGTCTGTCGCAATAACAATAATATTAGTAACGTTGCTGTGTTACGACGGTTATACTATATATCTTAGCCAGCTCCTCAGTTTAAAGGTTCGGTTTAATCGTTACTAACAACCAGGTAAGACGAAGGAAAAGCGCCTTTCCTTGTTGTGAAATATAAAAGAGGGATCCTCACCCAGCATGAGTTTCTTGCCGACCATGTTGATGGTGATGCCCACGGAGAGCGCGGTGGGCAGGCAGCTCAGCGCCACCACCAGCGTGTGGATGTACACGTTGTCGTCCATCAGCTCCTGCTTGCCCTGAAACGACATCCGACATTCAAGCTAAAGATCTTCTCGGTACAAAGAGTCCTCCGTACGGAGGCTCTACTCCATTTCTTGACTTACATTTATTTGCTCGAAAGTATAATCATCATGTGTACATATGTATATCATTAGTAAACATAAACATTGTAATTATAAAAAAGTTTAGCTGTTTTTCCGTAAATCAGAGCCTTCGCAGCCTGCCACATGAACTACCTACATTAGAGCACATAGAGCGATTGTCATAACCCCCACTATGTCATTGTGGGTTAGTGGTTTTAACGACCGGGACTACCAGGCTTGATATGCCTAAGTAGAGGCATGTGGGTCAAGGCATTAGGGGTAAGCTGTTGTTACGGCTCGGCCACGACCTTGCTGGCTTGCGCCGTCAAAGCGCAGGAGGGGCGAGCGGTGAAAACAAATGTATGAAAGTGTATGAAGCATGCCACGATCTACGTGCCGCCGGCAGCGAAGACCGGTTTTTGTCGAGGAGCCAATCGCTGCGGAGGCGCGCATTACTCGCTGCCGCAAAACTCTAGGCCAAAAGATGTGGCCAGGCCATTAAGGAGTGCGTCATACCGCAATGATGTGCTCGACGATGGTGGCGCCAGTCTCGTTGGCGACGCGCAGCGACACCTCGCACACGCCCGCCGACGTGTCCGGGTACAGCGACGTGAACTGGCTGAACCGCTCGAACAGGTCCGGGAACCACATCATCAGCGTGTAGTAGCTGGAATGATGATAGCGCGTTTATTACGTTAGCTTAATTTCTAATTCATGCTCGACTTATTGACTTTTGTCTTAAACTTTACTAAACGCCGATGCCCGAAAGTTTATTGGTTAATCTATATAAACTTTCCTACTAGCTCACAAGACTCTGATGTGCAGCCATACAATCAGTAATGGTTTTAGAAAAATCAGCGTCTGTAAAACATGTGTCTTCAGATTATTAACCATTTTGATGACTGTTCCAAGATCCAAAGGTCAAAAATGCAATTGACATAATAAACAATATTTGTGTAGACTTATTTTATATTTGTAAAGTTTTATAAAAGCTTTACAACAACCTAATTTTTTTTTGATTGCTCTTTCTGTCCAGATATAATCGTTTTACGTGTTCACATCTGTCAGTTACCAAGAAACGTTATGTACCCCCTCACCTAGTGATCCTAACAACACTGTTTATCAAATCCACTCACCTGAACATGAGGCCGAAGTCTACGAAGCAGCACAGCACCAGCAGGCCGATGTAGGGCTGCGTAACGAGCAGCTTCTTGCGCACCCAGAACGCCTCCCAGCGCTGGTTCCAGGTCAGCGGCGCCTTGGTCTCGTTGCCGTTGTTGTCTGCTGCCATGATCTCTTCCTCCTCGCCGTCGCCGCCACTCATCATAGACTCCACCTATTTCACATCATAATTTTAAAATATGCATTTTCATTCGATAGCTGTCTTGATTTATAACTAACTCCCAGTTTCAGTGTTTATTCTTTATTGTCATTAGCCTACTGACGCTTCACCGCTGGGCTCAGCCACACGAACAAGGAGATAGGGTCATCATATCCCAACCCCCAGACTAGACGTGGGTAGAAATATAATTAGGTTACCAAGCGGGAGCAACAGCTTAACGTGCATTTCAAAACCCGACATCCCTTGAGATATTATAAATTGGTCACCCATCTGAACCTGCCTTCACGAAAGTAGCTTAGCTTACAAGAACCGAAGGTGCTAGCTGCTGCGCCATTGAACACCATCCATCAAGCATCCACAAATCCATCAGCATATGTCTATATATGTATATCTTCCTCAAAATTAAAAAAAATACTCACTGGGAATTCCTTCTCGCTAAGCTTAGTGTTGAACACGAAGATCTTCTGCAGCACCTGCAGCGCTTGCTCCCCCTTGTTTGCGTGGAGCAGGTATCGTGGGCTCTCCGGAAACGGCACCAGCAGCAGCACGACCAGCAGGCTGGGCAGACCGCACGCGGCTACGAACACCCGCCACGAGTTATACGTGAAGGTGGCGTCTTCAGCGGTCAGGTTGAAGCGGTCGCCACGGATGATCCCGTACGCTATACCTGTGGAGTTGAGCTATGGGATTAGTGTTAGGACAAAAGCACTTACATACTATTTATTTTTATGATTTCAGGGTAGTTCAAGTCGCTTAAAGCCAACCGCGGTCGTTGTGGAGATCCTTGGAGCCCCCCCCAAGGTGGACCAACAATGAACGTCTTTTGGCTGGATGATGATGTTGATGATGATGATGATGATAATGATGATAATGATGATGATTATAAGGGTAGTTCTTCTTCTTTTTTGAGTCAATAGTTAAACTTGTCATCGTCGTCGGCGTCGAGTATATAAAAAAGTATGGACCTTTACTTAGCTCTTACTTTAACTCTGTTTAACATTTTTTATTTTCAGAATTGTGTTGCTACAGACAACAGATATTACTTGTTCTGTTTTGTCTAACTTTACTCGCTCGCGTTGTTTCATTTTAAAAATATTGATCTTTGTTAACATTTAAAGTTCATAATCTCAAAGCAGAACAGCAAGTTACATTGATTACCTACAACAGCAATTTTACAATTACCTGGCAACAGAATGGTTCCGATAGTCCAGAACACCTCAAGGCGGCACAGCATGACGTCCCGGTGCCGAAGCGACAGAAAGTCCCCGAAGTAGGGGAAGATGAGCCCCGTCGCGCCGATGATGCCGAACCCGGAGAAGAACCTGCAACCGGCGAGGGTCTACAACCAATAGCCATATCGGGACAGCTGGAAGCAGCGCTGGCATTCCTCAACCTTTTTAGTCTAAAGATGCAATTTATAGAGATGTGGTGATTTAACCGTCTTAATTGGCTTGTGCTTTTTTATTTACTCTTACGCAAAAGTTAAAAAATAAGAGAACATAGACTTGATGGCCAGGGTCACAGGGTCTAACTAAACTAAGACTACGTTCATCAAACCTAGGAGTAAAAGAGCTTTTAAATCAGAAAGACCTAGGACTAATTTTAGGTTCAATTCCAAGGGAGGTGTATATTGTTACTGCTAGTATTTTTATGTCCACCTGGTCGGTTAACACCATCTTATCTAAATCTGTCACCATAAACACAATGTTATTAGTATTTTGTGTTCCGATAATAGATAAGATAGCCAGTTTCTCAGTATAGCTGGGGAACTTAAGGATAAACGTTAAAGTGGGTGACCTTCGATCTTATCGTAAATATCAAATCAAGAGCTAAAGGTCATGCATATTCCTTGTGATGCGAAAAATATTTAGAGAGCAATAGTAGAACTTTTCCCGAAGAGCGTAAGTTATCATTTCAATCAAAAAAATGTCATGATCATTTTTGTAAGTAACTTTTTAAAATAACATTTTTGATATTACTTGAGCAGAAAATGTGGCGGTATTAAAAGATGCCTTCAGTAAAAGTACCTGCAAGCCAGGAATGCCGGGAAAGACTGCACCAGACTAGACAAGAAGGCTGCCAGGGCATCAAGAAGGAGCGCTCCGATGATGGCCTTCTTTCTCCCTCTGCCATCTGCTAGATTGCCCCAGAAGTAGGAGCCAACGCACATTCCTGAGAATTATAATGAAACAATTTCATCAAAACGTTAAATGCTTTTCAAAGTTGTCTTTGAGTAACATTGCTATAAATATTAGGTGCGTAAAAAAATCTTAACTGTTTTCAAAATTCAAAATTCAAAATTCAAAATTCAAAATCATTTATTCAGTTTAGGCTACAAGTAGCTCTTGTGAATGTCATTATGCCATCGGTTCGTAAATCTACTCTGGGCGGGAGATCTTGTACTGAGAAGAACCGGCAAGAAACTCAGCAAGTGTCCAGCTCTTTTCTCCCTTACAGCGTCAAAAATATTGGAAAATGCCCTATCATAGCAGAACACTTTCCATTACAAATAAACACAAAAAATATATATAAGACAATTACAACATGTAAAAAAACAAAATAAAAAATGTAAGTTAACAAATTTACATCAGATAATTATGTAAAGGTTTCAATTTCCACAATGTCATACAGCACCACTACAGTACTCTAGTAAAAGTCAAAAATTGTTTAGGTAAAACAAAGTCAAACTATAATTAATAATACTAAAAATAAGATAAGTATGCAAGAGCAGACCAGCCTCCACAGGCGGCACCCGTTCACGAGCATGACATATGAATCAGCCATCGCTTCGCTCAACCATATTTTAGGGAACGTAACGACCCGACGCACATGCCACCACCGCAGAGACAGTAAAGAGAGCATGACACACTCAAGATACTTTAAATAAAAACTTAATGATGTATTTAACGCAACGCTGTTTGTTATCTGTAGGACAATGCTGTTAAAATAAAAAATGTAAGTTAACAAATTTACATCAGATAATTATGTAAAAGTTTCAATTTCTACAATTTCGATGAAAAATATGCCTTAAATAAGTACATTGTAAATCTCCCATCAATCTACATCAAGCCAGCATGGTTGGTTTGGTCTTATCTCCTCATGTGATACTGTTCCTGTGGGAACGGCAGTTGGTTGAATTTTCAGGATGATCTACCTACATTACCTGAGTTTCACTATAAACACGTAATGATTTTTGGATTTTAATATTTAATGTTGTGGCAGTGCGCTGGTTCTTGTCACTCGATAATAAGTTGGAGCACAAAGCTCAGCGTGATAGACTAATGCTCACATGACGTAAACTGTCTACAGCAACTTATCAATGAGCGGCGAAGCAGTGAGCCGGCCTTTTGATCGAAGAAGCCGGTCCTTGGAGGACAGGTTGAAGAGAATCTCAGCGTGGTGGTACTGATCCGGACATGACGTAAGCTGGCTACAGTAGCTTACCAATGAACGGCAGTGAGTCGGCCCTTGTCACTCGAGGACAGATTATAACACGAGGCATAGCTTAGTGGTGCTGATGCCCGAATCAAGTAAGCTAGTTATAGTAGCTCAATAATGAGCTGTTTTTTTTATAATGTAAGGAGGCAAACGTGCAGGCTGGTCACCTGATGGGAAGCAATCACCGCCGCCCATGGACACCCGCAAAACCAGAGGAATCGCAAATGCGTGGCACTGAACCGGTCCTTGTCGCTGGAGGACAGGTTGAATTCGGACTCAGCTGCTGGCAGCACGAAGCTCAATATGGTAGATTGATGATACACATCACGTAAGCTGGCTACAGTAACTCACCAATCAGCGGCGTGGCAGTGAGCCGGCCCTTGTCACTCGAGGACAGGTTGAAGTCGGACTCAGCAGCTGGCAGCACGAAGCTCAGCGTGGTGGTGCTAATTGCGCACACGGCGTACACCGCGCCGCACGACATCAGCAGCATCCATTGGAAACATCCGTAACCTGAAAAGGGAAAACAGTTAATTTTAAGAGAATTTTTAAAATTAGAAGCTAAAATTTTTAGACTTTCTTGTTTTTGTAGTGAGCCGTCAAACAAAGGTGCATCCATGGAAAGAGGCACAGTCCATAAGCGCCTGCGACACCAACAAAGGCGTGATGCATCACGTGCCCTGTTATATTACTAAATGCTATTTGTCCTAAAGCCATCATATTACTGAACCACTATATTATTCCGTTTGGGCCAATTGACAGAACGTATATTGAACCTTTTAAATTAAATGTGTAGAATCGGTGGCTGATTAAGGATAATTCATCATTATCATCAACATCGGCCTATCTTAGTCAACTGCTGGACATAAGCAAAATGAGCGCCATAGCGCCCTGTCCCGTTAAGGATAATTGTTATGATTTAATGCGAAATGTTTTGTGGTTTGCGAGTTTCGTTCTTACTAAAAAGAAAGAAGATTTCGTATCCCTGTACACGGTTAGCCTGCGTGGAAAAACGGTATCTGTCCGCAAAAAAACTGCTCCTTATCAACATTGATTCACAGAGAACTACCCAACAGAATGCACTTCGATCTATCAAGCTCATTAGCTCAAGTGTTTTCAATATCGATCCAATTCCACATTAATCAGTGCGATCGATTCGCGAACGCACAATGGCGGCCGCAGCGAGAAATAGATCATTGAGTGTGCGCACGCGACATTGAACCGCGTATTAATAGAGTGGACATGACGATGTGGCTCTGTCAATGGCGGAACGTGTCTTTAATGACCATTAGCGATGAATTCCTCAAGCAAAGTTCACAGTTTCAATTGGTTAATGGAATCTGTATGCTCTGCTATTATAGCTGTAAATATGACAATCATTTGCTTATTTTTTAAATTTTCTATTTAATGTCTCATTGCTAGGCAAGGATCTCCTCCCTTTTCTTTTATTTTTTCCGATCTCCAACTGTCTCCAGTCGGCAGTCTACCTTTTGATAATCAATAAACAAAAAGTTACACGGTTAGCAATATTTTTAATTTAGAACATAGATTAAGCGTGAATTCTGCTTTAAATACTATTGGATTAGTATTCATAAATACGTAATTTTATATGATAAAGATATTTTAAATATTATGTTGCATAATGGTATGTTGCATTAACAATGTCTAACGGAGCCGCCACTTCAAAGAGCTCACGCCCAGATTGAGACATAACGAGGGTGCGAGTCCCGAGAAAAAAAATCTTAAATAACGAAGACATTCTACATAATATCCTCGTCATTTTAGAGCTTTTTTCAGTTTCAATATAATACTATTTTAAATTGCGCTCCTCCGTGCTTCGGAAGGCAGCACGTAAAGCCGTTGGTCCCGGCTGCATTAGCAGTCGTTAACAACCACCAACCCGCACTGGGCCCGCGTGGTGGTACAGCTCGTTCTCCCTATCCATCCATAGGGAAGGCTCGTGCCCTAGCATTAGGGACATAAAATAAGCTGGCGATGATGATTCGGTTTCAGGAAAGTCGCTTAACTTGTAAGATCACAACCCGGGCCCTCAATTTCTATGTTGGTAGGGCACGAGCGCTTGAACTCATACCGAAATACCCTATCGCTCTATTAATTTGTAACATAAAAGTGTTATGCGACGCTTCCCGCCCTCACAGTGGCCGGTGATTAATTGGATAAGCTGTTTCGTAAGTCAATCTAATTAGCGGCTTACTGCCGGCGCGACGTTATTTGATTCGTGCTCACTATCACACGTAAGCCGGCGTGATCTCTGTGATGTAACCTTTCTTTACAAATTACTAAATAATCACATAGATGCTCCTAAACTCATACATAACATATCTTTTCACGTTCCCCGATCGATTGGAAGATCTTGTCGAAAAATGTACTTTTCTCATATCCGTTTGCAAAAACTTGTTACGGGAGCACACTTTCATTAGACGTTCTTGTAAAACTTATGACGATATGCTGCATGAGCTTGATATCTTTAGCTTGAATATACATATAAGAAGGAATCTTTAATCCACAGTTGGAAAAAAGATTATTGTTAGTTATAATTGTATCAACTGATAATTTATCAACCAAACTGAAAAAAAAAAACATATACAGTGCGAATCAAACTAAATGGCGGCTGTGAAGTATGCCTCGCACCTTCCCCTCTTCCACCCGCTGACACCTAAATTAAGTATCGCGCAGCCACGTGCGCCTAGCATCACAGCCGCCATTTAGTTTGATTCGCACTGTATCTATGTTAGGCATTGAATCTATGAATACTTATTACTGTCAAATTTGGTTAGTAAATCGATAATAAAAAAAAAATGAAAAATGCTTTATTACTTCCAGAATAACTTAGACTATACTTACAGTATACCGTAGTACTTAATCTTAACAATATTTTTTATTACGTCTAAAACTTATCTAGAAAGAAACAGGGGATCCCAAACTAGGCATTGCCTGTTTCTTGGGCAACCAAAAAATTTATTAAGTAACAGAATAGCAGTATTAAATTCATGAATAAGAATAAAATGAAATAAAATTCAGTAAAAAAGCCAACTTAACTAAAATTATTAATAGTGGTGTGCAAACAGAGTGGAAAACGTAGTTATGAGTCTGTGATGTGAGCCAGAAACAATGTCGACATCATGTTTTATATGAAATTTTCAAAATGGTAAAATTGATTCTGTTGCCTGATAGTCAAGTGTGTGTAACCATGCAATTAATGTTTCCTAAGAAGCAAAACTTATACATCAATCAATTTATAAAAATAAGGACCAGCCAGGTTGATCGGCTGCACGCCATTTCAATCAATAGATACATAAACACAAATCGTTCGTCAGGTATTAATCAAAAACATTTAACGTAAACTCGACATAGTGCCTAGTGCGAGTATTATTTGGTATTCGGTCATGTATAACGCCTCGGTGGCGCAGAAGCAAAGCGCTCGGCCCGATACCCAAAGGTCCCGGGTTCCATTCCCAGTTCGGGCAATGTGTCTTTCGGATTTTTCGATGCATGGCCGGTTTGTGATCGATCACCAAACCGCATTTGGCAAGCGTGGTGATTCAGCCATTACCCATCAATTGTAGTGATGACTGGATTTCTATGATGGAGTCTTTTGCCCAGCAGTGGGACAGTTACAGACTTTTTACTTTACTATACTTACTTACATGTATGTGAAATGAAAACGAGCCAAGTTTTCATTCTCCTCTTTTGTCACCAGGGAGCACTGCTTCACGCAAAGCCATACAAACTGGTTTTTTCGTTATATTCCTAAGTTTTCTACTTTTCTGTCGTTCTTCGATTAATAACTATCTATAGATGCTGTCATGACTGATAGTTTTAATTTGACGACCTCCTTGGTCGAGTGGCTTGCACACCGGTTTTCATGGTGTCGCCATCTCTGAGGTCCCGGGTTCGATCCCCGGTCAGATCAATTTAGAAATACCTGTTTTTCTAAATTGTTTCGAGTCTGGGTGTTTCCTATATATAATAAGTATGTATTTAAGTATATTAAGTATGTTTATCCGTTGTCTAGTTAACCATTTCTCGAGTTTCTTAAGGAAGATTTTCTATCTCTAATTACTAGATATGTTTTTTTTTTCATTGGCGGCGCTAGTGAACGGAGTAAACGCTCTTAAGTTGTCATAGAATTCCGAACAAATATTTTTCATTTCAATTTAAGTAGTTCGCGGTAAACCCTTCGTTAATTATAAAAAAAGCTTCGTTAAGCTAAGTAGATGAGTACTGTACGTCACGATCCCGCAATCCATTACGCAACGGGCGTGCTGCCACGTGGCGCTCGTTGTTGTCCGCGCCCGGACTTCGGACCGTGTCTGCGACTCTGCGTGTCTGTGTACAAGCTGACAGCCGACTGTTTATTTATATTGCTCGGACGCTAGTGTCACCTGATTCTGTGGCTAATCATTGATGAGGAGCTCTATGGCGCAGCGGCTGCAACAAGTTTCGTAATAATTATAGAATCAGGTGTCAAGTACGTTAGTAAATAGCCTATATGCTGTTCCACTACTAAGCGAATGTCTCTGCTACAATCAAAGACATTTCTTTGGCTACAATTGATAGGTATCGGTTTAATTATCAGACGTTACTCTGCAGAAACCCATGGAACTCCAATCCATTGGTTATCTAATTTTGAATAACTGCTATTACTGGTATTATTATTATAACTTTAATTATAAATACTGCTACTATTATTTACTGGACACTGGTATATTTTAATATTTGTTGTTAATATGTATGTTACTGTTTAAGTTGTTTTTTATTGTTGTTTTAAATGTTGCTTGTGGAGGTTTGTACTCGTAATTAGCTTTAAGATGTCACATAGTTTCATATTCCTGTTAATGTTAGCCGTAAACCCTCCTAAAAATAAATAAATACAAAAATGTTATAAATATATGTTTGTAGCATTAATGTTGGTTTCGCTTAGCTTATCTCAGTCTTCCCCAGTGGAGACATAAAATGAGCTAATGGAAATACATTTATTGCTTATGCATTTAAGATTTACAATGTAGTGTTACTCGTACGTATTTTGAGAGACAGGTAAAGTTGTAGTCGCAAGATCGCATTTTGGTTAAACCAATCAACACGCATTGGATAAGCGTGGTGTGGGGTTTTGTCCTAACTTCTTTATACGCTATTGTTCATCATCAAATTTTGTTATACCATAAAGTGGCCATCGGGCATACGGCCCTCCTAATGGAAAGAGGTTATAAAGAGAAGGGAGGCTGTCTGAAGAGCTGAATAAGTAGTTTGCCTATAGACTATCTATTTATACATAGAAGGCAGGTCAGGGCATTTAAGCCGGTGATGGTGTTAGGAAACTATGTTCTTTACGTCATAACAAGAGTGTCGAGAGTGAGGTCGCGCGTGCTGACGTCGCCACTCGTACGATGGGCTGGCATGACACCAACACAATAGAACAGAGAAACGTTTGAATAGCTACCTATTTCTGCCATCAAGAAGTAGAATAGAATAGAAAACTTAATTGTACATAAAAAACAAAAATTCACACGTTAAAATAAAATCAACAGTTTTAAGGAGTCGTACAAAGGGTGGCCTTGTCGCTAAAAGCGATATCTGCCAGTGTGGCCTACAATGCTGTTTCAGTTTAAACTGGTTAGCTATCACTGTTTTATATGAATCATCATAACGACAATGCTAGTAGCATTGGTTCCAACCGTTAAAAGACAATCAGTTAAGAATGATGGGTGATTGCTATGCCAACTTCGACCTTATCTTCAAATCCATCCATTTAATAAAAATATGGTAGACTTAAACGGGGCTTACTAAACCGAGTACTTATATATGTACCTCCGCTGGGAATCAAACCCGGAACCTCTGGGTCTTAGACGGGTGGTCCAACCTCTTAACCACAGAGGCTGTTAATTCATAGTTAAATTACCTAATTAGAGAAATACAACACCGCAAGATTGTTCAATTGAATAGGTAAGTGAAATGATTTAGCTTTTTTTATTCTTTTTTTTAATTCACCTTGACAATCTTTTTTTATAGAATGGAGCTATTTTTGTACCTTTGTTTAAATATAGTTTAAATCAGCAAAAGAACATTCTAGCTAGACACTACATTTTCTTAACGTTTTACTGCTTTGCCTTACTTTTTGTAAATAATACTTTCATTTTATTTACAGTTTACGAGTTTGTACGCATTCTTTAGTCGGCCAGCAGTGCTGTTTTCAAGTTTTTATTGACGTCGAAAATAATTGTCGTTTGTGCTGTTAACGAAAATGTAATTCATTTTTATGTCACATTACTGACATTATTTACATACGAGTAGATAGACTCGTACATAGTACAGTCAACAGTAAAAGTAGATGATGTTAACTAGATTTCAAAATTAAGTTTCGATAGTGTAAGTCGGTGTTTTCTATATAACTACAGTCAAAGTATGCAAGTACTAGTAGACACACGAAGGTTCTTGATATGCGTTTGAAAAGTTTTGATTTTCATAATTAATTCCTATTTTGAAACTAGACCAGTCATCAGTTACCTTTGCTGTTGACTGTACCTAGCGTAGCGTGCCAATTAAGATTAATCAACAAATTAAATAATATGATAGCCATATCTGTAGTTTAAAATAGAAAGATTCAAAGAAAAACATTTAGTGACACACACACACACACACCACACAAAACATATTCGCCGATAAAAGTTTTATTGACATACCAATAAATTTAACTTAGAACAAATGCAAAGTTACAATTTGGCGGTCTTATCGCTTGTAATGTAAACCACTCTCTACCAGACATTTAACCGCCTCTGTGGTCTAGTGGTTAAGACCACCGGTTTTGACCCAGAGGTCCCGGGTTCGATTCCCTGCGGAAGGTACTTGTTTGCGAACTCGGTTTGGTTTTTGGTAGGGCTTGTTGTTTGTCCGCTTCTAGCTACCACCTAAATATGTCGCCATAACATCAATGTTTGTAGCATTGTTGTGTTCCGGCAGCTAGAGATAAGATAGCCAATGCCTCACTAGTTATGGATCCCAGGTGAAGTGCGCTTCCATCATTGGCCTCACATCACTTATCATCAGGTGAGATCAAGGCACTGTGCTTGCCCGTAAAATATATTGAAAAAAAAAAAAACAGTCGGACGAATCGGAGAAAAGTTAGACACTGTATAGTTAATTTTAACTAATTTCTTAACGGAAAAATAAACTGTGGCTTATTTCAGAACGGCCTATATACTATTTTTGTGCAACATCTGGGTGCATGTTGGTTCGTTTAGATTTATGGCCATCGATGTTTTGATACACATCACATTAATTTCATTTTGTTGTTCGCTAATGCTAATAGCTTCTAATAATTCAGAGACAGCTATGTTTGCAGTAAACATCTTATAAATGAAATTGTGATTGAATGGCGTTTTGTGCAATAAATTAATGTTTTTTTTAAAATCAGTATTTAAGTAATTAGAGTAATGAGAGAACGTAACTCATATTAAAAAGTGCTAAATGATTTTGTTGATTGTGATATTAGGTATTATATTTTGTATAAAAACTTCAGAGGTTCAGCTATATTGAACTTAGAATTGACTAATTGTAACAGAAAAAATGCTCTAGACCTTTCTTCCTTCTAAACGTTATCCAACACCTCAGCTAGATCCCCTTGGTACAGCTAGCTTCTCCAGTTAGTAAAGCGACTTTCGTTATGTTGGGTCATGGGATGGGAGACCAGATTTAGTTATTTCAAGCTTTTCGGTACTTCGGAGAGTGATTGCAGCCATCTATGACTATAGTTTTTGTAAGATTGCACCCATCAACCATTAGAGGTCCAGCGTCGTGGGTCACCCTCTAATCTCTGGGACAACCTGAGCCCAACAGTGGGATGTTTATATGTTGTTAATAAAATACACCACAAAATAATGACAAGTGTCTTTATAGAGCATTGACCTGACATATTTAGACTCATTATTATTATTTATGAAATTTTATATTTTTGTTGTAACAGAAAAATGGCTTCCACATATCTTTCTGCGGTACATTTACAATTTTATCAGGTCGCTGCGAAAATAAAGGGGTCATTGACCGTTGCCCACGCACGCGGGTGACAGTGTGTGGGTGACTGAATGCTTCGAGTGGACAATCATCCCCATTGACGACAAATTTTAGATTACTTAAGCAAGACATTATAATTTATATTGTTGTCTAAAGATTACAAAAACTACACATTTATCAAATCACAGTCTTCCAGTGATCGCGGAATCTGCAAATGGCATTGACATTTCAAGATAAAACCAAAATGTAAAATAAACGCGAGGCGATTATCATCGGAAATATAACCATGTGGTTTTGTTGTTTACTACAAAAACACCCACATGCAATAACTTCAGTCGTAATAGTTGTATAAAAGTGATCTTAAGCGCATGCAACTGTGCCGCAATATCCGATATTTACAAACAAAAAAAATGGTATTAATCCCGTCAATTGTAATTATTATATTTTTAGGTTTATAATTATTACAATTCGGAGTAGTGCTGAAAAAAAACACAAACGGGCTTTGAACCCACTCTCTCTGAATTGTGATTTGGGGGATATAAAGTGGTTTTAGTAGCTCTTTCTCCCGAATCCCTGTCGTGGCCCTCGGGTCTGGGCAGGGAGACCTAAAGAACCATCGCCTCGCCGGGCGCGGTGATACTCGGGCGACGAGTTTTCCACGGTTTAAAAAAAATGTGCACTTCCAAATATGTTATCATTATATCATCATGGCTCTATCCTAATATAAGGTTCCTTTGGCTTTTAGTGTATCTAAGAACCAATAATGTTGACGAATTTACATTGGGCAGACAGAGCTCGTTCTGCCTACCCACCCATAAGGAAGGGTCGTGCCCCAGCAGTGGGGACATAAAATGAGCTAATAATGATGGACAGAGCCGCAGAGGGTGTCCTTGCAAACCCCGTCCATGGATTTTTTATAACACTTATGCCAACTGGATTAATTTGACATGTTAAATTTGATTCATATAATACTGTCATACAACAAGTGCAACGTATTTTTTTCTAAATCCCTAATATCAGCACAAATACCTTATCCTAATCGTTTAAAATTAGAGTTTAGAGCTTCTAAAGTTTATAGAGATTGTTTTAACTAATAGAAGGTTATTACCAAGACTACTACATTGTTACTGCATTGTAACTAGACGGGAACAATATTCAATTCAATTCAATTCAAACATTTATTTCAGACATAATAGTCCATACAGCAACGCAGTAATACAATATTATAAAATAACAAATAAAATTACCAATAGATTTACGAATAAAATTACAAATAAAATTACAAATGAAAATTACAAATAAAATTACAATAAAATTACAAATACAAAAATTAAATTAAATTAATAAAATAATCGAATGAAATAATTAATTATTACAAATAACTAAACTAAACAAAAAATAAAAACTATTAAACAATTAAACTACACGTGCAGCCGAACCCAATGCATCATAAAAGGGCAGTCTACTCGTTCAGCTACAACACGCAGAATGTCATTGGAGCTTCCACGAACACGTCTCAGCATCGAGGCTGCTCTTTTCCGACATTGTAACTAGATTATAGCTGCATACATTCTGAACATATCAAGACTATTTTATATTACGAGTACAATCATCCTTATCCAACTCATGTATGGGAACGATCTGTAAGTGCAATTGTTTTACTTGCAAATAAAATACTGTGTCGGTCGGTTATTTTAAGGTAGTAACCACAGACCTATATTTGGTCCGAGGTAAGTAACCAACCTCGCTGCAGAATCCTATCACGAGAAAAAAGTTTAGTTTCATATCTATTAAAGTTAATGAATATTATTATTTCGCATAATGTAATTTTAATAATAAATATAAACAACTAAAAGAAGAAAGTAAAATTAAAATAAACGCGACTAGACTGGTAAAGGAGTTTCATTTCAAAACAAATAGTTAAAACTTACTACCCTCTGCTGCAGCGCATGGAATCGAAGTAACTTTCACATCTGCAATCCGTCTAAAGCGTAACGCACCGCACTTTGACAATTTATGACGCGGCGTTTCTGCGTGAGCCGCATGCGTCTGCGCACGTCACGCATATTAATAGCGCGCGCAACAACATGTTTGGACGCGGGCGGACGCGCGTTTGACGCGGGAAAGCGCGGGAAAATGCTGGCTTTGTTTTCGTTGTTTTTGCACCTGTCTTCGGTGTTGTGTGAAAGGAATTCGGATATCATGTATTAGTAGTGGTATTTAGTATCTTAGTCATACATGCCATTGCTAATGTAATAGTTACTCGAATATTAAAAATCACTACAGACATACAACTTCAAACATACACTGGCCTGCAAAAATAAGTACTACACTTTTAATACTTATTTATTTTCTAAACTATAGAAGTTAGAGATTTTTAAATAAAAAACGTTTTGCAGCAATTTTTATCAGCTTTCTTTAAAACTAAAGTAAATTATACATTAGTAACATTTTCCTTTTTGTTTCGAAAGTATATCTTGTGTACTTAAAAAGTTATTGCAATTTTAAAAGTGTGATACTTAATTTTGCAGGCCAGTATATTTATTATTATAACAAGAAATTGTAAAAGTATGTTTTTATAACATCTATCTTCCTCTGCTGTTCTTTTTATAGCCAGTAAAGCCAATTTATATAAAACATACCTACTTATATGAAAAGAAATGGATGAAACGTTAAAAGAATAAAAATCCTCGTTGTAAATAAATAATAAAAAACATTTTGGAAACCTATGCCTCATTTAGCAGCATTGCAAATCAAGTCGACATAGCATAGTCGGAGTAGCATCTAATAGTTATAATAGTTTCCCTGTTTCAGTCAAGTCTTCCTGTAAACGCCACCTCCAATAGCTAACTATTTTGTTAAAAATAACAGTTTCTATTCTGATTGTTGAAAATATTTACATGCAATTAACAGCTGTGAATTAACTGTTTCAAACAAGCAAGCCACGTGCTCTATTCACGGCTTGTGCAAACAAAACTGTTTACTTCACAATGCGCGTACAGGTTTTAATGAGTGCAGCTCATTGTGATGGTTGCTATAAAAGTGTTAAGGATGATAACGCTGCTGCAGCGTCTGCGCATGATCACCGGCTGACTTTATGTTAACAGTTTCGCTGTCCAAAAATTAAAACAATAGATAATCAATTGTTATGTATCACATGTGATATATGGGACAGGGAACCTGTTAATTAACAATTCAAAAGTTGTTAATGTAGGGTGATTTTAACACAAAAAGACGATTATCAATTGCTCACTATTAGGACGAACATACCGTTATTAGGCAATTTCATTGCTACTAACTTAACTACTTACTAACATGTGTGTGGAGACCCTGCTACTAATAATCATGCCTATTTCGTGTATGGTCTTACTAAATACTTGGATGCCCAAGGTAACTAGGCAACAGTGCCATAGAACAATTGATTTTCTATTGTGTCTGGTTTAGGAACAACTGAGTGTTAAGCATTGCTTAAAACTAGAAAATTTATTGCTAGCCAGTATACAAAATTGTATTTATGTCCAGCAGTGGACTAGTAGGTATATGCTGATGATGATGATGATGATACACAATTATATAGTATAAATATAAATGAATATAGTTTTGTTTTTTATTTTTATTTAGTCACTAAGAATAAAAATGTATTTTGCTAATTTAAAATTTTAGTAAGCACTTTATTTTTGCCTGGAAAACAGGATAATCCTAGTTCAGGCACTTGTGTATTTTTGACATTATATAGTATGTTTAGTATTCTGGATATATTGTAAAATAAGTTATCCAAAATACCAGCTTTTTTATAGGCCTGTCTCCCAGTAACTTTACGGTTTATTGCTCGACTCAACGAAATAGAATGTCGATTGAAAAATAAAGGAATGTGCAATTTCACATTGAGATCGTAGACATCAAACAGTAATAAAAAGTATAATATAAAACAAAATATTTTAAGTAAAGGCATCGAGATCATCCTGACCGACCCTGACAACGCCTACCTGCCTAAGACATCCACGGTGTGAACCATATTCTTTGGTTAGCTAGCAGCCTATCTGTTAAAAGCAATTCTAATCTAGGGCCGCGTTCAGTGTACGTCCACGTCTACATCCACGTCCACGTCCACGTCCACGTCCACGTCCACGTCCACGTCCACGTCCACGTCCACGTCCACGTCCACGTCCACGTCCACGTCCACGTCCACGTCCACGTCCACGTCCACGTCCACGTCCACGTCCACGTCCACGTCCACGTCCACGTCCACGTCCACGTCCACGTCCACGTCCACGTCCACGTCCACGTCCACGTCCACGTCCACGTCCACGTCCACGTCCACGTCCACGTCCACGTCCACGTCCACGTCCACGTCCACGTCCACGTCCACGTCCACGTCCACGTCCACGTCCACGTCCACGTCCATGTCCACGTCCACGTCCTTCTCCCAAATGGGGTATACAGAGAAACGAAATCACCATGTTTTGAGTTTCTTTTCCATTAGCGACCCGACGCGACGCCACATTTAGCTTAAATAAAGTATACCCTACTTTGTTGTTCGAGGTGGAAAAGGGGATAGCTGATCGCCTGATGGATTTAACATCAGGTGATATAATAGCTAACAGAAAGTGGAAGTGGGCAGCCCATATATGCTGAAGACAGGACCACAGGTGGGGGAGAAGAGTGTTGGGCACAGGAACGTAGCCAAGCAACCAATGTGATGGACCGACGACCTTGTCAAGGTAGCGGGGAAGAGTTGGATGAGGAAAGCACAAGATCGAAGAAAATGGAGTGCTTTAGAAGAGACCTACACTCAACATTGGGTGGATAACGGTTGAGAAAGAGAAGAAGAGAGAGATAAAAGCGACATGTAACAAAACAAAAAAAAAGTGCGTGTGTTGCCTTATAACGAGGAACCCTAAATTTCTTTCGCGCTATAAATTTCATTAGTACGTTGAGAATGAGCAGATTACGGGGAACAAAGCGTGTGTCCGTTCGTCCGTCCGTAACGAGCCGTCGTAAACAACGCACGGCTCGAAGAATAACACGACGGGTTGCGGGTAGCCCGGAAAATCGCCTCATGGTACCATCGATCGGTCCTAACGTTGTTTGAGGGTAAAGTTCCACTGTTTCGTTGATCAAAGGTCCTTAAGATCCCGGGAATGCAGTTGCATTGACACTCGTCAGCTCTCGTTTTCAGGCAACAACTAACAATAGCAGATAAGCAAGCTAAGCAATAGTAAAATCTTTTTCATTATTTTGAATTTTGCATTCATAATTCTCTAAACAGTTACAATGATTTCTAGTAAAAGCAAACTAGTAAACTTTTTACCATTAAAGATTACCCTAATTATTTAACAATGGTCGCAATGGCGCCCTGATAGGATTGACTTTCATAACCCCTTTACATCATATCGAAAGAACGCCACAACCACCTCAGATTTTAACTGTTGTACGAGTTGTATTACACAATTATTAGGTAAAATCAAAAGGTGCCATCTCGCACATCTGTGCGAGTTAAAAGTGTGCGAGTTGACGAATAACTCATATAGATTGGTCGTAAAAAATAGTATAATATAAATATTTGTTTTAGACTTAATAAATCACTGTCATGTTACTCATGTTATACATTGATTAATAAAAACTATATATTTATGACATTAATATTGAATTGCATTGTTAATTTAATAACAACCTTAGTTAACAGCAAAATTCCTTAAATATTATCAGACCTATTTATAACTTATAGTCAAGGTTCAATCACAACTCCTTGTTTACAGACGTAACGAGGTTGGCCAGACGGCAATTTCCATAGCTGGACAAGATGGCGGGTGCCGGGGTTTCCCGGACCGGTGCCAGCGCAGGGAAAACCAACCGTGACCATGATGGTTGATACTGCACTCACGGAATGCAGGGTCGATAGGAAAGGGTGCCCACCCAGTAGGTACGCGTTTTATTCATAATTACGACCACGTGTTCGTTTTAACGTTTTCGTTAACGTAACGAAAACAATAACGTTTTGAATGTGTCTCCCTGAGACCACGGACCCTGCAAAGGGTTCGAAACGTCAGGATAAACATTAATTAAAAGTAATGTGTAAAATAAACGCGAGTAGATCCGTAAAAGTAGTTTCATATCAATGTGTTTAGTGTTCACGTAAACTTTAGAAAACAATGATGATGAAAACAAAAAATGTTGGAGCTTTGAAGCAGCACCTCTAAAGCCTTGATTCTGCTATTATTATATCTTAATTAATGGCTTCGCGTTTAGCATTAAGCCAATTTCAAGTGTATTTAATTATATTATGAAAGAATAATTGTACGGTAGATTGAGTTTAAAATGGAGCCTCACATCACGTGTTTTTACACAAAGAACTCAGGTGAAACTCTTGATTCTGCTATTTTCAATCGTCTACAATCGTGTGTCAATCAATGGTCTGGTTTGACAATTTTACTAAATCCCTGATTTAAAAACCAAGCTACCGGCACACTTTTCCGACCGTTTTTCATTTCATTTTACACGATTGACACGTTATTGAATAAGCAGAGTTGAGGCCCTGGTGACAAATGTGGCTGGTTCGATTTTTTTGTACAATTTTTGTTTGTGAATGGCAAAATAAACAAGCATTGGGAATACTGCTGGAACTATGGTATATGGCACGCTTGTTATATTGTGTTTGTGCTTAGACTTTGTAACGTGGAGATCGTTTGTTTTGAAAATATGTAAGTTACTATGTAATTCGTTTATATAGAGTAGAGATCATTGCTGCTGTGCTACAACTGAAACACTTTAAATAGCTTTTATATTTTCTTAATTCCATAGTTTAGCGGCTCAGTGGCCGAGTAGAAAGCACGAGAGAGACACAAACAGAACAACTTTTTACACTACATCATGAGACCGCCTTTATTACCTTCAAAAATCTAAACAAGATAAGTACTCTTTGATTGCTACTACAGAAAGACATTCTTTTTAATGGTAAATCGACATAAAAGAGAATAAGAACAAAGGTTAGAGCTAAATTATGTGTACTCGTATTATTATTTATTACACGTACACATTTATTTCTTTGAAGACACGTACTCAACATTCGTAAGTGCACTTTATGTCCCTAAATTGAAGAAATATTATTCAATTTATTTTAAAGCTTTTATTATCACCAGCTCATTTTTATGTCCCCACTGCTGGGGCACGAGCCTTCCCTATGGATGGATAGGGAGAACGGGCCATAAACCACCACGCGGGCCCAGTGCGGTGCGGTGGTGGTTAACGACTGCTAATGCAGCCAACGGCTTTATGTACCTTCCAAAGCACGGAGATGCTCGTGACCACTCGTGACGATAAATTTTTTGGTCACCCATCCATTGACCGGCCTTTTGCGAAAGTTGTTTAACGTCAGCAATCGTAGACCAGGCGCGTTAACAACTTCTTTGCTTAAAAACTTTATAACAATTTAAAGCGAAACCACAAATAAATCTACTTTTTACATATTTCACTACTCAAATTTTCATTCAAGTTTACTACGCACCGGACTTCCTGGCTGGTTTGCTGGCTATTCCCCACCGATTAGTATTGTATATAAAGAGCGTTGTCAATGCCATTACGCTAATGCCCTGATGGGCTGTTACCGGCGAGGGTGGGTCCAGGCCGCCGGCCGCCAAGGCCAGCGCCGCCGCAAATTATGAGGCATTCGAAAGCTATTTGTATCACCATCCAATCACTTTCTTAGTTTGTAACTATTGGGAGGAACTAGGAAGTAGTAATAAACAGTTGCACCTTTACTTTTTGTTTTAGATAGTTTATCTACGTCTACACTTTTATCTTTTTCATGTTTTTTAAAAACAATTTGAAAAATAAGGGTTGAAAAAGATTCCACGAGCGGGATTTGAACTCGCACCCCATGAAATCGGGGTCCTTCGCCACGGGTGACTGGGAAATCGGGGTCCTCGGGGCATAACCCAAAATGCCGGGTCAGGTGCACTATACTGTTATAAATTTATATTGAATTCATATAATTATTAAGAAAATATCAGGTTTTACCATTTTATTTATACAATAAAACGAAACTAATACGTGTGCGAGTATATATCTAACAATCTCAAACTAAATTGACTATGTATCTGAAACTGACCGCTAAAGTTATCCAATATTTTTGAGTTATGATTCATCAAAGTGAAATGAAATTCGAAATATCAGCGCTTTATATCTCGCCTGAGACGTCAGCGAGTTTACGAGCTACAGAGTGTGCTATTAATTAGCAGACATCAAAAGAAATAAACAGAAAAAGGAAAAGCCCATCTGCTTCCCAAATATACCTAATAGCGTGATGGACATGATTAATTGATCTTTGTGTGACCCTTCAAGATTTATTAACGTAGTATTTTATTTATTATTTCACATTATGGTTAGCGAAGAAATAATGATAATTCATTTTATTAGTGGATAGGCTTTAACGACCTCCATGGTTAAATGGTTTGTACACCGGTTTTCATGGTGTCGCCATCTTTGAGGTCCTGGGTTCGATCCCCGGTAGGGTCAATTTAGAAATTATTGTTTTTCTAAATTGTCTCGGGTCTGGGTGTTGTCTACGTATAATAAGTATGTATTTAAGTATTTTAAGTATGTATATCCGTAGTCTAGTAACCATTGAACGAGTTTCATAACGAAGCTTCTCTTGGGCTAGATAATTGGTGTGAGTGTAGGAACGTTTATTTATTTATTTTATTTACAGGCTGCTGGCTTAGGTAACAGCTATTCATACTACTCAGGGCTAAAGAGCCTTCATCTCACCTGATCATATCACGATAAGGTCTTAGGTGAAAGCGCATTTCATGCAGGATCCTCAACTGCTGAGGAACTAGCTATCTTAGGTATATCTTACTGCCGGAACACAACAGTTCTACTAACATTGTTGTTGAGGCTACATGCTTTGGCGCTGCGCAAACGTAGACACTTTTGTGTGTTGTGTGGGATACAAGCTACCAGTGAATATGAAATCAGCCCTCCCTGCGCAGACGTAGACACTTTTTGTGTCCTTTTGTGTGTTACTTTTGTGTGTTACTTCCACCTGACACTGATACAGCAACTCGGTTTCCTTGTATGGTGTGCCGTGTCGGTAACAAAAAGTGTCTATGTTTGCGCAGCGCCTTAGATATGATTGTGATTAGTCAGGCGGCCTTATCACCAACCAAACAGAGGAAACTTATATGCTTTATTTTCCCCTGGTTGAAATAGGACCCGGGACTCGACCCCAGAGGCGGTAACGCGGGTACGCTCGGTGTTTGACGAAAGTCAGGACATACTTTTTGTTCAATAATTCAGTGATCATGGCGCGCGCATAATAATAAACATGGTGAGAATTCCGTTACTAATTACTCTATTGCAAGTGACCTCGTAGACGTAGTGACGTAGTGTAGGACGCCCTCAGACTAGGTGGAGCGACGATCTTCGCAAGGTGGCTGGCAAGAGCTGGATGAGAGTAGCCGCGGATCGTGCTCGGTGGCGTGCACTTGAAGAGGCCTATGTCCAGCAGTGGACTAGTATATGATGATGATGATGATGATGATGATGAAATGACCACGATAGTTTAAATACTTATACTTTTTGGTCTTTAGTGTAAAAACTTTAGTTTAGAAGAAGAGATTAAAAGTATTTATTTGGTAAAGATCGTAAGTATCATAAATAAAAAGGATATTGTAAAATGATTATTGATTGAGCGATGATAGATATTTCTAATGATAAACCATATTGAAACCAATTGAGTCAGTAAAGATGTGAGTCTGTACCGAGTTATCGAGCGGACTCTTTGAGAGAATTTGAAAAGTGACGTAATTGCACAGTTTTGTTTTATTTCTATTTCGCAACACTCACGAATGTGCACAAACAATTCACGGTTAATCATCCACCGCCATTATTTCACATCACACAAAACTGCACATGACATGACTTTACCGCCAAGATTACAGAACACACTTAAAAAATAAATGTGTACGTTGTACATGACGCAAAATGGCCACCATTAATGTCAAACGCATATCCCGCTAGGATAAACATTTAAAGCTCTTTGAAATTGTAATGCAATGAAGAAAACCGCTTTAATGAAGATATTATTGTAGGCACATGTTGTGAGGATCCGTAGAATATCTAACCCCCTTACAAATAAACACTATTTAAGCATTTACTTAGTGAATCATTGTTTTGTCAACGTCACACAAACGTCGTTCTCAATTTGAGAAAAAGAGACAAAACAATGATTAACTAAATAAATGCTTAAATAGTGTTTATTTGTAAGGGGGTTAGTTAGTAGTTTTTCATATAGACTACTAACTTACTTTCAAAAGGTGGTTTAAAGTTAATTGCCGACTCATTTGTGTTAATAATGACGGATAGATAGGTACATAATTTCAACTTTGGTCAACAACTTGAAATAAAATTAAGAATATTATCAAAGTTTATTAAGATGAGTTTTTTTTTAACTACTACGTAATTTATAAATGCAGAAGAATAGAGGCTTTATTGTTGATTGATGACGTCACCACAATCCTTGGGATATGGCCCGTGACGTCATCGGCGATCGTTAATAACAGGGATGGAACATCAAGTGTCAAGGATCCAATGAAAAATGTGAAACAACTGAGACCAAGGAGACGGTAACAGGTTTGTTTATATTTAACAATTTCATATCGTGTATATAACAAATAGGTATGTAAAGAAAATGCCCCTTTTTAAGTACAATGCGCGCACGCAGGAATGTTTTGGCATAGTTCAAGTTCATAATTTATTTATTTATTATAGCGCTCACAATACCTAATGGAGAAGGGGGGCAGAAAGATAAAATGTATGTATCATTAAGCGTTTTTTTCATATTTCATGATCATGGATACAAAACAAGCCCTTTAGCCGAACTTCCAACCCCTTACAAATCGTTACCGAATAGTTTTAAAAAACGGTCACAAAGTCTCATATTACGTGACCACTAGTTTACTTCATTTACTGATATTTGGTATTATAAGTTGTTGTCCCTAGGCTCAAATACATAAATAAAGAAATAAAAATTAATACAATATGAACTAACCTCGCTTACAACATCAAAGTTATTCAGCAATAACACTCAAATCTATACATTTACTACGATGGCCCATTTATTGCAGGATCACAATTTGTTTATGACTTTCCCATAATTCCATTTTAATAATCCGTTTAGCATAGAAATTAATATTCATATTTGTTTTCCGCGTTTCCTTTGAAGAGTCCGAACAAACACTTATAGTTACAATTGCTGCTTTGTTCTGGAAACTGCAATAACAAATGTTGGTGATGTTCCACAGGCGTGAGTCTGGAGTTATTGTTGATTGATGGGATAACAAAGGAGATGGATGCTTCTACAAAGATATTTCGCGAATAACAAATTAACCTAAGCGCAATCCCCAAATAACAGACAGGATTTTTATAGGGGTTACATAGGTACTTAAAATCGAACGTTGCTATATTGAAAACATTGGGATATCGACAACGATGTATCGATTGTTTGCTGCGCTACGGTACGCCACATCTAAAAGTACGATATATCGAAAGTTGCAGTATCCAAACTTTTATTTTCTTTTCAAAATATAAAGATAATATCAAGATAAGAGAACGTTCGATTATAAGTATGTAACCCTTGTAATGCATTGCATGTAGATATGGATGAGAGTAGCCGCGGATCATGCTCAGTGGCGTACACTTGGAAAGCCCTATGTCCAGCAGTGGACTAGTGTAGGTTGATGATGATGATGTAGGTATATCGAAGTAACACGTCCTATTACACCTCAATAGCATTCGATACTAAGAGTGTGTCGAATTTTGAATGAGTTTTGGATCTGTCTTGGGGCTTGTTTATAGTCCTCGCTGATAGCTCTCTGAGCTGGATGATAGTAGCCGCGGACCATGCTCAGTGGCGTACACTTGGAAAGGCCTATGTTCAGTAGTGGACAGATACAGGTTGATGATAGTGATGATGACGATAAGGATAGATTCCACCACCTTATCCAAGTTGGTCATCATAAGAACAATGTTAGTAGCATTGTTATGATTTGTTTTGATTTGAATTGATGATTGTATTGTTGCACCACAACACCAATTTCGCAAACCCGGGCTAAGTACCTATCACAAAATCCGAACGCATACATTGCCTGATCTGGAAATTGAAAACAGGACATCCGTATAGCGAGCCCAGCACGCTGCCACTTGACCACCGACGAAAAATACCTCGGTAATAGGTGTTAAAAAGTCTATGTAATGTCAAATACCCTATTTTCAGCGTAGAACACATACTCATCTTTATTTAAGGAATGTTTTCACTGAAGGTGACATAATGTAACAGTGATAATTTACTAAAATCCATGTCCATATCAAAGTTGACTGTAAGCGACTTTGAACTGTATTGTGTAAGGCAAAAAGTGCATGTGTGTACTCACCGGCGTGGTGCAGGGCCGTCTCGAAGGGCGCGCGCTGCAGCCGCTCCTTATTCTCTGCCAACACAAGGTATTATTAGAACAGGGCGAGTGCCAAGTGTCGAGGAGGAAGCGAGCCGCGATCTGATTATCATATTCAACAAGAAAAAAACATATTTAATATTAAAAGAACAGAATAGTAAATTTGAATTTGAATTTATTGAGAGGAAGTCTCGAAGTCTCGAAGATTCTGTAAGTTTTTAAGAAGGACAGTTTGCGACCACTGCCTGCGTAAAATTGAATATTACGTAATCTCTCGAAAGAATGCGAAGGTTTTCTATTTAATAGTTAGCCTATATTACTGAGGTGCAAATTTGATAGCCAGAGTTTTTACTAAGAATGAAAGCAGTAGTTCGATAAATTATCCCTTCTAACATACATTTACCCCCGTATTAATAAACAAAGCGTAAGCTTGTAGTTACTCCGTGTTTTGTTCTCGTCATGTAAACTTCATTTCATATTAGAGTAAAGGAGACAAAACACGGAGTAACTACTCTAAGCTTACACTTTGTCTAGTAATAATCCCCTTAGAATACAAAAAAATATCACCTCTATAAAATATTAGTATTGGACTAAAATATTTTATTTTACATAATTAAACTAAGTGTAAGCGAAGAAGAGCAACAAATCGTATCTACACATCCCACGACCGGAATATGTCCCAAATTAAAAAGAAACAGATTCAGTTACACAAATATAAAAACATATTCAAAACAACATACAACGTTAGAGAAGCAAAGAACGTAAAAGTTACATGTTTTTTGTCTTATAAGCAGCAAATTCAGTCTGTCGTATTAACCGAAAAAAAAGATGTTTCTTCGAGATACAATAAAGCATATATTATATTACTAAGAGCTAAGTTACAAAGATAATACAAAGTCTATAGTTATGTGAAAGAATTGTTAGAGTCGCTTCAGGAATTCCGGAGTTGAGTTTACCAAATCTAATTATAGCGTGTATTTAAAAATTTACGACGCAACGATAAATAAACAGCAACATTGCAATTACTGTTTATCTCTTTGTCTACTTTCATTAAAACAGCATACTTATATTAAATATTTTAGATAACAAACTGCGTGTTGTCACGAGTTCAGTGGTCTCGCGACGACCTAGCACTTGTCATTGGGAGAGTCCGAAATAGAAGGCCTAGAGACGGGAGGTTACGGCCGCACAGACCCGGGGAAGTCGGACTTGACATCGTATAATACCGAGTTAGGACGAGGCGACAATATATTGAAATTTATAAACTCTTTCCCTTGTCACAAGATAAAATTTTACTAGAAAAAATTCGAATCGATCAAATGGAAACTTCGCGACGAAAGTTGTGTCGAACTTTGAGTTTAAAGTGTCGAACACTGGCGCCACTACCCTATACTCGTATAATGTTACGCAAACTTTTTGCGAACAAATTACAATTTAAAAAAAAACAAGTGTTGAAATCATTTTTACGAGCGGCATTCGAACCGGCACCACATGACATGCCGGGTCAGATGCACTACCAACTATGCTACCTTTGCTCTGTGCAACGAACCGAAATTAATCAACACTATCTACTCTAACTTTGTAAGCCAAAAGAGCTACGTTAACAACTACATCATCAAAATCAGATCTGATATTATTTTTACATATCGACTAGACGATTAGACGACCTCCTTGGTGGAGTGGTTTGAACACCGTTTTTCATGGTGTCGCCATCTCTGAGGTCCCGGGTTCGATCCCCGGTCGGGTCAATTTAGAAATTATTGTTTTTCTAAAATTGTCTCGGGTCTGGGTGTTTTCTATGTATAATAAGTATGTATTTAAGTATTTTAAGTATTTCATCCGTTGTCTAGTAACCATATAACGAGTTTCATAACGAAGCTTCTCTTGGGCTAATAAGGTAATTGGTGTGAGTGTAGGAAAATTTATTATTATTTATATATTTAGTTTACAGATAGCCTCTTTTATTTGACATAGCCGAAGGGATATACATACCACCCGGGCTTTAAACTCTCGCTATAGGAATATATACTCTCATAAAAAAAATCCAAGCTGGTACCTAAAATTTTTAATACCATGTTGAAAGTAAATAAATAAATAAAATCCACAGCTCCGTAATACTACCTACTAATGTGAAACCATACCTCACACAAGTATTAAGCTTTTTAGGTGGGTTAACAAAAAATACAATGTTGGTGTTTAAACCCATCAATAAGTATTTAAAATATTGCGGGAAGTTACAATTACACCCATATAGAATAGTAGAACAGTAAATAGTTATATAGAACATTACACAGGCACCTTCATGTTAAATCAAAACAAAACCAAACCAGAATAAATCAGAATAAACCAGAATCAATCATATTGAAATTCTAAAGTTTTTATTATGACACTGCTAACGCTGTAGATAGTACTCATTTATATAATACCCTTGATACTAAATAATCAATTCATTAGTATTATTATGATTTTTTTGAGATATATAGTACAATAAACTCTCTGTTATGTGTTCGGTTCATAAGAATATTATGTATAAAGAGATATTATCAGTACGAAGATATACCTTAGTGATATAAAATCATATATTATATATGATTAGAAAGTCTTAAGTCGTTATTTGGTACATTTAAATGTGCTAATAAGTTAATAAAATAAAATAAATTACTTTGTACACTGATATGCTTGCATATTGTTTCACATTTTTATTTATTCTGATCTTTCGCACTTTTTGTAATGCCGTTAATCAAAAGAAAAGGTAGTCGTCGAAAATTTGGAGCAATCTCTCAAGTTAACCTTATATTCTCATAATTACCCCAACAACACCCACTCTGCTATGAATGACCGACTAAGATGAGAAGAGAGAGAAAAAACCATTTCATTAAGCGCATTAATTCATTGTATTGTTGAATGAATTACTGAATAATATACAATAATAAATATATTTATTTTATTTAAATAAAATAAAAAAGTGTACAAGAGAAATAACATCCAAGCAGAGTACAGATTAGTTAGAGGCAAAACGGTCTACAGCTCAGTGATTTCAGGATACACAAAAACGCTGTTATTCTGCCATGTCCATAATTTAATGCATGATTCGACTGTATATCAAAGTTTAAAATAAAAGTTAAACAGAACTTCTTGACAAAAAACAAATAAACGACATATTCCTTGAAATAGCTGCTAAGGAAAATAATGGTGAGTACAC
This sequence comes from Eudonia lacustrata, assembly GCA_947562085.1. Classification (NCBI taxonomy): domain Eukaryota; kingdom Metazoa; phylum Arthropoda; class Insecta; order Lepidoptera; family Crambidae; genus Eudonia; species Eudonia lacustrata. The sequence continues at coordinate 23,420,357 of OX387319.1, read as the reverse complement.
TTCCGCCTGGTCTAGGCGAGCGTGTTCCATCTTAGTGCACAACCTTGTTTCCAATAAAGATGTACTATATTTGGGCATAGGAATAGCGTACTTAAGTACATAAAAAGTACTTATTTATAATCTGTCATTCATTCATTTCCAACTAGCGAAACTAAGACATTATCTCGAGATATTGTTTGTGTTCGATGGGCAACTGTTTTTGATTGACTAACTTTTTAATTTGTTTTCTTAACGACTGCCTTAAGTGATGGGTAAATGCTGCAAAAGTTATGGTACCTGGACATATAATACAATAACTGGTTATTGAAAAATAAATTCTACAATTTTTTATTGTTTTCTGATTTGCAATTTGCTTGCAACCATATCTGTACAAAATGTGTATTTAAATAAGTATTTATGAAGATTAGGTTATTATAAAAGTTAATAGCAAATTAAACATTAACTAACTGAAACCTTAAAGCCTTACATAAACAGGAGCAGGCTCTATCGAAATAGACTTAATTGCTTTATATGACATTTAGGTATTATTATTTATTTTTTAGAAAAAGCCAATTAGACTTTAGTTAAGAATAGAAAATTGCTTTTACAAAACATACAATGTAGAAATTGATCTAAATAGTGACAGATAATCAAGCGTCGAAACTCTGCCAAATGATACTACGAGTAACGAATTCCTTCAACAAAGACATTTGAATAAAGCTAAACATGTATCATAATGTATATTTATACATATTTTTATGTCAAAAATAACACTTGAAAAAAGCCACTACCTCAGGTTAAAAACAAACCTACGTCTTTTCGCTATCCGGGTCTTCAATTCGGGTCCGGATAGTGATCGTAGACTGAACTACAGGGTCCAATTGAACTATCAAGTAATTTCATGTCATACACTTAAAAAGTGTTCAAATATTTAAAGAGCAGGCGCTGGATTGCGAAATATCGTGGGTATATGTGATCTACCTGGTTTTACTTTTTAAAAGTTTTATCTAATTAATTAACTTCAATGAAATTTGTCGCATAAAAAAGATATCTTTATCTTTATTTACATAAATCTTCTGTGCGTCTGTATGTTACTGAACTCCTTCTAAACGGCTTGACCGATTTGGATAAAATTTTCTGTGTGTGTTCAAGTGAATTTGAGAATGGTTTGGATTTACAATTGGACCCGGTAGGTGGCGCTGCTATAGGGGTCCATCATGGGATATGGGTGTCCTTAAACGGACAAATGATTTGTTTGTTTTGTTGTCATGGAAACTGTCAAAGCGGTACGAAGTCCGACGGTCAACTAGTAGTTAAATAAAACATAATAAACTAATATTTCTGTAAATAAATAAACGTAATAACGGTTCATGTTAACAAAGCCTGCCTTCAAGATCTTAATTAAAGCATTACCGAAGGTGAAGTCCAACAAATACAGCTCACAGAATTATAGTTAGCTTCAATTGTTAGAAACAGTAATTAACAGCACAGAAGAGCGAACATTAACGAAGCAATAAGAGAGCGGCAGCGGCGCCGCCGTTTCATCTTAGATTAGTCCCACACCACCACCACCAATCATACCACACATACCAACACCAATCGGGACTAATTGAAACGTACCGTGAGTGGTTACCAACAAAAAACCGGTTTTTTCCGCATCCAGCTGCTTGCCGCCGGAACCGGGACCTTTAAAAAACAATATCGATTCACTGAATGTTTGGTTTCGGTATAGTCGGTACCGCTCGGCCGCAGCGAGCGTTGTTCCAAACATACTATGACATACTATATAGGTACTCAATCGAGTCTATATTGATACGCAATAATTGTCAACGCGCTGATAGTTCTAGCAACAGAGCTGGTTCAGGCTTGTATGTACACTCGGTCAGCATAAAGATTTTGCATTTGTTTACGTTTGTGCTTAGCATCAAACGTCTCACCAGTCATTTCTTTTAACCTTTTTACCGCCAACAACTTCTATAGAAGTTCGAGATTTTCGTGCCGTCCACGCCAGCACTTCTATAGAAGTTCTTCTTTGTACCTACTTTATTAAAATACATTTATACGTTGGCGTACTGCGGGACATCGTGCAGGACAGTTGGGCGGTGAAAAGGTTAAAGATTAATTTACTTTGTATACACGACTTTTACGAGCTGCACAAAACCGGTCGTTGTGGAAATCCTTGGGGGAGGCCTTTGTTCAGCAGTGGACGTCTTTTGGCTGAGATGATGATGATTGTAAGAGCCGTCATCATCATCATCGTCAGTCTATAAACGTCCCTTTGTTACACTCAAGCCTTCCCAAATCTATGACCGATGGTGAGATTAACCATGTATGTAGACAAGTATGTAGTAAAACGGTCTCATACACATAGATCATTAGTTCGATTCCCAGCGGGGAGATACATGTTTGTATTCGGTTTGGTTGATAGTAGGGCTTCTTCTAAGTTCGCCTGGCTAGCTGTCGCCATTATGATCAATGTTGGTAGCATTGCCATCCGACAGTTGGAGATATATAAGATGGTAGTTGCAGTGCCCTTCCACCACCTTATCATTATGGTGAAACTTTTCATTTGGTGACACGATGACCAAAGTTTGACAGATCAGCTAGCCGTCGTCGCGTCGTCTGGTTGATCTATCAAACCTAATGCTGGCTGATCATAAAACGAATTTAAAAAACATGCATTTTTCTCTATTCTACCAGCTAACCCTCGTTTCGCCGTGAACGTCAGCTAATCTATATTCGCAAGGTGAATGCCACAGCTATCGCGATCCGCACTAGCGCCTTATCGCAGTAATAACGTACTCGGAGTACTCCACTAGATACTCCACGAGTACTGTAATCGTCTAGCTTATATCGCGCTGACGTTTTTGGTTAAAAGTGATAAAGTAAAGTTAAGTAATTAGTCTATATATATGATTTTTGGTAATACCTGCATAATCCCAAATATGGCGGATAGGGTACAATATCATAGAACATGGAACTCCGGAAAATCATGAAATACCAAATAAGTACCTCATGGACGAGATATTGAAATTTGAAAGTAGGAAAGCTTAATCCAGCTGATACCTACATTAGTAATTTTTACATTATATTGCATTGGTATTATTTTGTTCTGTCCAATGTCCCAAAAAACCGAAGTCTTAACATGTCAGGGTCGAACTAAAATAATGGATATTATAGTTTTACAATAATTATTATCGTCGTATGTTGACCGAGCTTTGCTCGTTATTTTTTTGGTTATTTTCTAAAAATAAAACCTAGCTAGATCGATTTATCGCCCCCCCAAACCCGCAGGGGGTTTGGGGGGGCGATAATACTAAATTTCATGAAAATCGTTGGAGCTGTTTCCGAGTTTTCCTGTTTCCATCAAAAATCGCCGGTCACATTAATTTAATTTTTGCCATGCTTTATTAAAATATGGCCTGTTTTTATAATAAATATGAGTATATATTGAGTGTATATAAATGATGTTTCTCAGTTGTATCTTGTCGCACGCTATTTGCTTTGCGCTTGGAATTAAATAGCCTTATTTATTTATTTATTTATTTATAATTAAAGCGATTATACGACAGTTTAAAAAATAAAACTAACTATGTTTTAAATGTAGTAATATTTAGAGATCTAAATAAGTGTAATTTGTTTTTCATCAAACCTTCCCTAGTTTTATGTCTAGTTGCATTTTACTACATAACCAATATGAAAAGCTTTTTCGGTATTAAAATCCTATTTTTATGTTATGATTAATAAAAATATACTTAAAGTTATTTTTTGTGGTTGTTTTATTTTTTAGATCTGCAAATTTATAGTATTTCATATTAATAAAGTTTCTTTTGCGGAAGACCCAGGTTCGATTCCTGGTTGGGTCGGGTAGGTATTTAATTTTTCACTATATTTTATAAATATTTAATTCAGCTTATGTGCAACAAATTAGCACTTAAAAATTATAAATAAAAAATGTAATACTAATTCTGTCTTTCTCACAGTTCAAAAACTCTGCGTTCAAGACATAATAAAACAATCCGGGGAAAGTGAGATAAATGGTTGATTATGTCAACAAGTGACGCCACCCGACATTGGGCGGTTAGGGTGACATTACGTGTCGGAGATAGCGATAGTTTAGTGACCGACTTGCTATTGATAACGATTGTAAGGTAATTACTTCGTTAAAACTGGCAAGAAGCTTACATAGACCCTTTTTCAAAAACCAGACTGCAGCCCACTGGCAATCAATTGAAAATTTCAGTGTATTTTACCAGTAATATGTATACAATCAGCACTCTTTTTTATCGGTGACTGTACCTCCGTGATTGAAATGTATCAAAATTTCAAAAAATTCAAAATTCAAAATCATTTATTCAGTTTAGGCTACAAATAGCTCTTATGAACGTCATTATGCCATCGGTTTGTAAGTCTACTCTGGGCGGGAGATCTTGTACTGAGAAGAACCGGCAAGAAACTCAGCAAGTGTCCAGCACTTTTCTCCCTTACAGCGTCAAAAATATTGGAAAATGCCCTATCATAAAAGGACACTTTCCATCACAAATAAAATTACAAAATATAAAGGACAATCACACATTTTAAAAAAAACAAAAGAGAAAATATAATAATATCTACATTTGCAAAACATCAGTTACCAGTTAAAAATTTTCACAATGTCATACAGCACTAATAAAGGTCAAAAATTGTCTAAGAAAGAAAAAAAAACAAAATTAAACTATAGTTAATAATAATAAAAATAATAGTATGCAAGAGCAGACCAGCCTCCACAGGCGGCACCCGTTCACGAGTATGACATATGAATCAGCCATCGCTTCACTCAACCATATCTTAGGGAATGTAACGACCCGACGCACATGCCACCACCGCAGAGACAGTAAAGAGAGCATGCCACACTCAAGCTACTCTAAATAAAAACCTTATGAAAAGTTTAACGTAACATAAATATTATTTGTAAACTGTAAGACACTGCTGATAAAGGCTATCATATCAGCGCTAAGATATTTTTAAAGTAATTATTGATCCCAATAAAATAAAATAAAGAGTATTTTTATTTTTTTATTATAACCAAGCTGTTTTGTCATCTAAATATTCTTTGACTGTATAATAACCTTTCTTAATTAAAGAAGATTTTACATGTTTTTTAAACTTATCTAAAGGTAAATCTGGTACAGTACTAGGTATTTTATTATAGTAGTGTATACCTTGCCCCAGGAAAGAGCCAAGAACCTTTTGCAACCTGAACAGTGGCATTACAAGTTTTTTCTTATTTCTAGTATTGAAATTGTGTACATCACCGTGTTTAGTAAAAGAGTTGATGTTGCAACGCACAAAAACTATGCAATTATAAATAAACTGAGATGCAACTGTAAGAACACCAATTTCTTTAAAAATATTTCTTAAAGTAGTTCGGGAACCTAGTCTATAAATGGTTCTTATTGCTCGTTTCTGCAAAATAAATATAGATTCAACATCAGCTGCTGTAGCCCACAGTAAGACACCATATGACATGACACTATGAAAATAGCTAAAGTAAACTGTTCTAGCAGTTTCAACGTCTGTTAATTGTCTAATTTTTCTGATAGCATAAGCAGCAGAACTGAGTTTACCGGACAATTTCGATATATGAGGATTCCATTGAAGTTTTGAGTCAAGTGTTATACCTAAGAAGACTGTTGAGTCTACCAAATCTAATTTATCACCGTTTATTCTAATATCAGTTGGTTCAGTTTTAACATTAGGTAGAGTAAATTTAATACATTTTGTTTTTTTTGCATTAAGCTGTAGATTATTAACAGTAAACCAACTGAGTACTTTTGCTAGAGCATTGTTTACATCATCATAATTATTCTTACACCTAGTAACATTAAAAATGAGTGAAGTATCATCTGCAAATAAAACAATTTCACAGAAGTTTTCCACAAAGAATGGCAAGTCGTTAATATAAATTAAAAATAGGAAGGGCCCGAGGATTGACCCTTGCGGAACTCTCATTTTTACAAGAGATCCAGATGATTTAGTTCCATCGATATCGACAGTTTGTGTCCTAGAACTGAGATACGACTCTATCAATTTAAGTGCAAAATCATTAAGACCATAGTAGTGTAACTTCATTACCAGAGTCCTGTGCTCAACGCAATCGAAAGCCTTAGATAAGTCGCAAAAAACTCCAAGAGCGTTCTGAGACTTCTCCCAGGCATCGAATATATGTTTTATTAAAGCAACACCTGCGTCAGTAGTGGAACGACCCTTTGTAAAACCATATTGTTTCTTATGTAGAGATTCATAAATTCATGGGCGCCGAATTGGGAAGGTGCCGAAACGAAACTAACCCGGCATTTCATATCATTTAATTTGGCAAATATTAGAAATTGGTCTCCTGTCATAGAATGAGACTTTTCATTACAAATCAACACACAAAATATAAATTCGATTCCAAGCATGAGTTCATTCTAAGACAGCCTGGTTATTAGCCAACACCATTTTATCTAATTTGCCGCTATAACAACAATGTTCTCTCAACAATGACTCCGACTCTACTCTGCCGTTTGGTGTAAGATATCCAGACTGACTTCTGTAGAGTATAAAGCCATCAAAGAGCATGCACAACCAAAGAGCACAAGCAAGAGAGAAAGTGAGAAAGAGAGATAGAAAGAGAGAGAGCGAGAGAATCTGCTAATCCTATACGCTTTTTGTGGTAGCGCGTACACTTTGCTGGCTTTACCCTAATAAACCAAGCGTCGAAGTGAGAGGCTTCATTATTATTTCTTTAAATGTATTTATGTCAATAAACATCTTTCAGTTTTTCAATTTTAGAAAATTCCGTTTCAAATGCACTTCTATTTTCGGCCTTATTGTCATTTGATATTACGTGAAATAATAGAGTACCTGGATGACCGAGCTTTGCTCGTTTTTTTTTTTTTAATGTTTTCTAAAAATGAAACCTAGCTAGATCGATTTATCGCCCCCGAAACCCTCTGCATACTAAATTTCTTAAAAGTCGTTGGAGCCGTTTCCGAGATTCAGATTATATATTGTGGCGGCTACACCTACCGCATACGCCGCATATTATTTGACACAAAGCAAATACGTTCCCAAACCGTGTCAACAGATGGTGCCACAAACGCAAACCAACGACGTCGCCATACTACGACGATAAATAGTAAGGAAGCCTGCATCGCGGTAGCGAAGTTTCACCATCTCATTCGCTATAGATAGCACCTCCAACTAACAACCGTTGGACCACGGTCCCCGAGCTATACCACCCAGCTCGGAGGAAGATCTTCCCTTTGGCCTTCCTCAATGTGGCATTCTACCTACCATCGGCTTCCTACAATATATACAAGAATTTCTCGTTTAAAGGTATTAGATAGATAAAGGAAAGGCCCTACTTCTTGTGAGATTAAAAAAGCTTATTAAACAAATAATATTGTCATACAAATTTCCCTTAACAAAATATAGTCATACATAGTACGAAACTAAACATTAATATTTAATTAACTCGTTAGTATGTATAAACAATAAATGATGTAATTGTTATTGCTGAAGCGTGCGAGTGAGAAGTTTCGCGCGTTATTTGGCAAACTACTGATTGCGATCGGTTTAATTATAGCAACCATTCCGTCGGATCATTGTATGGCAATAGTGGCGGTGTGGCAGCTCGCGCCGGGAATGTGGGGGCATGAGACAGAAAGAGAGAGAAACATTTATTAAAAAAAAACAACAAATAAACATAAAAAACAAACAATAGGTCAATGAGGACCCCGCCTCAGCTTGTGTTGTTGCGAACGAAGCGTATCGTAACAACGCTGGTGTTCTGGCGGAGCCTGCCGCCGCCGCCGCCGCCGGCTGACGGCATGACAGACTATTAATTAGTTATTTATAAAAAAAATTACCTTGTCTGCTTAAAGAGTATGTCTTAACCGCCTCTGTGGTCTAGTGGTTAAGACCACCGATTTAGACGTCTCGGGTTCGATTCCCAGCGGGGGGTACATGTTTGTGTACTCGGTTTGGTTAGTGGTAGGGCTTGTTTGTCCGCCTGGCTAAACCATCATCTTATCTAAATATGTCGCCATAACATCAATGTTTGTAGCATTGTTGTGTTCCGGCAGCTAGAGATAAGATAACCAGTGCCTCACTAGTTGAGAGTTCCAGGTGAAGTGCGCTTCCACCATTTGGCCTTATCATTATTTAACATCAGGTCAGATCAAGGCTGCTTACCCGAAAATACAAAAAAAAACAGACAAGTTATACAATTGTATGTGTATATAAGAAAAAAAGAACGTTGCAAATAAAACTATTCTGATAGCGATAAAAACGTAACAATATATAAAGTGAAATCTTAAAATAATTATGAAATGGATTATGGATAATATAAGGTGCATTTTTTAAATAAGATGACAATAGATCTCTCAAAGTCCGGTGAGGGGATTGGTGATCAAAAATGTATCATCTCGAGCCCCTACGTGCTTTGGAAGGCACGTAAAGCCGTTGGTCCCGGCTGCATTAGCAGTCGATATCAACCACCGCACCGCACTGAGCCCGCGTGGTGGTATAGCCCGTTCTTTTTTTTATTTTTTTTTATTTATTCGCCATCTACTCATTAAATTATAATGATCGTTTTTACAACTTAATTTTTTTTTTTTTACACAACTTTACAATTTTTCACATAAACTTACACTACTTATTTCTATTTCTTAAATTAGCCGTTTTAACCACTTTTATAATAAACTCTAGCAAATCTTTTCTATATTTCTTACTTTTAATCAAAGCACTGACTGTGTTTACGTTTACGAGACCCTCTATTTTATGTTCCAAGTCATATTTCAATTGAGCGTTAATGGGGCAATCGAATAACAAATGTTGTATGGTCTCGTCATTGGTGTTGCATTCGCACAGCGGGCTCTCTTTGCACTTGAATCTATGCAGATATTCGGAGAACCCGCCGTGTCCAGTCAGTGCTTGTGTAGTGTGGTTTGTGTGGCTTATCTTTCTGACGGTGGTGTAAGCTTCCCTGGCATCTGGGAAGAAGATCTTGGTTGTGCCAGCTGTGTTTTGTGTTCGGTACCTTTCGTTCCATGTGGCAAGAGATGCTTGACGAATGCATCTCTTGACATATGAAGCTGGGCACTGGTCGTAGTCTGGCTTTCTTCTCAACTTTAAGGCCGCTTCTTTCGCAAGTTCGTCGGCGCGCTCATTCCCAGGCAAACCCGCATGTGCCTTGATCCAGAACAGGGAAACTTCCTTGTTTTGTATCGCAGCCAAGCCCAGGTTCCGCCTTGTTTCTACTGCCAGGGGATGAGGAGACTTGATGTTGGTGACTGTCTCAAGTGCCGCCCTAGAGTCGCTGTAGATGCCGAACGTAGATTCCTTTCTCCCGAGGATTACGCTTGTGGCTTTGTTTATGGCCATAAGCTCCGCCTGGTACACCGTACAGTACGCGGGTAAGCTAAGTTTGACAGCTTTGGTTACAGACTTGCCATGCCACAAGGACAGTGCAGACCCAACCTTACCGTCAATTTTGCTCCCGTCGGTGAAGATACGCAACGTCTGCACGTTGTACCGGTCTACCAGTTCTTGATCTACCAGGCAGACGAAGCCTCTATCCACATCCAAAGCGGGATGAATTACTTCATCAAATCCTATCGCACGCTCGACTTCCCTGTCTCCTGGTATGTACGGAGTCGACCCTCTCCTCGCTGCATACAGGGCGGCTGCCTCATGTATGCGAAGGTCTAGAGGAAGTAACCCCGTCAATATATAGGTATAGCCCGTTCTCCCTATCCATCCATAGGAAAGGCTCGTGCGTCGTGCCCTGCAGTGAGGAAATGAGTGAGGATAAAAATAAGCTGGTGATGGAAAATAGAATTTATGAAAATAGAATAGAATAGAATGTATTTATTTGTAAAATGTAGGTTAATTTTACATTGATAGATGTTCATGTCATTTTTGTATCGCTACATTTCCATCTTCGTCAAGGTATACAAATATTATATTCATTCACAATTTCACATAATTATCATAATAAAGGGAGGCACTTTGCCTTCTCTTACCTGACGGATGTATCGTATAAGGCTGAAGGTAGCGCACTTTACCCGGAATTTAGAAAACTGAGGAAATAGCTATCTTATATCTCTAATTGTTTTATCTTACTAACGGAACACAATAGCGCTACCGACATTGTTGTTATGGCGACAGACTTGGACAAGATGGTGGTTAAACGATTATGTCTATAATAACATCCCCGCTGGGAATCCGGACTGACCTTTTGCTCTAGAGCACAGCGGTAGCATTATGTAATATTGTTTATAAATATTTTTATAACTTGCTGGTGCCATTTTATTTTGGTTTAATTCGCTTTTTTTCTTGATTTTTTTAAAATTATTTTATTTAAATCAGGAATAACTTATGTAAGGTTGTTTTAAATTCAGCAGTCAGTACACATGAGACAGTACAACCGTACAATCACAAGCACTAACACGTACAAGTATACACTTTTGAAAAGTTTTGACTCTTATACCATTGAATTAAGGGTTACATTGTTCACATGTAATGCGTGACTATACAGTCTTATTTTAACCATTTCCGCTTACAATAACACTCTACATAATCATTGCCAAACCTGTATACATATTATTGTCGTTGTTTTTGTGTAAATATTTTATTGTTAAGTAAGCGCTAACCTGACTGTTTTGGATACGTACCTAAGACAAAGGCAATCTTTTTACTTAGCTTAGGTATTACATAATTTATTTTATTGTATACCCTAACATTAATTACATAGTTTAAGTTTTTGTATCTAAGATAAGTTTTATACAGCAATAAATTATCTGATCTTATATTAGAAGTGACTGTTAATTAGTAAATTTTTACTTTTTATTTTCAAGTGCTAATTGCTGCACTGAAGCTAAATTAAATATTTATAAAATTTTCAAAATACAGTGAAAAAATTAAACGCCTACCCGACCCAGCCAGGAATCGAACCTGGGTCTTCCGCAATCCGGGCGGCTTAATTAGTATTCATTTACATCAATAACTAAACTAACTTTTTATTTTATTTTTATTTATTATTTTAAATTTTACATATTATTTTTTGATCAATTCATTTCGGTGTATTTTTTTCTTAAATCATCATCATCGTTTCGTGCCATCTCCATACTGAAGTTTAGAGAACAGTACACAGAACTATTCCGTTCCCATGTAGCATGTTCCAGCTGACGATAGCTGAACCAGTCCACTGTCAATAGTAAGTTGTTACCTTATTACTATATCTTTAATGCCATCGGAAAGGTACCGGCAACAAAGTGTGAGCGAATCTTCTGGCACATACCCCAGTCGCCGTGCCATGTCGCAAGTCGTAGCGTTTAGTTAAATTTGACCGGGTACATTGCACTTTGACCGCGAGCAGTCGAGCTCACGTGTTTGTGTATACAAAACTTCATTTGATAAACATCGATGGGTAGAGAAAAATCAGAATACAATCTGCTTACATTGGTATTCCTATACACTGAAAGAAAATGGCGGCCTCAGCTACACAATATACGAGTAAATACAGTTTCACTATAACTTGTCCGTCAAGCACTGACTATAAACAAACTATACTATACTGCCATACATAACGGAACCTTTTATCAAATTTTCTTTTACGTGCTGCGTATTTTGAAAGTATTGTATTACCTACCACTGCGTATGTTATTATAGTAACTTGCATGTTTGGTTTATTACTGTGAATGTAAGTGAATCTTATCACTGTGAATATCCACTTTTTACACCCGGATCCAAAATGGTCTATAGTATTCATATCCAGTTAGATTCGGATTACTGTATCTAATTTAAAATGAAAATTACGTTTACGCTCAGAATGCCAACTTCTTATCCTTAGGCCTTATTAACTAATCGAACAGCAATTTCCAAAGATGATTTGTTTGCTATAGTTTGTTTACGATAATTAGCTACAGCGCTCGTAGACGCTACGAGGCTACGGCGTAGACGGGCATGACGTCACCGCTCATTTGGGCCCACAATGCCGCCCACAGCAGAGCCACAGTATACCATGAGGTTAAAGATGACTCACCTTGGGATATACCTTTCTTAATTTATTTGCAAAAAAAAAACACGTAACGCGAAGTAATTAAATTTCAAAATTAGAAAACAATTGAATTGAGGCATTTCGAGGAGCTCGATGGCGCAGTGGTTAACGCGCCCGGTCTGTGAGTGCTGAGGTTAAGCAATTTTCACAAAGGCCGGTCATCGGATGGGTGACCAAAACTTTATCATCTCGAGCTCCTCCGTGTTTCGGAACACGTAAAGTCGTTGGTCCCGGCTGCATTAGCAGTCGTTAACAATCACTAATCCGCTCTGGGCCCGCGTGGTGGTTTAAGGCCCGTTCTCCCTATCCATCCATATGGAAGGCTCGTGCCCCAGCAGTGGGGACATATACATGAGCTGATGATGATGATGATGATTTAGAAATGGCAAATGCAAATGGCAATGGCAAATTTAATATACTTTTTGAAACTTTATAAAATCAATGCCTTTGACAAAATAATTTGAGCCAAATACAAACGACATTGCATTGATTATCTTTGTCGTACTATTTACGGATCGTTGTAAAACTATAAAACTATGCAGTTGAAGAAATATACCCTAACATACGCTTAGGGTTGGTAGCTACTTACCCTAACCGTATACAAAAAAACACCTAACCTAACCTACCTAGGTTAGTGTAAGAGCCAGTCGACACCTTTTTCATTAAATCGGTAAAGTCAGGGTCAGCAACAGATGTTTTTACTTTAGCGACAATTGAATACAGACTTGCTTTTTAGCTGTCATCTAGTGAAATTTCAAAGAAACTCAATACTAGTTTTTGGCGAATAAAACTGGTATCAAACACTAGGCTTACTGTGTCAGACACCGGTGCACTTAGACACAATAACATACAAGAAATAAAAAGCTGTAGAGCGAAGCAACAAGTGCGGATCTAAGTTATCGCAACACCATTATTTCCTGATGATCCATTTCTTCGGCAGACATTTTCTATTAATACACTGCGTTATCGCAGTCTGTGTCTGTCCATCACTCGATATATTATGACGCGCACATTATTTTCAATTAAAGACACATAAATAATATCGAGTGACCGGTAAAGATAAGCCGTTAAAGATTTGCGAAAGTAAAACATTTTTATAATGACACCATTTCACTAATTGCACAAAATGGCGACCGTGACAGCTACGTTCCCATAAGTAATTAAGTGTTAATTTCTTTAATGTCGCACGCAAAGCTAAAATTAACTCGCACCAATAGTTGAATGAGAGCTTTTAAATTTAGTATCAACATCGTCAACTACTCTCTAATCTAAATCACATTTTCACAATTTACTATTATTTTTTGATCATAAAATAATCATAATTTTTATTTTCTATGTAATTAATGTATGTGACACAATCAACAAAACAAGTCATAAAAATAATGAAAAATGTTACCTCCGTTCTCTTCCATCTTCGAGCACAAATAACAACACACAAAATGTCACTAGCACAAACTGTAATCTAATTACAACAACTTCTTAACTACCTTACGAACTAATATCACACGAAAATTACGAAAAAGTTGGTATTTTTTGGTACAATTTAAAAAAAAATGTCTTTTTACTCGAAAAATTGGATTGGATCGTTAATATTTTTTTTGTGGACAATCAAAAGTTTTTGTCAAATTTTTTATCCCATTTGTGAGGCTTGTTTTTTTTATTTGTTTTCAATGTTTATTTTAATTTGACCCGCGTGCGGAACCGTGGCTGCATTGGTGTGGGTGACCGTGCGGGCGCGCGACTAATACCTGACTGACGGCCGGCCGGACGGCGCGTTGTTTGGAAAAAACGATAAGTATACAGAGGTTCGATCTACGCTCCGCACCGTGGTGGACGCTTCAGACACCAAATGAGACTGCAGAAGGAAAGCTTCACACATACCGCGCTCGTGCAACGCATAGACCTTATGCTACGGCCACACTATCGCGATAACGCGAAGATTTGCGTTATCGCGACACGTCTGGCCAAACAATTCGTCCTATCGCGAAACATCATCGCGAATACAAATGCACTTCGCGCCGCTTTCGGTAAATTGCCGCACATCAAAGGGTTTTATCGCGACAAAGTTCTTGCGGTTTGCTACACTTGAAGCCTGCGAGGCGCCGAGCGGTTTGAACGTGTTTTATATTAATTGTGATGTTGGAGTAATGAAAGAATATTAGAATTAATAGAAAATTATGAATTTGAACCCTGTATTTCTCTTCTACTTCCCCTTTTATTTGCTGGTGACATGTAATATAGCGCAACCGCCTCTTCCATTTTTTCCGCGAAATGAATTATCGCGAAGTTCTAGATTATCGCGACGTAGCAAAGTTTTTTTTGATGTGGCCAAGCACTTCGTCGTAGATCGAATATGAAATTTTATCGTGACAACGCGAACACGAATCTTCGCCTTCAAATGTGGCCGTAGCATAACAGACACAGAACCTCAGAACAGCTCGCGACAGTCCGAGCGCGCTGTTGTAAGATTACGTTTGCATGACGCTTGTTTACCTTCTACAGTAGGTATCCTTATTTTATTTTATGCTTCAGCACTAGCGGCTGAACGGTAACGAGACATCCCCGCTACACACGACTTTAAAGTTTATACTGACATCCCCCCCCCCCCCCAACCGTTAGGTTATAAAGTAAGTGTCAGACAACCTTGCGCAAGCACAAAGGACCATCTGCGTCAGGTAACATAACATAACGCCAGATCTGTAGGCTTAGCCAAAGTAACATTAAGAAAACGATAGCGAAGTTCGAAAAGAATTGACATAAGGTTAACCACGTGATTTAGCGAAGCTTATGTCAATCCCATACATTTTATTCTTTTCGAACTTTGCTATCGTTTTCTTAATGTTACTTTGGCTACCGCCACAGGACGCGCCGAAGCGCATTCTTCATCCGGAACTCTTAAGACTAGTGTCTCGAGTGAGTTGCCCCGTGGACACGATAGTCCACTACCTAATACCCAAAAAGGTTACCGGAGCTGTAAGCTCGCTCGGTAATGAGACAGTGTAACGTGGTATGCGAGAAACTAGTACGAGTTCTATCCATTAACGAAAACTAGAATTTGTATGGCGTTGTAATGGAAAGTGTTCTAATAAGAAAGGGCGTTCAAAAAAAAAAAAAAGGGCGAAAAAATGTTCTAATATTTTCCAATATTTAAATATGTAAAAGAAATGGTCACTTGCATTAGAGTAATTACTAACGGGATTCTTACCATGTTTATTATATTTGAGTTATTATGTTATATAACAAACATGGTAAGATTCCCGTTAATAATTACTCTAATGTAAAAGAAACGGAGAAAATAAATGACATTGCTGAGTTTGTTGTCGGTTCTTTTCAGTACAAACAAAATCTCCCGCCCTTTGTAGACTTTAGAACCGAACGGCATAGTGACATCGATAAACAATTCTCGATGCAATAATATTACTTATAATTTATTTTAATTCACATTTGCGCGACCTCGGCAGGTTTTGTTCGGGTGGAAACTGAAAATCAGTGATTTGCTGCATGCAGCAAATCATTTGCTCATGAGCAAATGTTTCACTGAGTTTTCACCTTTTGGCATCGCTACGGCACGCAGTTGATAACTAATGTTTGTGGTAGTTGTATATTTAATTGCTTTTTTTTATTATTATTTAAATTTGTATTGTATTTTTTTTAAATTATGGTATTATGTTTTAATTGTGTGCATGTTTTGTTGCAAATAAATAAATTATCTATCTATCTATCTATCTAAGAGCTAATTTGTTGCCTAAACTGAAAAATGATTTTGAAAATTGAATTTTAAATTTTGATTCGATGCAGCGTTTTTTGTGTCAAACTTATTTTTTTTTAATGGTTTATAAAACGAGATTTACAATCTTGACTTTCACAGGTACATAAAGGATGAAAATGACATACATTTTAGTAAATCCTTCTTGATGTAAACACGACATGCATAAATTTAAAAAAATATATATAAAAAGAGGCACAAACTTACAATAATTATTTAACAAAACGTGAGTACAAAATATAGAGAACTTATTTATTATACATAGAAAACACCCAGACCCGAGACAATTTAGAAAAACAATAATTTCTAAATTGACCCGACCGGGGATCGAACCCGGGACCTCAGAGATGGCGACACCATGAAAACCGGTGTACAAACCACTCGACCAAGGAGGTCGACAAATAAAAGAAAAGCTTAGCATTTTAAAGAAAAGGCAATAAGCAATCGCACTTCGCCAGGAATTGTCAACCATTGAGGAACTAGAAATCGTACTTCTAACTGTCACTAACCTCAAAACCAACCAAATCGAGTTCAATGTACGGTCCACTGGGAACAGAATTAAGTACCTCTGGGAACAGCGGTATAACCACAAGACCACAAAGGCTGTTACGTTAAGTTGTGGCTAGGGGTTAAAAAGATAACAAACCTTATATAAGGTCACATTTTATTTACTGCAAATATTTTGACAAAACATCTAATTATATCAGAGAAATAAGGCCCTAGCATTTAAAAAAAATCATGCTAGTTTATTTTTACTTTTCCTGACACAAAAATTGTAATATTTTTTAGAGCGGCCTCTCTGTCGGCTCCTTTGAATGAAACTACGGGCACGTGTAAGCGATAAAGGCATTGCGGCCTCTCTGTTTCGGCTCCATTGAATTGAAACTACCGAAAGTGCATTATTTTACTTTTTAATCGATGTCTTTTGGCGTTTTTCTTAAAAACTAGCGTAAAATAATTTAAGGTTTTTTCATAAAAATAGTTTATATAATAATATGTTGTTGAATTCGCCTCAAAATATTTGCAGTAAATAAAATGTGACCTTTATTAACATTTTTAAACGCATTAACCGCCTCTTTGGTCTAGTGGTTAATACCACCGGTTTAGACCCAGAGGTCCCGTGTTCGATTTCCAGTGGGGAGTAGTTGTTTGTGTACTCGATTTGGTTGGTGGTAGGGCTTGTTTGCCCGCCTGGCTAGCTACCACCATCTTATCTAAATATGTCACCATAACATCGATGTTTGTAGCATTGTCGTGTTCCGGCAGCTAGAGATAAGATAGCCAGTGCCTCAGTAGTTGATGTTCAGTGCGTTTCTACCTTCGGCCTTATATTATTTTCTCTCCATCCCAAACAAGGAGTATTACTATTAGTAATAATCATTATAACATGAAAATACGGATGGCGGATACCGGCTTTAGTTACGTGTACAGGCCAATATTCTATTGTTTGTATTTACAATTGTGAACACGATATGTTAAATAATATAAAATATGTATTTCTTCTATGTGTAATGCTTTGTTTGACATAAACTACGAAATACGTTTAGCGCTTTTAGTAGATTTGCCAATTGTAGTTTGTTTTTATTAAGCTTAATTAAAATGTATCTGTGAACGTTCCCAAAATATGGTTGAGCGAAGCGATGGCTGATTCATATGTCATACTCGTGAACGGGTGCCGCCTGTGGAGGCTGATCTGCTCTTGCATACTTATCTTAGTTTTAGTATTATTTACTATAGTTTGACTTTGTTTTTCATAAACATTTTTAAATTTTACTAGAGTACTGTGTAGTGGTACTGTATGACATTGTGGAAATTGAAACTTTTACCTGATGTAAATTTGATACCTTGAATTTTTTTATTTTGTTTTTCTTAGGTACATGTTGTGGTTGTCTTATATATTTTTTGTATTTATTTGTAATGGAAAGTGTCCTGCTATGATAGGGCATTTTCCAATATTTTTGACGCTGTAAGGGAGAAAAGAGCTGGACACTTGCTGAGTTTGTTGCCGGTTCTTCTCAGTACAAGATCTCCCGCCCAGAGTAGACTTACGAACCGATGAGGTGACATTCACAAGAGCTACATGTAGCCTAAACTGAATAAATGATTTTGAATTTTGAATTTGCAATCTTTACTTATAAATGCATCAAAGTGCACGTTACACGTTATATATAAATTACAAGATTACAAAATAATTGCTTATGAAGATTAAAATATTTTACTCACTTCATCATCAGCCTAATACTAGTCCACTGCTGGACATAGTCGTCGTCGTCGTCTCTCGACCGTCTCTCGACCTTCTCTCAACCTTCTCTCAACTGTCTCTCAATCTCAACTTTCCTTGGCTCAAACCTTCCCACATGTACGACAAAAATATATATTTGGCCGTAGCCTACCACGCTGCTGGTCCAATGTATGTAAATATAATAATAATAAAAATATGCATGGTTTAAATTTAAATTTAAATTTAAATTTAAATTCATTTAACATTTACACGCTTTAAGTCGGACTATAACAATTTTCCATGATGAGGTTACTTTACTATCCATGAATACATTTTATTTATTTATTTTCACTTTTAAATAAATTTCTTCAATAAATTAATAAAACTTTCCTACACTCACACCAATTATCTAGTCCAAAAGAAGCTTTGTTGTGAAACTCGTTGAATGGTTACTAGACAACGGATAAACATACTTAAAATACTTAAATACATACTTACTATACACAGATAACACCCAGACACGAGACAATTTAGAAAAACAATAATTTCTAAATTGACCCGACCGGGGATCGAACCCGGGACTTCAGAGACGGCGACACCATGAAAACTGGTGTACAAACCACTCGACCAAGGAGGTCGTCAATGACTTATCGCTGAGAAAAAAAAATCCTTGTTGTCTGGCGGGAGATTCAATACAAATGGTGAACGGTGGTTCGAAAAAATAAACCTTTGAACCAAGAAAACAGAAGAAATGTAAGTAGCCACAGATACCCATAAAATATAGAAAGATAAGTCAGAATAGCCTAGCCTCTAGCTTCTACAAGGCCACCACAGACTATAAACCCAAGGCCGGGGAGGGCTGAGTCAACATCCCGTGTGTACCCATCATTACCGATACTCCCCCCTCACCCACCCCATCACACCCTTGTTTAACCTCCCACTATCTGGTGTCAGAACGTGGAAATCATTAGGGATATTATTGAATCATGTAATTTTGGTAAGTAGATAGATTGGTTATGGCTCGTTTATCTATGTACTCAGATAATTCACTTTATTTCAGTCAACTCTAATTGTCATAAATGGAAGACCAGTCACGACTTCGTAAGACCATAGTCGTGACATAACATAAATCACTATTACATATGCTGAGAAAATGCCCTTTCATTATAATATACGTTTATTATGAATGTTTTATTTGCATACTGATTTTTTTTTTTAATTTCTTTCTATATTTTTTGGAAAAGTATTTATTGTTGGCTGCATTTAGCCTTTGCAGGTTTATGGGTGCCTAGGAACTAACCTCGGAGGTTTTCTATGATTCGGCATCACTCCAGCTTTTCTCCCTACCCTTGGGTGTTTGGATATTGGGAGGAAGGAGTAGCCTTGCCTACTACCAAAAAGATCTCAAGTTTTACGCATCTCTGTGGTCTAATGGTTAAACCCCCGATATTAGACCCAGACCCGGTCCGATTCCTATTCGGGGCTACACTTTATTGTACTTTGCTTGGTTGATGGTAGAGCTTGTTCTAAGTCCAGACTCTTTACCACCATCAATGTTAATAGATTGGTGTGTTCCGACAGTTAGATACATAAGATAACCAAATCCTCAATGGTGGAGGATTCTGGTGAAGTGCGCTTTCATCTGAAGAGTTATTGGCATAAAAAGGAAACCAGAAAACCAGAGTGAGATTCGAGCAGATTTTAATTATAAAATATTGAGACACCATTAGCAATATATCGGCGGGATGACAAGACAAGTGTCAAAAACAAATAAAGACGATCTATATGTCATCTGTCAAACATGACAGATTGTATTGCGTTTACAAACTCTAATATGACCTTCAGTTATCAACACTTCCCATCAGGTAGATGAAGGTCAATCGTTTGGGGAAGCACTTGGCCCTCAACACACCATGGTCTACACCCCAACAAGGATGGTGGCACCAGCTTTACTACTCTAGCCTTTGATGTTCCAGTTTGTTGATTGCGGCGAATGTATTAATACGTGTTTGGTATATGTGTTAGTAGGAAATAACAACCTCAACAATTACAACAGTTTCATAGCGAACACTTTTAACTGAGAGCCATTTATGAGCTCCATGCTGGCTCGGCCTGGCGACCCGCCCCGCCCCCGCCCGTGCCCCCGCCCCCCGCTGCGGCTTCCATTGCCATGGAGTTAATTCAGCGAAGAGGTTTTATTGCTTCTTGTCCACGCTAAATATAACACTCTAATAATAGACAACGGCCAGTATTACAGTACGTTACTCAGACAATCAAGATTTGTTCTTGAAAAGAGAATAGAAAACGTGTCATACAAAAACGGCTCAAGTGGTAGTGGGCAGGGCACATTGCTCGCAGGACTAATGGCCGCTGGGGCGGGATAGTCCTGGAGTGGCGACCGCGTACCGGAAATCGCCGTGTGGGCAGGCCTCCAACAAGATGGACCGACGATCTGGTGAAGGTCGCGGGAAGCCGCTGGATGCGAGCAGCACGAAACCGGTCGTTGTGGAGATTCTTGGGGGAGGCCTTTGTCCAGCATTGGACGTCTTTTGGCTGAGATGATGATGATGATGATACAAAAACGTCACTTGAATCGCTACTTAACAACACATTATTGCGTGTGGTTTAAACGTGGTAGGAATTGGATGAGAATAGCCGCCTCAGTGGCATGCATTGGGATAGAGCTATGTCCAACAGGGGACTGACACGGGGTTATTAAGATGTGGATGATGATGGCGCTAACACTACACATAGAAATGAAACGCATTATTTTTAGGCTTACAATAAGAGCTATTTTACATTTTACGTTTGTATAATATAAGTAAATGTATGCGATTTAAAGTCCACTATGGAAAGTCGCATAAAATAAGTTGAACAAATGTTGTTTTTCGTTTTTCTATTAACTGTTTAGATCTCTGTGTTTCCATTGAGCATGAAAGCTTTAGTAAAATTTACTTATTTTTTGGTAAGAATTAAAACTTTCAAGTTTATATACATATCTGGCTCATAAACCTTAATCTCACTGGTTTGTTAGCGACAACACGATATAAAATGTAGCAATGCCTAGATCATACCGGTTCATTCTGGACATAAAGAGGCTGAGGTTTTACTGATTAATAAAAACGCTTCCAGCCATCACAAGGTAGTTCAGAGTCCAAGAGCACCCCTAGGTAGGTCAGGCCGGCTACGTCATCCGCAGGGACATCTAAGTGTGGCCAGCACGTGACCGGGGCGTGCTGTTCCGATACAATCAGCGCTTGTTCGGCTTCGCATCAGCTTTCTTTTCCAATGGCGATAGGGCTGTCACAATATTTATAGATTATTAAAAAAAGCACTATACAAAATATTTGTTTTTAATTGTTTAAACTGGGATTAACGAAAACTAATAAGAAATGGTATCAAACCTTCTTTATACCCGACGTTTGTTGACCCTATTCTTGTTGACTCACATTAGATATTTACTGTTGAAATACATTTGTCATTTTATGAAATGGTGATAATAAGTAGGTAAGCACTTTATGACTAAAGCCTTTCTTCTGTTTAGGTATCTAAAGGTTTTTGAAAGCTATCATGAATCACGATAAGAACTAACTGTATTGATGCTTAACGTTAACACCCAACAGCCATTGGAACAGGGTGGTCAATTAAAGCCCATCCCAATAGCATTTGTCCATGTGAAAATTGAGTTGAGACGATGAGTCCAGACAAAATAAACTGGATTCCTGACATTGCTCATCGGTGGGACGCGTGTTACGCAGTGGCGGAGTCTAGTCCGTTCAGACAGCATCTGTAAACAATCAGCATCGTCCGGACACAGCAGCAGTCTGCAGGGTGTCAGTCGCTGCAAACATACAGTAATGCACTTCGAACATTGGCTTCATATCATAAACTCACGCCGCCCGCGCAGCGCTGGTCAGACTTGGCAGCAGTGCAATAACAATAACCCACAGCACACATTCCCCCATTTGCTTTCTATCTATAACCTAATTGATATAAGTGTGTTAAGTTTGCCTTTTTTGTGACTAGAAATAATGTTGTGTTAAACATACTTCAGGACAAGGGAGACCTCGGGCTATATGGGACTCTTTTCTCCGCTTAGCCACGATAAGATCAAAAAGAAACTTACCCACTTAAAACTCTAGCAACATCCCTTCTCTGCCACATGGATGGCTTGGGAGTACAACGGTAAGCACCGAGTTGTTATTGTTCGCCTAACCGGCCTGAATATTATAAAATACTAGTAACTTATCTGAAAAACGGCTAACTTAGTTGTAAAGCATTTATTTGCTCGGCTCTCATACCATTTAAACCATAACATAGCAATGAAACTTTGCGGCAGAAGAAGTTATGAGGGTAGCAGCTAGTTGGTATTTTAAAAGTAGAATGAAAAGTATATGTAGAAAAGCCTGCACATAAACCTATCCTAAACTGACAAATTTCTTCGATACATTTTCAACCATATTTATTTATTTAAGATTTTTTTTTTTTTTTAACTTAGTTATAAAGTTCAAAGTCTATTAAGAAATTTTGACAGTTTGTGGTAGGTCGATGTGCGTGCGTGTGTACTTTAAACACATAACTGAATGTAAAGAAATGAGTCCAACTAGAAATAAGAACAATTTTACATGAACTTATTAAAAATAAAAGAAAATATCATTGGCAGCCCTACGGTTGAACTTTGTACCGAACTCCAAAGTCCAATGCGCGGTCGGAGTGGGAAAAGTACAAGGTTCGCTGCCCATCGTGGCGGCGAGTGGTTAACTGTGTTAGGGGCCTCATTTTACACATCTATACTAATATTATAAAGAGGAAAGCTTTGTATTTTTGTATTTTTTATTTTTGTTTGTAACGAATAAACTAAAAAAACTACTAGACCGATTTAAAAAATTCTTTCACCATTAGAATGCTACATTAGCGCTGAGTCACAAAGGCTATATTAATAACTAATATAAGGGTTTCTATCAACGGGTACGGTCAATCGTGTCGTATTCTATCAAAAGGTTTGTGCAACTACTGAAACTTGAAAGAAGAAGCCTTAACAAATAGTTGTCATTTGGATTGCGAAAGATCGTGAGTTCGAGTTCCAACTATGGGAATCGGCCTTTTATCTATTGCTATTTTAAGGTCTTATACATCATCATCACCATCATTATCTCAGCCAAAAGACGTCCACTGCTGGACAAAGGCATACATACATTGAAAATACAAAGTAAACATGAAACATATAACAATACTGCTCACGATTTGTAACAAGAGGCCGGGTTTTTTATTCTACGACTTTAAAGACTTCAAGAAGAAGAAGAAAGAAGAAGAAGTCTTTTATCCCACCACATGCCATGACAGCGAACATAGTAAGGTCAAAAGTAGATTTCTAGCAATAAAACTTTATCGTACTTTGGTAAAGGACAATAAAGTTGCACCTCCCACCAAATAAGCAGAGCTCATCCCCACATCCATGATGTTTGGAAGCACAAAAAACGCGAGCATCGCATTAGTTCCTCCCGCGGCCCTGTAAGATCTGCAACGTGCTCCCGTCAAAGGTGTTCCTGGTGCGCTATAACATGAGGTACTTGAAGAAGTGTAAATAGCGCTCTCAATGTCGGCCATGCATAGGCAGCTTACCAGATGCTGTAGATGTCCATGGGCGACGATGATCACTTCCCATCAGGTAGCTAGCCTGCTCGTCTGCCGACTTTTACTTAAAAGAATACACATCATACCAAATTATTTCTTGAAACTAATCAAAGGCCGTCGCTCGCCGTCGCAAGGTCACTCCGAGCGCGGTTCGATGCTCCGTTATCTTACTTGCACTAACTTGCATAACTATTACTTTCTTTTCATCAAGTACAATATTGGTTGGCGAGATTTAATGCGCAGTCATAATTTTTTTAATCACGTGGTCCAGGAAGGGCACAAATACATAATAATCTCCAATAGGATCAAATCATTTATTATATGTCACGTAACATATTTTCAAATGATACATAAGTAAATTATGTTTTTTTTTATTTTTTTTTTTATACCTGGCTCGGCAAATGACTCCACTCCACCTGATGTTAAGTGGAAACGGAGTCCAGACGTGAGGATAACTGGTGCAGCGTGAAAACAACGCAGCATCAGTCACCCTCACTCTGCCGGCCCACAAGGTGCCTTTTCACGCCTCGTTTCGACAAGGACCCCATGTCTTAGGAAGGAGGGAAAACGTGTGATGGTCGACTATTTCATCTTTTGGAAGTGCGACAAAGTAACGAACCACCAAATTTCTTTGTGCGCGATGGAATGTTCGAGACAGTACAGCGGTGACTCCGGAGAGCAGCACGCGTACTCCTATGGAGGTAGGGAGAAGGTGGGATAAGGTCAAAGAGTTCTTCAGAGCACTCGCTGTGGTATAAGCGGTAGAAGACGCTGAGTGACGCTATATCCCTACACAATTGCAGGGGTTCGAGAGTATTAGTGACCTCTGCATTGCCGATAATGCGTATAGCTTTGTTGTATTAGAACAGCTGAAAAGGATAGCCAGTTCCGGAGTAGTTGAGGACTCCGGGTGAAGTACGCCTATACTTTTATCGACTCTTAACAGTAAGTCAAATGAAAGTCTAGTGCTTACCTGTAGAAGAACTTATGACTATTTATGTCATAACTTATTTTTCATTTATTTTAATAAATCTTACTTGTTTGTACCAGAGTAAAATACTGTCGAAGGATTTCGGCATTTCAACTATAATTGCATCAGTGGCCCAAAACAGGAAAACTAAACATAACTAATATAGTGGAAAGTTGATTCATGAATAAATATTATGTGGTACGAGTATACTCTATAAATAACATGAATAAATAATCTGTAGTTATTATCTATACTAATATTATAAAGAGGAAAGCTTTGTATGTATGTATGTATTTATGTTTGCTATGAATAAACTCAAGAACTACTGGACCGATTTAAATAAATATTTTACCATTAGAATGCTACATTAGTGCTGAGTAAAATAGGCTATATTAAAAAAAAAAAGTACACCCGTGCGAAACCGGGGCGGGCCACTTGTACTCTATAAATAACATGTTTTTACTGAAGCATCGCCAATGTCGCCCTGCACCTGACACATGGTGCGTGGAATACTCTCTGTATCACAACACAAATACAGATATTTCACGCGGGTTTTTGCAACAACAGTACACAGGGGGTTTGGCGCCTGGAAAGACACATTTTTTTGGGGGATTGATGGTGATCACCCTATATCCTAATGCACATTTTTGCCATTTACCCCTAAGTTTTAGGTGACCCCTAAGCCATCTTAAGTGACGGTTTTGCTCCAACAACTGTCATCTAACATGGCTTAGGGGTCACCTAAAACTTAGTGGTCAATGGTGAAATCAGCCATAAGTGTCTCGGCAATGGAGATAATATGATATTTTGTTTGTTTTTTAATTACCTACCGTAAATATTGCTTTTAATCCTTCGTCTACTGTGAATACAGACACAAAAGAATTTTAATTGCTTAGGGCACTGGTTAGTGCTTACCGCATATGAGCGGTTAAGACATCATGACTAAAAAAGTATAAAAAATAAGTAACAGACACGAAAGAAGTTGTAATGGACACCAAAAAACTTTTAATGTAATGGTTTTTTAAAGTTTGCGCAATATTTTTACGAATACACTCGCCTCTCTGGGTCTACAGGCCATGTAAGAGATTCGAGACGTCCGGCTAAAATTAAATATATAAATTAAACACAATTAGACTGAAGACAATTACTTATGCGCTTCCATTCTTCTCGATCTTCGCGGTAGAAGGCTGTCCCAAAATCCAAACTGGTACCACCAGTTTGGATTTTGGGACAGCCTTCGACTTTTGATTCAGTAAACTAAATTTTATTTTTTTATTAATTGTATTTTGACGTCATTAAGTGCCTGTAAAGGTTTTAATTG
The DNA here is from genome assembly GCA_947562085.1 of Eudonia lacustrata. Lineage (NCBI taxonomy): Eukaryota > Metazoa > Arthropoda > Insecta > Lepidoptera > Crambidae > Eudonia > Eudonia lacustrata. The sequence continues at coordinate 23,394,381 of OX387319.1, read as the reverse complement.
AATAAACGATATTACTCTGACTTTGATAATTGTATACAGTGGTTAATTGTCTTTTTATTTTGATTGTTTCATAAAACCATTATCGCGACAAGTCTTGTTTATAACACTTGTCGGTGACAGGTAACCCATTGTCGGTGACAGGTATCATTGTCGGCGATAGATTTGTGTTTACTTTTTAAGAGCGTTTACGAGATGAGCATAATTTGATTTTCTATCTCTAATTATCTTAGTGGGTGACTTTAACATCGACTGTTTAGATTGTGGCAGCAGAAAATTCAAACTACTAATAGAACTATTGCACAGTACCGGCTTGACCCAAATAGTAACAGAGCCTACTCATTTCACGGATCACAGTAGCACTCTTATAGATGTGATTTGTGCTGATATTCGAGCTCTTCATGTTCAGGTCAAGTATTCTCCAGACCTTGGTAAGCATGCTATGGTAACAGCCGAATTCAAAATTAAGGGACCCAAGCCATGTCCCCGCTGGGTTACCTATAGGCCTTTGAGGGACATTGTTTTGGAGCGGTTTAATGGCGACCTTGACGCTATAGATTGGAGTAATCTCTGCAAAATCGATGATGTCGACTCCCTGGCTGAGGCTTTTACCATCTGTGTATGCACATTATTTGACTTACATGCTCCAGTTAGAAAGCGTATTTTTAGACACCCTCCTCACCCATGGATTACAGACACCGTCAGATATATGATGCGTATCAGAGATGATTACCATAAAAAATCCAAGTTAAGTAGTACCATAGCTCATAAAGAAAGTTATAAAACAATGAAGCACCTTGTGGTTGCAGCTATTGAAAGGGAAAAGGCATGTTACTTTGATAAACATATAAACGCGCAGTTAAAAAATTCTTAGCAACTATGGCGGAATCTCAAAAACAGTGTGCTACCCGACACAAAGGCTGTTTCTGAACTGCCACCTTGCTTCGACGAGCCCAGGGTAATAAACGAGCATTTCTTGAACGTCCCTGGTGAAAATAAAGTGTCCATATCTCAGCTGACCTACTTGGAATACCATAGGGGCTGCTCAGCTACTTTCACACTTCAGCCAGTGGGTGAAGATTTGGTCTTGAAAACTATTAGAGGGCTCAGATCCAATGCACAGGGTGATGACGGTGTGTCTTTGGATATGTTGCTGCTTACTTTGCCTCAGTCGCTGGGCATCATCACTAGCATGATCAACCGGTCTATGGAGGAATGCACTTTTCCACGGATTTGGAAGACTGCTGTCGTTAAGCCGCTTCCAAAGAATAGCCAGCCCTCTTCTGAGATGGACCTTCGACCTATTAGCTTACTTCCATGTATCTCCAAGGTTTTGGAGAAGATAGTTTGCAATCAGTTTACTAAATACCTTGAATGTCACAACATCCTTCCTAACTACCAGTCTGGGTTTCGCAAGGGCTGCAGTACTGCTACTGCTCTTGCTGATGTTGTTGATAATCTCCTCGCTGCCCAGGACCAGGGCAAGGTGACGGCAATGCTGCTACTTGATTTTTCACGCGCATTCGATTCTATAAATATACATTTATTATTATCTAAGTTAGCTTATTATGGAGCTGATGCCAGGGCGGTAAGGTGGTTTGATAGTTATCTCTCGTGCAGACAGCAGTATGTGGAGCTAACATTGGCTGATGGATCAAGGCTGAGGTCTCCCCCCCAAATGGTCACACGGGGTGTCCCGCAAGGTTCCATTCTTGGTCCAATCCTGTACATACTTTACAGCGCAGACATAATACAGAGCATTACCCATTGCCATCACCACTTATATGCAGATGATCTGCAGTTGTATTTGTTCTTCAGACCAACAGATCATGCCGTTGCTGCTGCTAGTATTAATGATGACCTGAAAAACTTGGCCCACTGGTGCAAATCAAACTGCCTTGTTCTGAATCCTATTAAATCCAAGCTTATGTTACTAGGTACAAAAAGTAACTTACTAAAATTTGATGATACTGCCACACTTTTTAATATTTATATACAAGGGGAACCCATTGAACGTGTACACACAGCCCGAAACCTGGAAATCACCCTCGACAGCCACCTTAACTTTGAAAGTCATGTCATGGACTGCGCCCGAAACTGTTTTTACAGACTTAAATTACTATACAAAATAAGACCTTATATTAGCATAGAACTTAGAATTAAATTATGTGAGTCCCTTATTCTCTCCAAACTCAACTATTGTGATGTTGTTTATGGTCCATGCCTCCTGTCCAGGTCTGCTGGGCTTGTCCAACGTGTGCAAAATGCTTGTGTTCGGTTTTGCTACCACATCCCACCTCGGTCGCACATCACGCCCTTTCTTAATGCAGCCGACTCCCTTAAAATGGAAGCACGCAGAAGGCTCCACCTTTCAACCTTATTGTTTGGTGTCATCAGCACGGGGAGGCCACAGTATCTTTACAACAAACTGGTATGGGTTCAAGATCGCATCAGATATCAGAAAAGAGCATGTACTCACGTCTTTGTGACTGCCAAACACCGAACAATGGCTTTTAGAGGGTCCTTTAGATATGCCGCCTCTCAGTGCTGGAATGACCTTCCACCACCGATACGTGACCTAAAAACAAAGTACACATTCAAACTTAAAACTAAAATGCATTTTCTTAAATTACAAAAAGAAAAAGAACTTCGTTGACTGGACACTTACTTACGGTTTCTTCACGGCAAGGGTTGATGCGGCTGTAGGGAAGGTTTATTTCTTTTGTCTCTCGCCATGTTGTGGAATTTGCGCATGAGTGAACATTGTGCACTTCATAATATAAGTTATTTTTCCATTGCCACGTCGACGACCAACACACGTGGCAAAGACATAGGGTTAATTAAACCAATAGATAACTTTCTTTTTGATTTGACTTTGACATGCATGGTTAAATTATTAATTTTAATTTTTCTTCTTCTTCAAAGAGTAGAGTTATATTCTTCTTCTCTTTGTTGGTTGATTTTAAAGTAGGTTTATATATTTTTTCTTTCTCTTTTCTTGTTTCTTTTGTTCGGTGAAGGCAAAGGCAAGGGCATAGTGAACATGCAGCCATTCTATATATATATATATATATATATATATATATATATATATATATATATTTTATTTTTATTTATTTTTTTCTTAATGTATGTGTAAGTGTTTTTAAGTATATAATTTTCCTATTAGTATTTATGTAGTATATTATTTTTGTCACACCACAAGTCGTCGCCACTTCACTTTCAGGGAGCTGTCTGAAAACCAGCGCTTCTGTGGCACTATGTGTATTGCCACAAAAGCATTGCTGAGACAGCTACCCGTTGGCCTTGCACATATCGTAGTTATTTATAGTGTTCTTTCTCTTTTATTTTATTTCTATTTTTTTTTTTGTGATTGTGTTAATTGTTTTAAGATGTTCTTCTGTTTTATTTTATTTTTATTTTTCTCATCTGTTTGTATTTGTTTTTGTGCAGGTCAATAAATGTTTCTTATTCTTATTCTTATAATTACAAGATATGTTTTTTTTTCATTGGCGGCGCTAGTGTGCGGCGTAAACGCTCTTAACAACTACCTTCAAATATACTAACTACAATCAAAACATACATACATGATATTCAATCAGACGCAAACATGGCGGAGGCGAACCAGATGTTAAATTTAAACCAAATTTTTAAATATCGCGATATACTGTTCGGCATGTTCAGTTCCACATGATGACCCATGAAGTAATAGCTACGAAATGGAAAGATATGGCCGAAGAACTAAAAACGGCAGGAATATATTTAATATATTGGAAAAGTTAGTTCTTTCTTTAAAATCTCTCCTTCGCCTTTTTGCTAAATAATTATCATTATCACTGCCAGAATTTAACCTTTTTACGAGTAGTATAGATTTTTCCGTTACCTCGACAATTGATATCTAATCCTGACACAAGCCAAGGGTGCCTGTCAAAAATGTGGGATAATTCTACAAGTTTGTAATTGCGTTTTCACTAACAATTGTATGCTTTATGAAACAGGGCCCTGATGCCACAAAAGCATGGAACCACCATATACACCTCAGCATCATTCTCTGAGCATCTGTTCAATAACTCATAACAATTGTTAGCTCAATAATAGTGGCGCGATAATTTTTTAAATGATTCGATTGGGAAAATTATCAGATTAATCAGCTTATTATCTCAGCTTATCTAATGAGTTAGATATGTAATCTGAGATCTCAGATAGCCTATCTCTGATATCATATCTGTTAATATTAAATCAATCTGATAAGTCTCATATAGCCTATCTGAGGGTCTCAGAAAGCTTATCTTATGAGTCTCAAAAACACAAATGTTGAAAAAATTTCCACGAGCACGGTTTGAACCTGCACCCTTCTGACATACCGGGTCAGGTGCTCTTCCAATTGAGCTATCGTGGTTCTAACCAGCCCGCCAAAATTGTTCAACACTATTTACTTTTTACTTTGAAAGCCAAAGGCGCCCATTCAATGTTAACAACTACCGTCATTAACATCCGATCATAATATTTTTACAAATACTAAAGATCAGTTAAGAAGTAGGCAAGCTATTTATAAATGTTTATATAATTTTTAACGCAAATTTTGTTGCGAACAAATTACAAAAACACAAATGTTGAAAAAATTTCTACGAGCACGGTTTGAACCTGCACCCTTCTGACATACCGGGTCAGGTGCTCTTCCAATTGAGCTATCGTGGTTCTAACCAGCCCGCCGAAATTCTTCAACACTATTTACTTTTTACTTTGAAAGCCAAAGGCGCCCATTCAATGTTAACAATTATCGTCATTAACATCCGATCATAATATTTTTACAAATACTAAAGATCAGTTAAGAAGTAGGCAAGCTATTTATAAATGTTTATATAATTTTTAACGCAAATTTTGATGCGAACAAATTACAAAAACACAAATGTTGTTGTTAGAACCACGATAGCTCAATTGGAAGAGCACCTGACCCGGTATGTCAGAAGGGTGCAGGTTCAAACCCTGCTCGTGGAAATTTTTTCAACATTTGTGTTTTTGTTATTTGTTCGCAACAAAATTTGCGTTAAAAATTATATAAACATTTATGAGTCTCAGATAGCCTATCTGACAGTCTCAGAAAGCTTATCTTATGAGTCTCAGATAGCTTATCTGATGGGTCTCAAATAGCCTATCTGATAAGTCACAGATAGCTTATCTGATGAGTCTAATATAGCTTATATAATAAGTCTCAGATAGCCTATTTGATAAGTCTCAGATAGCCTATTTGATAAGTCTCATGTAGCCTATCTGATAAGTCACAGATAAGCAAAGTAAACTGAAACTAATGCTTTCTTGCCTATAAAAGGTTTAAGTTTAAATAGTACACAGGAACAAGAATTGAACATTGAGGTACTCCTATAACAGTAACCATTGAGCTGTCACCGTTCACAGCCACAGTTCCAGCCACTGGAAAACGTATTATTCCAGTTTTAAAACAAGAATATCATGACGGAGGCAGTCATGATATCAAAGACTCATCAGGAAGCTTTTCGAGACTCATCAGACAGGCTATCTGCAGAACTAGATTAAGCTATATATAGGCCCCTAGGCACTAAATGTTTCTGGGCCACTATTTTCTAGGTTTAACAAATATTTCTTTTTTTATATAATAAATACTTGTATTTTTCTCTGAGCCCATAGGCAGGTGCCTTTAGGTTAATCCGGTACTGCATACAATGTTTCAGATTCAATATTTTTAGCTACAATTTGAGCGGCAATGAGTCACTACGTGGCAAGGTATCAAAACTGAAGATCCTTTGTTTGCTAAAATTTGTTGCGTAACATACATCGAAAATAAGTTTTCAAGGTACAGTATAAACCCTTTTCGGATATTGCAAATCGTTAACCAATTCAGATACGCCGGCGCCGTAATGCTACTCGAACAACATGAGATCATAATGAATCTGTGCGTATCTGAACAAACTCGCAGACCACACATTACAGTTCTCGTTGACTATTGACACCCTGTAAAGGATATCAGCAGCCAACGTAGAAATCTTTAAAAAATAACATACTGATAATATTGCGCATCTGCTCTATTGCGCCATCGAGCTCCTCAATAATAATTGAGGAGCTCGATGGCGATAACGCGCCTTGTCTGCAAGTGCTGAGGTTAAGCAACTTTCGCAAAAGCCGGTCATCGGATGGGTGACCAAAAATGTATCATCTCAAGCTCGTCCGTGCTTCGGAAGGCACATAAAGCCGTTGGTCCCGGCTGCTTAGCAGTCGTTAACAACTACCAATCCGCATTGGGCCCGCGTGGTAGTTTATGGCCCGTTCTTCCTATCCGTCCTTAGGGAAGGCTCGTGCCCCAGCAGTGGGGACATAAAAATGAGCTGATGATGATGATGATGATACTGATAATATACACTTTTGAACTTTCGCGTTCAATAGTCAGTTACCTACTTATTAAATAATTTAAACAAAATCCCTTTTTAAATTATTGTGACGATGACTACGGCCGGTGTAACTCGTCCGAAACGTCGGGTATAAAGAAGTTATGCGTTTTACTAATTAGTTTGCGTTAATCCCCGTTTAAATTATTTGATACTGATAATAATCAAATTTTCCCATACTACAGATCTCGGAAGTAATTTTTGCGAAACGTTGCGCACGCACACATAGGTAATAACGCCACGACACATTTGCGGAGACTCTTGCAGCTAGTGTACATAAGTGTTTATAGCGTGTTTACCCAAGATACAGCATCAGGAGGAATACTGAAAAACTGTTTGCGCTGCAAAGTCATTTGATCCGAGCGCAAACACAGCAGATATGGCTGCTTCTACTACACTATAAAACATAGGCATCACCTGGTATTATCTCAGAAGTCAGTACACTACGAGAATGCTAGTGGCCAGTTACATAATTTTTCCAACTTACAATCGGGGTGGACGGTGTAGTGTTAATATCGATTTTAAAGTATAGATCGCGGAAATAATCGATAGTTAACATGGTTACGGCGAGGAATGACACAGAGGCCCCGGCGGCGAAGGAGGAGATCCCCCACGACCATCTTTTCAAGGTGACAGGGCTGTCATCTACCAACTTGGAGAAGCTGGCGCAAGGTACACGTTGTGCTCTCTTATCGTTGTTTTCGGATGGCGTGTCTGATGAGTCATCCTTATTTTATGATTGCGAAGCTTTTGTTTTTATTTTTAAGTGTAGCGACAAATTATGCCGATGGATGGTACCTCGTTAGTGTAATTGTCATACTCGATAATGACTAGTTTCTCGTGGTCGTTTGGTTGGACTATGTCATTTTAAATAACAACAACAATTTATATTTTTTAAATTATTTAATGTTATTATATTATTACATGTCACTTGATGGTAACTGACGGTAAGGCTGAAGGTCCCGAAATAACTGTAGTTTTCAATTCAAAGTTTCCTCAAAGAATTTTTGTTAAAGCGTCAGTTTGCATCGTTGGGTGTCGGCTTTAACGGGTCAACCCAACACACCGCACAAACAAACTTTAGAAGGTTATAATTCCAAATTCCTTAAATTCGTCGAAATTAATTTTCCAAGGCAGCAAAAAATGTGCCAATACATCTACCCCTATTTTTAAAATCGATGCCTCGATTTGAAATTGTAACCTTACATGACTTTGGTATAGAATAGCAGAGTTAATCAATGTTCCACCTAATAACATAAGTGTTTAGAATATTAGGATACAATTAGCTGTCTAAACTTAATATAGTGTTTTCGGCATTGCGTTGATGAATTTATCAGTTTAGTCATTATTAATGTTAGTAAATTTCTTGAATATAGGTATCACAGCTATCACGGCTATGATCCTACTAAGCTGCATTGTTCAACATAAACGAAACTGCTTTCCCTCCACTACAGAGCTTGGTCACAATCTTCTTTGTTCGAAGCCAATACTTTAGTATATATTTAGTGGCTCTTCAACTAATATCGACCAACTATACTGTGCTTAAGTACTCCGCCTAAGTTTATTGTAATAATCAATCGGTAAGGTCATAGTATTTGGAGCCTATCGGCTCTCTTTTGCACTGAGTCACGGATGGGGGATAGCTCCTGCATCTGCGCGTCCTCTTGTGCACATTAATAATTAAAAAAAGCTTTTTTCTATTTTGCCTATGTTATCTCATTTTTCGGCAAAGACCTGGGGGAGGATCTGTTGTACCTACACCAAGAATAGCAAATAAAATTTGAATTTGAATTTGTAATTACAAAATGTCTCATGTGAACCTGTTTGATTCTGAATGTTATGTCCACAACCACAAATAATGCTGACCCAATTTCGATACATCGATCTTCCTAATAGCCCCCCTGGGTTCAAAACAAGTCCAGTGAGACCAGAGTGTTGGAACGCGGCCAAATATCAAAACTTCGTTGGTGTGGATTCGCGAATGTCACTCCCGCGCACTTTATTGGCAGACGTTATTTCTTTATTATCGGCGCTGTTTGTTTGTTTGTTTGGAACAGACCGTTGTTTTGGCTATGCCATAGCGTGACACACGGTTGCTACATAGTGTAACTCTAGTGCTAGTGCTACTATAGTAACTCTACCGATCATTCTTGATCTCTTTTTCTTGGAGTCAACGGTACGTCTACTTTTCCAGAACTTACTATGGTCATGACAACATACTGTACTTGTGTCACTATAAAGTTAGAATTAGAGTAATTGCTCTAACGTGAAAAACAGATTGAGGTAGCGCAAGTCTTTAGCTGACCCCTCCATAGGAATTATATGTTTTGTATTTTTTACAGTTCAAATGGCAAAATTCTGGTCTAAAGAATATCGATTTTAAAACCTCATAGTTTTTTATTAGTACATCATATATAGACGCTTATGTGAAAGCTCTTAAAAAAACAAAAGAAATATATTAACAAAGGTTATTCTAGGAATGATAGGCTACAATTTTATTAAAATAGGTTCCTAAACACTAACAGATACCCAATGTAGTAGGTATATTCCAATTAAAGTAATCATGTCTAAAGCCTATAGATAGATACAGTGTTCTGTATTACCTACTTTTTTATAGCAGATGAGAGGCTATGGCAGAATACCAGGGTTTATGGGTCTCCAGCAACCACTGAGCCATAGACCCTTTTGACTTTAATCTGTACTCTGCTCCTCTGTATACTGTGTTTATTGTTAGAGGCAATTTATTAATATTATTATTAAAGTATACCTTTGTTTACGTCTATGGATGATATTAAATAAGACTTCATCATCACCAGCTCATCATGTCCCCACTGCTGGGGCACGAGCCTTCCCTATATGGATAAGGAGAATGGGCCATAAACCACCACGCGGGCCCAGTGCGGGTTGGTGGTTGTTAACGACTGCTAATGCAGCCGGGACCAACGGGTTTACGTGCCTTCCGAAGCACGGAGGAGCTCGAGATTATAAATTTTTGGTCACCCATCCGATGACTGACCTTTGTGAAAGTTACTTAGCGTCAGCAATCGCAAACCGGGGCCGTTAACCAAGCGCCATCGAGCTCCTCAAAATAAATAAGAAAAAATTAAATAAGAAAGATTAAATAAGACTTAAGTAGGTACTTAAAGTAACGATCACCATCCAGGTGACCCATAACGTTTGGTGATTAGTGAAAGCTTGGCATAGTCACCCACATAAATTATTATTTAACGACCATTGTGGTTTGATGGCTCAAATATAAACTATTTATAAAAATGGAGACGTAATAACAAGTCCAATGTCAGACTGTATTGAAGTCGGAAACTGAGAACTTATTTTATTAATAGAACGACGGGGAAGGCCTTCAACTCACATGATGGTAGATGCCGATAAGGATGAAGATGTAAGCGAACTTCAACCAGAAGTCTGAACGACTGTAATCTGGCTAAGTGATCTCTCACTTTCTTAACGCAACAAAGCTACCGTTGTAGGTAGCTACAGCGTAAAAAATCTTTACTACGCTTGTATGCCTCATCATCAGCTCATTTTATATTCCCACTGCTGGGGCTCGAGCCCTCCCTATAGATTGGAGAACGGGCCATAAACTACCACGCGGGCCCAGTCGGGCCCAGTGCGGATTGGTGGTCGTTAACGACTGCTAATGAAGTACGGGGCCAACGGCTTTAAGTGCCTTCCGAAGCACGAAGGAGCTCGAGATGATAAGTTTTTGATCACTCATCCGATGACCGGCTTTTGCAAAAGTTGCCTATATCCTCAGCACTCAAAGACCGGGCGCGTTAACCACTGCGCCATCGAGCTCCTCAATTAGGAACTCCTCGTATGCCTACGTATACCTATTTTAATTAGTTTATGAAAACTATTACATTAAATTATTAATTCTATAAAGTGCATAGCGCACCTTTTTATGAGCACACTTATGTATATCTTTTATTTTAAATTATTACAGTTCATTTGCTCAGAATGTATGTACGTTCCCTTTAGAAACCTCTGACGTTGCTTCGTTTCTCACGGCTTGAGGAACCCTTTAAGTTTCTCGCCGCGCCGCCCCCAAAAAGTCCGGTGACGCTGAAAATGACGCCCGAGGCGAGGAGCTAACTCTCTCAACAATTATATTCCTGCACAGCAACTTAGTGTATATTTATGATTAAACCTTAACATTGGTAAAACTGTACCATAACAGCTACTAGCGTTAATGTTGTAGCAAAAAACTAAGTAGCGACTCTTTTGTAGCTGTCTTGATTCGTGTAAATTGGTATAAAGCGAACCGCATTTAGATCTGCCGGCAATCGCTCGTCGTCTCTGTGGTCTACTTGTTCAGATAAATACATCGTCGCTAATAAATAGCGTTCCTTTGATGAAAGTCCGCAGAAACTGGTGTCGACGTTATTTTGGCATCGACTCTAGGCATAAGATTATTTGCATCTTTTATTCGTTTTCATAATTGTTACATTCGTAGCTCTGTTAGCTAAAGTTTTTGATGTGAAACGGCTTAGAACGTCGAAACATTCAAGGAAATTTGTGACATCAAAAATACAGGTTTTCAATTGTAGTGATCTTTATTTTAAGAGATCACTCATAGACATGCAACTCAAGGAATAATAAGAAGACTAATATTATTTTTATTAGAATTTTGTCTAACTTTTAATTTAATGTTAACAAAAACACAAATGTTGAAAAAAAATCCACGAGCAGCATTTGAACCTGCACCCTTCTGACATACCGGGTCAGGTGCTCTCCCAATTGAGCTATCGTGGTTCTAACCAGCCCGCCAAAATTATTCAACATTTGTGTTTTTGTAATTTGTTCGCAACAAAATTTGCGTTAAAAATTATATAAACAAAACAAAAACATTTTAATGTTAACACTTTTAAATTTTAATTTATTTTTATTTTTACTTTTTTTATTATGGTTTCATTTTGGTAAAGGTTGTGCACAGTTCTAATTGGGCACAGGCATGCTCTTTCGTAAGTCTTCTGTTTGATGTCCGTTATTGTATAAATAAATAAATACCGTCTTGCATTGAGAACTCCCTAATAATTATCTAGGTAGCTACCGCGCACTCAGATACATAACTTAAGCTTTCGTTCCTCTCCATTCACTTTTCCCATGCCACGGTCACTCAGAGCCGAAGCCTAGCCTTGCCTTAGAACCTAGCCTTTAGCTAGAGAGGCCAAAGTTTACCGCCCTCTTTTCTTTTTTCATCACACGCGACTCAAAACAACGTTATAGGATTTAATGCGTAACTTATAATAGGTTGCCTTTGTGCAAACACATTGAAATGAAACACTCACATTTATTCATATTATTTTATCTTAATTTTTTAAGGCCATTGCAGGGTCACTTCCTGGCCATGCCACCCTTTAATAATAATAATAATACTCGGTACTATAGGATTAGGTTTTTATAATGTTTTATTGCTTTTATATTAAAATATTGTAAAAATCTAGTTTTAAGGAAAAAAATGAATAAAGAGTATAATAATAAACTTGACTTGGCTCACGAGGTTACCGCCATGTGGGATGTGGATTCAAACATTATTGTACCGATAGTCGTTTCGGCAAACGGTCTTTTAGCCAAGAGCCTCGATCAACACCTAGAGAGGCTCTCGCTGGTAGGTTGGGTCAAGGGTCAGATGCAAAAGGCAGTACTACTTGACACGGCACGTATTGTCAGGAGGTTCCTCACTCTGCAGCCCTGACCACCGGTAGCTTGGGCCCTGCCTCGCTGCTGGCGGTACTCTAGGATTAGGTTTTTATAATGTTTTATTGCTTTTATATTAAAATATTGTAAAAATCGAGTTTTAAGAAAGAAAATAAATATAGAGTATAATAATAATAATACTATATTTATTTATTTAACTGAGACACGGGTCATGTGTACCCAGGGTCGCAGTATTGTTAACAAACGCGAGCAGACTCGTATAAAAAGTTTCATTCAATCAGTAGATACTCGTTTGCTCTCATTATGTATGCATTATGATAGCTACATGATCTTGTAAAGGTCGCGGGAAGCCGCTATTTGCGAGCAGCTCAAAACCAGTAGTTGTGGAAATCCTGAGGGGTAGATGATGATGATGATGATGATGCTAGACGCTAGAAGACAAAAATAATCACCCAATTCATTAACTCCTTTCCGCTCCACACAGTCCAAGAGCCTTCCGACTTCGAGACGGCCATCGCCGCCACCGGATACGGGCGCTTCAACGTGCTGCTGATGGCCTGCACGCTGCCAGCCTTCTGGAGCGCCGTGTCTGTCACCAGCTCCGTCTCCTACATCTTCACGCAGGCGCAGTGCGACATGCAGCTCAGCTTGCTCGACATGGGCACCATCAACGCCATCACTTACGGAGGTAAAGCTTAAATACAAATACAAATATATTTATTGCATATTAAGTGTACATAAAGATCTTATTCTAGGTAAAATGTAGGTGGCTTATAAACTTAATTACCCTTTTCAGATATTGCAATTTATTTAAATTAACATTAACAATTCAAAAAGTCTAAACATTACGTGAAGTCTGAACTTACAGAGATTTCATTGAGGTCGGCAATACCCCTGCATTGTCACAGGCTCATAAGAGTCTCGGGTTCGTCCAAACTATTCCGGGCATCTCTCCTCTGTCGGGCCGTTGTGGGGAGAACACGGTGATTTCGCCGTTCGTTCGTGGTATCTTCAAATTAAAAACTAGTAATAGTTGGGTCGCCATTATCGAAACCGATGAGGAAGACTATTTATATTGGTATATACGAGTTCCATGTATACATATACATGGACTTCGTATATACCTAAATAAAACATTAATTTAATATTTTTTATATGTTAGTAATTTCATTAAACTATTATTTATGCACTTCCAAAAATTGTGGGAAGTGGGGATGGGGATGCATTTGTCATTGTCCACCAGACTAGAAGAGGTGCGCTACATCCAAAATGTGACATCAGTTACATGAATCTTTTATTAATGATATCGCAGACAAACATAATAAGGTAGCATGTGAGCGGGCACACGCGACTCCGCCACGTGCTAATGTTATGATAGCACTTCCAGGCACTGATTAATGTAATCGCCTCATTCTTTCACTGGCTACTTAGGATAAATGATTGGAATACAAACATTCATACAAAATCTACAGGTCATTCAAAACTCTATTTAAAAAACTACTTACATAAAAAGTTATTTTATTGAGAACTCTGTTAGTGATCAGCTTTGAAAAATATTAACCCAACTGTTATAATCACAAAAAGCATGACAATCAATTCAAAAATGTGCAGACATCGAACCCTGCACCTTCGGGCAATTTAGGTTAAGTGATCTACCATTAATCTACCAAAGTCAAAGTCAAAGTCCAATATTCTTTATTCAAATAAACTTTAGAAAAGTGCTTTTGAATCGTCCAAAAATTGTTGTTTTACCTACTACCCATTCAGGACGTCTACTTTGTACCGTGGTTGTATTCTATATTTATAGAAGGAATAGATCATTCGGCACTTCAAAAATCCCATAAGTTACTAGATTATACTCGTAGCCAGGCCCTAGGCCGGCCGCACTTTGAATAATACTGCCAAGTATCAATAGGCTGAGGTGACGAGTAAGAGATTTTTCGTCTCATTTTCATTCAATAAAAAGAAACAAAGTTGGAGAAATTAGCAACCACCAATCCGCAATGGGCCCGCGTGGTGGTTTATGGCCCGTTCTCCTTACCCATCCATAGGGAAGGCTAGTGCCCCAGCAGGTGGGGACATAAAATGAGCTGATGATGATGATGATGATGGAGAAATTTGTCACACAATCATTGACTAGGAACATAAATTTGTTAAAGGAAGTAGCGAAAACAATACAGATTACTCTCACTATTTTATCAGTTATCTTTGTGTCTATTTATGACCAAGCAATTCTATTCTAATTTGCATCAACATTAGAACCATCTCTGGTAAATCTGCAGACTAAAATCGAATAATAAACAACACACTTACGTTTGTTTTTGATATCTCAAAGTGGCAGATACATTTCTTCAGTAAACCTTTAATAATAATAAATATTCGTCAAGTATACAAAGCCTTCGGTCTGTCTGATCATTTCAGTATACGTGGCAAGCCTTCGCATCTCCGTCGCGTGACGCCAACTCACAGTTCAAACATCCTCCATCTTTGATTATACAGCGTGTAGCGAGCATGCTTCTCACGAGTTTACCACGGGATATCGAAATTCATTTCGCCGTTTGTCATAAGGTCGACCAAAATTTGGCCTTTCTGTTTCTGATCGAACAAACAACTGACTAAAATATATTTTGTCGATATAACCATTGACATTTCTATAATTGATCGAATGAACGTTTGGTCGAGTAAACGTTTGGCCGAATGGACGTTTGGTAAGAAGAATAGTAACTCCTCTTTGAGAGAAAGCTAAGAAAAAGCTAAGGTGCATTGTAAATATCTAGTTGTAATACTGCTAATTAAACCTTATTAACAACTACCCACAAATTCATAAACTCTATTAAGCAAGTATGTACTATAAAAAATTAATAAGTAAGCACAAATTAGACACAAGATCGAGAGTTAGATTATGTCAAATATGACATACGATAAAAAACTTTTAGTCCAAACGTTACCAAACGTCCATTCGACTAAACGTTCATTCGATGAATTAAAGAAATTTCAATGGATAAGTATATCGACAAAATATACTTAAGTCAGTTGTTTGTTCGATCAGCAAAGCAAAACAGCGTCGAACTCGACATTGAACTCGCTCATAACTTGCAAACTAATTTCAACCTACTTTGCAAAAGTAATAAAGTCTACATTCATCATCAGCTCATAAAGTCCCCACTGCTGGGGCACGAACCTTTCCTATGGATGGATAGAAAGAACGGGCCATAGACCACCACGCGGGCCCAGTGCGGATTGGTGATTGTTAACGACTACTAATGCAGTAAAGTCTACATTCGTTTGCAAGTTATGAGCGAGTTCAATGTCGAGTTCGACGCTGTTTTGCTTAGAGAATAGCACTGCAGGGTGCCAAGTGTGAGTTTTGTTTACTATCCGTATTCATTCGATTACGTTTACGAAAACAAAAATTAGTATGGGTGACATTGGATCAGCGCCTCCTAGCGTTATACGAGAAGAGTTAAAACTTTGCCATACAAATTCTCGTTTTCGTTAACGTGATCGAATGGTGAACGAAACTTACACTAGGACCTCAGTAACAGAAAGGCCAAATGTTTTGTCACCCTTATGTCGAACGGCGAAATGAATATCGATATCCCGTGGTAAACTCGCTTCTCACAGTATCACCACATTCGGATGCGTCGTCACCCCACCAGATATCATGTCGAGACAACAAAAGGTTCAGAATGTTAACAAACGATAACGACTACAAGCAAATATTGAAAAAGCATCATTAAACAAATTTACACCTGAATCGAGTATTATTGAAATGTAAATAGAGTAGTTTATGTAATTTAAAACTGCGCTTGTTGTTTACGATAGTATATATCTTGTTGTGTTTGACTGCGGTTTAGGGAATCGGTGACATTGTTGATTCATTTACTGTGTTATTTCGCTAAAAATATGTGTTTATCATTTGTTTTCATTTTACAAATGTTACCTTGTTTGTTTCGTAACAGTGAAGCATGCTTACATGCTTACATTACATGTGCGATTTCATCATTTATCACTTAGCTCTATGGCAATTGATGCTGATATTTTGATATTTAGTTTGC
Organism: Eudonia lacustrata; assembly: GCA_947562085.1. Taxonomy (NCBI): domain Eukaryota; kingdom Metazoa; phylum Arthropoda; class Insecta; order Lepidoptera; family Crambidae; genus Eudonia; species Eudonia lacustrata. The sequence goes on along the minus strand of OX387319.1, from coordinate 23,378,228 downwards.
ACGTAAACGTGCTGACGCTTTGGGGAACACAGTCAGTGTTTTGTAAAAAAAACATTGTTTGTTTCACCACAGCACGAGTGATCCTTTTCTTGAACGACCACTGGCGGCATGCGATACGCGATTTCTCTGCCTAACGCTTGACTATTGCCTAAGACTTCCACCCTCATCAGCCCCTCTCTACCCACTGCTAGATAGATAGGCCTCTTTGCTTATGCCATCGCACCGATTCTGCTAGTCTGGGCCAAACGTCACTCTCATGTCCCCAGGCATGATCTCGTCGGCCATGGTGTGGGGCTACCTGTCGGACACGCTGGGGCGGCGGCGCATCATGGCGTACGGCTTCCTGTGCTCCGGCCTGGTGGAGGTGGCGGCTGCCATGAGCCAGAGCTTCCCCATGCTGTTGCTCACCAGATATGCCTGCGGGTTCCTGTAAGTACCTCATCGTTTCAAAGTCTAAGCGTCCGTTGCGTCAAGCGGGCGCACGGCTTGGCGCGCCCACGCGGCGTACTTATTTCATGCATGAGGCGAGCTGCCTATGAAGAACGCAGAGAATGCTTGACGCAGCGGACGGACGCCCTTAGTAATTTATAACGTCAAAACTAAAAAAAAAAAAAAAAAAAAAACAACAACTAAGCTACTGGATCTACCACCAGTTCGGATCTTGGAGAGCCTTCGACCGAGAAGAGATGGCAATAAACAGTGGAAGGCTTTTTCTTTTTTCGAACTTTTTTTACTAAATTACAATCCAGTTTTAGCACAAATTTGACATGAGTGAAGGCAGCGCCAAACCCAGGGGTAGGCAATCAACTGAGTGCCTGTGAGACTTTTGTTTACTATCCTTATTCATTCGATTACGTTTACGAAAACGAAAATTAGTATGGCATTGAAGCAGCGCCTCCTGGCGGCATCATACGAGAAGAGTCAACATTTTTCCATAAACATTTTTGTTTTCGATAACGTGATCGAATGTCGAGTGAAACTCACACTAGGCCCTCTGGATGACAGCGGTGGTGGTGGTGGATGCCACAGTAGAAGTTCCCCACTGTGAAGCATACAATATTATATACCATTTGTTACCTCTTCATCTAGTCTGTGATTCATGTAATATTTTCTGAAAGCTCTTAAGATAATATTACAAGAACTCTATGACACTGGATAGTTACTTCTGGGTTTTTATTTACTCATTTGCAGTACCCACTGTTCAGTATTTTTTTTTTACTCTTTATTTAATTTGGGGCTTTTGTCCACATGGGTATACCAGCCCCACTGTATCTTCCCAATTACAGTCTTAATCTAAGCTTATAAAAATAAAAGTTATCCCAGTATGAAAAGTTCACTGTTCAGTCAACTTTACCAATACAGAATTTTTTGGCCAGATCAGATTTTGGTTTTGATAAAATATTTTGAATTATGCCTACGTCTTTAGTTTTTAATTGAAATTCATTAAACAGTGATTCCCTTTCGGCTCGGTTCTTGACACAGTCCATTAGCAAATATGTTGCACATCTATTTTGTCACAAGAGTTGCAATTGGGTGTGTCAGCTTTCTTCATTAAATATGCAAATTTCGTAGACGGATAGTGTCCCGAACGCAAGCGTAGAGCTATTTTAATATAGTTTCTACTCAAGTTGGTATCGTCAAACCATGGTATACGAATGGGTTCCTTTTGGATAGATACTGGTACTGGTACTGGTATTAGTTGCAACTAAATCAACATGATACCCTGAAGCTTCCTAATTTTCTATTGACTTTACTTCATTAATAAGTTTTACTTTCCTCTGTATAAAAAGGCATACACATTAAATACAGGTTTTAATGCTCACAACAGATAAGTATCATCAAACCTTATTTTTTCAAATGTATATAGAAATAGTCTGATGCCGACAAGAAATTTTAGAAGTGCCTTTTCAAAATAGGTTATTTATAAAATATAATTTGACATTGTTATGAGTTCGCTGTCGTCCAAGTTTGTTCTATTCTATTATAAAGTAAATAGACAGTTTGCAGAGTAAACATGTTAAACTGCGAGACAAATGTGCAAATATTGTACTTGTTGGGTGTGTGACGATGACAGTGGCGACTGTATGCGGGAATATTACAACGATTACAACACTTGCACAAAATAAAGATAGCGTAGAAGGTACGCTCCTTCTCTGTCCTTCCCATACATCTGGCGTTGTACACTCCTCCTTCCATACTCAGTCCATTCTCCTATGGAATGCGCTACCTCTTGAAATCAGGATGGCTACGAGTCGTGACGCTTTTAACAAGAAAGTCCGTATGCTCTTTTTTGATAAAAACCTTGGTAGAATCATCTCAGTAACGTCATATTTATAAATTATGTATTATACGTTTATTTTTGTACTATTTTTGTAAAAGTATATTTGTTTCATCATCATCATCATCATCATCATTGGCCTATCTTAGTCCACTGCTCAGCTTGATGCATCCAGCATCTGCCTGCAGTCTTTCGCAGGTCACCATCCCACCTGGCCGGAGGGCGTCCTACACTACGTTTACCGAGTCGTGGTCTCCACTCAAGAACACGTTTACCCCAGCGGTTGTCGGTTCTACGCCAGATATGGCCGGCCCACTGCCACTTCAACTTGTTAATTCTTAGAGCTATGTCGATGACTTTGGTTCTCTGTCGGATGTATTCGTTACGAATCCTATCCTTCAGAGAAACTCCGAGCATAGCTCTTTCCATAGCTCGCTGAGCGACTTTAAACTGGTGGACCAGCCCTACCGTGAGTGTCCACGTCTCAGCTCCGTAGGTCATGACGGGTAGGCCGCACTGATTGAAAACTTTCGTTTCCAAGCATTACGGTATGGATGACGAGAAGACTCGACGTAGTTTCCCAAATGCTGCCCATATTTGTTTAAGTAAGTATATTTATATAAATTATATTAGGTATATACTGTGCGTTTTATGATATATTATTTTTATTTCTAAATTGTTGTCTTCACCCAATTGCACCAACCATGTTATTTCTGCACCACCATATCTAATTCGCCTGAATTAGATGATTACAAACATGTTCTGAACCATCTGTTCAAAACAAATTATGAACAGATGGTAAGTAACATAGAGGCCCATATTATAGATACCTTAAAGACTAATAAAATAAATAGATAAGTAAGGAATACAATACTTCGTTCCTTTAACCAGTTTCAACGGCCCGCGGTGCTGATCTCCTACCTGGCGGAGTTGCACCGCACGCAGCTGCGCGCGCGCGTCATCCTGCTCACCAGCCTGTTTTTCACCGTCGCCAACACCACGCTGCCGCTGCTGGCCTGGGCCATCCTCACCAAGGAGTGGCACTTCCACGTGTACGGGACCCAGTTCGGTAAGTTTACAAGCTTGTTGGTTATTGACAAACCTTTAAAGAGGTGTTATTAAGGTTTTGATAAGTTAGAAACATTTTGAAAGGTATCACAGTGATTAAGTTTCTGTTATAGTTTAAATTTTAATTAAATAATTTACATGAATAAACCGAATCAAATATCAACTGTATTAAATAGTAAACATATTTGTTCTTTTGATTAAAAGTACACTTTTAATATAAATGTCTATGAAAGTGAAACATCATTAAAGTGTTCCATAAACATCAGACGACGCAGCACAAGTTGTAACCAGCAGTCTCCTGACACATGAAACATTTACAAGTAATGATAATTAGTAATTACCCACTGTTTTGAATAATTCGATAAGTACATATAAAAAGCCCGATCCGATCCGAAAATGTTACAAGGCTTACGGTGAATCGATTTTATCAAAAACACGTGCTTATGCGTGGTACAAAGCGTTCAAAAGCGGTCGAGATGTGATGGAAGATTTGCCTCGCTCTGGTGAAGGAAATAGTGACTGAAAATCCTCATTCAACTTTGAGAGAGATAGCCGCCGAACTTTCTGTGTCTCACGAGTCAATCCGTACTATTTTAAATAACCACTTGTGTATGAAACATGTTTCCGCTCGGCTAGTCCCAAAAGACCTGAATTTTCTCCAAAAACTCAATCGCATGAGAGTCGCTGAGGTAGCATGTCCTCAGCGACTCTCATGCGATTGAGTTTTTGTCTTTTAGTTTGTTTTTTGAACGAGTCAATTCCGACCCAACATTCATGAAACGCGTTGTTACTGGTGACGAGACGTGGGTTTACGAGTTTGACATGCAAACTAGTCAACAAGCTTCGGTGTGGCGCCTTCCAACTGAACCGAAACCGAAAAAACCACGCCAAAGTCAAAGTCATGTTGACTGTTTTCTTTGACTATCGCGGTGTTTTACACTCGGAATTCTTGCCGGAAGGTCAAACGGTAAATAAAGAATATTATTTGAGCGTTATGCGGCGTTTAAGAGAGCAAATTCGACGAAAAAGGCTACAAATCTAGTAGAAAGAAAATTCTTGGATTTTGCACCACGATAATGCGCCTTCGCACAAGGCCATCATTGTGAATGAATTTTTGTCCAAACACTCAACAAACACCACCATATTCACCAGATATGGCTCCAGCCGACTTCTTTCTTTTTCCTTAACTCAAATTACCACTACGTGGCACCCGCTTTCAATCGGTAGAAGACATAAAGGAGAATTCGCGGCGAGAACTGAACTCAATTCCGGAAACAGCGTTTAAAAAATGTCTTAATGATTGGATTATTGGTTGGCGTAAGTCTATCGTTTCCAAAGGAGCATACTTTGAAGGTGATAAAATAAATTTGGATGAATAACAAACATTTTGTGTATTATTGATCTTTTTCCGGTACATTCTTGACAGAGTAGTATATTAATCATAGTCTTCTCTCAAAAGTGATCCACATTTGGAACCTGTTCCTACTGGCCACGGCGCTGGTGCCGATCTTCACGGGGCTGCTTTTCTTCTGCCTGCCCGAGAGTCCCAAGTTTCTCATGTCCAGAGGCCGCAACGAGGAGGCTATGAAGATCTTCAGAAAGATTTATAGCATGAACATGAGGAAGCCGGAAGAGGACTATCCAGTAAGTTCAGCTTTTATAAAATAGGTACTTTAGCATTTTAGAAAACTAGAACAGGTCTACTATAGTATAAAGATACAACAAGACGAACAAAGATAGAACAAGATACAGTAAAAAGTTCGAAATCACAGAAAACATGAATATGTTAAAAAAAACGGTCAAGTGCGAGTCGGACTCGCACATGAAGGGTTCCGTACCATCTTCATATATAAAAATCTTCTGTGCGTGTGTATGTTATTGAACTTCTTCTAAACGGCTGCACCGATTTAGATGAACTTTTTGTGTTTGTTTTGTTGTCTTGGAAACTGTCAAAGCGGTACGAAGTCCGCCGGTCAGCTAGTTATCTATAAAAACGAGCAAAAAACCACGTTTATTGTATGGGAACCCCTTAAATATTTATTTTATTCTGTTTTGTTGTTATAGCGGCAACAGAAATACATCATCTGTGAAAATTTCAACTGTCTAACCATCACGGTTCATGAGATACAGCCTGGTGACAGACGGACAGACGGACAGCGGAGTCTTAGTAAAAGGGTCCCGTTTTACCCTTTGGGTACGGAACCCTAAAAACGCAAGCAGATTCGTTAAGAGTGTGTCGTAGCAATGGAGTGTAATACGTACACTATCTCGATGCACGTTAGCGCGACAAATTGCGATAAACCAAATCTCGATTTCGAGTTTATTTTTTTTTATTAGACAACAGAAAGCAAAAATTACCAAAAAGAAACTCTTTCTGTTGTCTAATAAAAAAAAATAACCTCGAAATTCAAATATGAATTTCTAACCTATCACGTGACTTACAGGAGTAGGGCAGCTAATATCCTCAATCATTTTCTCAAACGATTACAAACATAATTCCTATGTTTTGTCGCGATTTCGTGCGTCGATATTACGTATTACACTCGTAGCAATGTGTAGTGTTTGTGTCAACTAACATTAGCTGCTTTACCACGAAACAATGGTTAAAGTTAGCCAATGCTCAAGACAATGTCAATTTTTACCCGACTGCTTCAGAAGAAGGGTTATGTTTTTAGCTAATACTTTTAGCCAGAGACAAAATATTTTAAACACGTATTTAGCCCTTGTTTATCTTAAAACATTGTTTTTTATTATGAGGGTATATGTGTATTTCAGATAACACTCCTGGTAGAAGAGAAGTCGGAGGAGCAGAGCCGAGGGTTCGCAGCGCTGCGGGGGGGCGCCACGCAGCTGGCTCCGCTGTTCCGGCCTCCCCACGCTAAGTGGCTGGTGCTGATCTGCATCATCCATATGGGCTGCATGTTTGGGTACGTCCAGTAAAGGCTGCTGTTTGATATTCTTTTCTGAAGTTACTAAGTCGGTAAAGAACTATCGTAAGGTGTTATCGTACCCTGTCTGCGATTGCTAAGGTTTAGCAACTTTCGAAAAGCCTGTCATTGGATGGGTGAACAACAATGTATCATCATGAACTCCTACGTGCTCCGAAATGCTCGTAAAGCCGTTGGTGTTGGCTGTATTAGCAGTCGTTAACAAGCACCCATCCGCACTGGGTCAGGGTGGTGGTTTAGGGTAGTTTGTCTGGGCTCTCCGCTAGCCTCTTTCGCGGTCGAACCTCAACTATGAAAATTATCGTTGCGAGTTAAGAGAGCTTAGCTTATTTCGCGGTCAAACTCGGGCTTTATCACGTCATTTATCTGCTCATTACGTAGAGATGTAGAAGATTCATCAATTCAGAAGATGATTATTCACACAATCTTTATTAAATACTTTGGTTTTGAATGTTTTTATTTTTCTATTTTTATTTCTTATGGGTGAGCATTTGGCCCTCATCACACCTGATGTTAGGTATGATAACACCGAAGGAATCACTCACATCACACGGAATCCTTAACTTCTGAGGCGCTGGCCTCTTCCTCGCCGGATCGGTGCGTTTTCGTTTCGGTTCCGCCTCTGCACCGAACCTGTACAGATTTTCTGCTGAAAAACATTTCCTGACAGGCTCTGGATGTTTTCGGTACGGTATTGTTCATTCGATATTGTACAGCTGCTTGCTGAGTGTGGTGTGGTGTGACTGGTGTGAGTGAGGCGCGCGGCGGAGCTGGCGGGGGTGAGACGGGGGAGGCCGGCCGTACAGATTCTATGCAGAGGCGCGCGTATGCGCTCGGTAAATATCTCGCACTACATATTCATTCAATTATATTAATTCTATGCCTCTTCCAGGTCCAACACCATCCGCCTCTGGTACCCTCAGCTGGCTGCCATGATCGGGTCCAACAACGGCAGCCTGTGCGCCGCCATCGCCCCCGCCGTGGTCCCACTGGTGGAAGACTGCACACCCATCCAGACTGACATGCTGCTGTACCTGCAGAGTGCGGTGGTCGGCGCCGGCTCGGTGCTCACTTACAGCGTTGGGGGTGTCCTGATCAACAGGTATGAACGCTAATCTACAAGCTGGTATTATGACTGACCTGTTACAACCGAGCCAATACCCTATCAATTGTGGTGATGACTTGATTACAATAAAGGGGCGATTGCCCAGCAGTGAGACAGTGATAGGCTATTTACTATGGGTCGCAAAGGCTGGTCAACTGACGGGTGACCAAAAATGTATCATCTCAAGCTCCTTCGTGTTTCGGAAAGTCCGTAAAGCCGTCGATCTCGGCTGCATTAGCAGCCACTAACAACCACCAATCCACCCTGAGCCTGCGTGGTAGTTAATAGTCCGTTCTCACTGTGGTGATTCTATCCATAGAGATGGTTTTGTACCGACAGCCTGGGCACGACTCTTGCAGTGGTTGCATAATAATGAGCTGGTGATCTAATGTTTTTTGTTTAATTCTAATCTAAAATTAGAGTAGAACAGTTTAAGTACATTTAGTAACTTCGGATCTGAAGGACAATGCTGACATAGAAAGGGATCGCAGGGCGTTGTCTGTTAGAGCCAATATGATAGCGCGCAGATTTTTTCATTGTTCGAAGGACGTCAAAATCACTCTTTTAAAGGTATTTTGCACGTCCTTTTATTCTAACAGCCTATGGGTGTGTTAGGTAAACGTCCCAGTATCCGTTAAGTTTTGAACATTGCTGAGTTTGCACGTCTGCTACGTTAAAATAGGTAGAGTTACAAAAATGATATTTACATGAGCATATAAGTAATTTAATCTAGCTCTTGAATAATTTGTTTTATTCATAATTATGTTAATGTTAATACACATAAATCCAAAGAAATATAAAAAAGACCGAATTGTACCAATACCCGTTAAATTTGTACTAGTAAGCGTTAAACTGTCCTAAAATCCGGTATTTTTAATTGCGAATTTGAACTCTGTTGCTTTAAGTTAAAGTTCACTGAAATATAATATTTGTGACTGTGCTTGATGTAGGGAATATAGAGGTACTTTCTTAAAGAAAAGCCAAAATTTTAAGGAAATGTATTTATGACTACTAATACAAAAAAAAACAATTATATAAATCAAAAAATATTTCTTTAAGTTAAAATAACAAAACATAATAAGAAAGAGCATCAAAAAAGAACACAATCCACAGCATAATCAAAAAAAAAAAATAACTAACTCTGCATTTAAACAAGCTAGCCAACAAAAATGTTTAACTCAGTCTATCAAAACTACGATTTTAGTATTATCAAATAGTATACATAACTTAAAGATTAAATTTTTACTTTTTATTTTCAAGTGCTAATTGCTGCACTGAAGCTAAATTAAATATTTATAAAATTTATAATTTAGCACTTGAAAATAAAAAGTAAAAATGTACTATAGCGTTGTGTTATCAAATTTGTGGTATTTTACCTGCAAAGATGAATCTGCATAGCCATCGGTTGCAATTACCGTTGGATACACGGCGCACTGTGCCGCTATTAGCACTCAAAAAAAATTAAAAGCAGTGACAAAATTCAGCGCTTAAGTCAGCCTTCCCGGTAGCATAGCGGTCAGTGCAGCCGCCCGGATTGCGGAAGACCTTAGTCAAAGTAACATTAAGATGCGATAGCGAAGTTCGAAAAGAATAAAATGTATGGGATTGACATAAGCCGCGCTATCACGTGGTCAATCTTATGTCAATCCCATACAGTTTATTCTTTTAGAACTTCGCTATCGTTTTCTTAATGTTACTTGGGCTACCGCCACTGGTTCGATTCCTGGCTGGGTCGGGTAGGCGTTTAATTTTTTCACTGTATTTTATAAATTTTACAAATATTTAAAGATTAAACACAATGTGAAATACTTTTATCTTAACAAAAAAAATATGAGATCAAAATAATTATTATAAATTGAGATCAAATTAGGAGAAAAAGTGACGAATTCACCTAGCGAGAGTGCACATAATGTTTATATAATATATTATATTATAATAGTTTATATAACAATACCTGTATATTGTTTAGTTTTAATAAAAAGCAGCATTTATTATAAAGTAATCAGTCTTAATTATAGCACATTATAGTACGAGTATGTTATGCAGCTATAATAGCGATACCACTTTTTCAAAGTGGTAGGCTTTGATTAAAAAGTTAATCATCATTTAAATCAATAAGCAATTAAAATAAAACCTATTTTTTTATCGCTTGTTTAAGAAGCTATTGAATTGAATACACAACTGTAACCATTTACAGTTACACACATTCAATAGCTTCTGAGCTTCTTCTTGACATTTGAGCAAAGATATAAAGGAACTCGGCATTGTCAAAATTTCACACTACACCAAAAGGTAATTTAATTAGAAAATCACGTTTACTCACACTCATCGACCAGGCAATCAAAGACTAAGCTATAATTAACTACTCTTTTCGCATCAAACTCGACCTTGGACGATGGGGAGAACTCGCCACCAACAATACCGCATTGCGCTTGTTCTATGCCAAACGTTCGGTTCCTGCAAAGGTCAGTTCGTAAGGCTCTTTTTTCCCTTGACATTCATAAGTCGAGTGGGCCTGATGCAGTCCCTCCCATTGTGCTTCGGACGTGTGCTCCTGAGTTGGCGCCGGTTCTAACGCGCCTCTTCCGGCTCTCTTACACGACTGGCGTTGTCCCGAGTTCTTGGAAGACAGCCCTTGTCCACCCGATTCCCAAAAAAGGTGATCGCTCAGATCCGTCCAACTACAGGCCTATAGCCATCACCTCTTTGCTCTCCAAAGTAATGGAGTCCATTACAAACTGCCAGCTCTTGAGGTACCTAGAAGAGAATCAGCTACTAAGCGATCGCCAGTACGGTTTTCGCCGCGGTCGTTCGGCTGGTGATCTTTTAGTGTACCTCACTCACCGATGGGCGGAGGCAGTCGAGAGGAAAGGGGAGGCACTGGCAGTTAGCTTGGACATAGCGAAAGCCTTCGACAGGGTATGGCACAGGGCTCTTCTCTCGAAACTTATAAGTAAACGAAATAAGTAAACTGCATTGGCATGACATTCACAATGTAGTAGGTTAACTAGTAAACTAAACTAAAACTACTAAACTAGTAGGTATTCCAAAAAATACCTACTATCTTAAAACTTTATTACTATACTACTATCGAGAAACTTTTTTTTGTTGTTTTTGGATTAAAAGATAAACTTATAAGTCAAATCAAAACTACGCGGCCGAAGTCGCGGGTGAAGTCTATTAATAAATAAATAAATATCAGACATAATCACACTAATTGGTAGCCTATGTACTTGTGTTACGGTAATCAGAGCAAACGGATATATTACAAATATTTACATAATGTATTGATATATTACACCCAGACACAGAACAAACACAAAGTTTATCACAAAATGTTTGCCCGGTGGGATCGAACCCACGTCTCAGAAGGAAGGATTAGTACCTCTGCGCCAAAGGGCCCCTCAATAATAAGAATAATAATAATCTGAAAGGAGGCTTATGCCCAGCATTGGGTGTCATGTGGCTTCAATGTTGAAAAAAGGATCCTTGCCTCGATGGCACAAGTGGTTAGTTAGTGCGCTAACCACTTGTGTCGTCGAGGCATCCTTCTTTTATTTCATTTGTCCTTTTATTTGACGATAATGACACTTAAATTAAAGATGCTAAGAATTATGACGAGCTTAGGTGCACTGTTAACCGTGTGTCCCAATAACCAATAAAAAGGTATACAATATTTTATTGAATAATGGCATTTAATGCAAGGAAATAGGGTACAATAACGGGTTTTGGTGCATTGACTATTACTAGGTTGATGCGTGTACCAAAACCCGTTAAAATAGTGTACATTTTAACGGGTACTAGGTCAAGTAGGGATTTGTGAGTACCAATAGATGTGATATGTAATAATATTAACTTTTCACTAAGATTTGCCTTGAGTTTTAGGTTAAATCACTACATAGTTAACTCAAATGTATTAGTAAATTAACACTCTTACCTTACATTTAAAAGCAGCAGCACAGCAAGCTTAGCAATGAACCCTGGTGGTTTCGTAATTCAGTAACAAAACTTCGTATTTTTTGTTTTATTTCGGGCAAAGCACTTTCAATGTTTTATAGCTAAGACGCCATTACAGTTATGGATAAGTGTTGCTATTATAATTGCGTAGAATATTACTAAGAAAATGTTGCCGTTCGAATACTTAAAAAGTCTTTTTGGTAGAAATGAGAAAACATAAAAATGTAACTAGTTATCGGTTACTGGGACGTTATCGGCATTAGGGACGTCTACCTTACGCTAAAACAATTCAACGCTCTGCGCGTACAGTATAATAACTCTATTAGGGTGCTTTGGGGCTGTTCCTCTTCTGCAGCGCATCAGGGATGTTTGCCGAGGGGCGTGTGGATTGCTTTCATGCAATTGTGCGGAAACGGTGCACATCCATGGTGCGCAGTCGCAGGGTGCAGGCCAGCCACGATAGCATGTGTTTGCGGAGAGGTTTGACTGTCAGTATGTTTACCATTGTGACATGGTGCACCTGACTAATGACAAAATAATGTTTTAATTTGTAAATCCATTTTATTTTATTTAAAGTGTATTTTAATATAATTAATTTATAATTTATTTATTGATTTTATTGCTTTGTGTTTTTATTTGTTTGGTAATTTGATTTGTCTTAATAATCATTTAGAATTTATTTATTAGTTTTATTGCATTAAAATTTGTTAATTTTACTAACATAGGGTAAGGTAATTATTGTAACTAACCCAAATGAGCCAAGATGCTTAAATGAAATATATATTGAAGTATTAATTTGTCCAGATGCGGCAAGAAGGTGGTAGTCGGCACCTGTGGGCTGGTGAGCGCGGCGCTGATACTGCTGCTGCCACTGCTGGGGGTGGACGCGACCGCGGTGGCCGCAATGGTGACGACCGCACTTGCCTTCACCTCGCTGTACGGCGCGGCGCTCTCCAGCGTCACCGTCGACCTGTTCCCTACGTCATTGAGGTAAGATATATCATCGTAAGTGATCGAATAAAAATGAGGAGATCCGTAGAAGGGCAAACGTTACCAACATAGCCCGAAGAGTTGCTAAGCTTAACAGGCAGTGGGCATGACACATCGTTCGCAGGACTGAAGGCTGCAGGAACAGAGCTCGAGTAGTGACCGCGTACCGAAGACGAAATCAACGCAGGCTTTAAATAAGCTGGACCGACCGACGGTATGGTGAAAGTCGCGGATAGCCGCTGGATGCGAGTATCTCAAAGGTACATGCACATGCATAAGGACATGCTATAAATTATCATAAGCCTATAAAATCTGGTGGTGGGTCAGTGCGTGCTGGTGAATGCAGCGCTGGTGCTGATGCGACGAGATACAAATCAATTAATAAACTGGCTTTGGAACCATCAAGTTCTTTTTGGTCAAATGTAGATGTACTTACATAAAAACGAGTCAATTTTTTTTTTAATGGTGAGCGATATAGGGCCCTCTTTGGCGGGTCGTGAACGAAGCCCTAAGAGTTCCCGGGATACCGCCCAAGCGGTAGGTTTTTGGTGGGTTGGCCATAACATCAGGCTAACTAACCCCACATACCCCGTGGAGTTCGAACCCTGCGGGATGATTCGGGTGCAATTTTTTCTCGGATAATAAAGGTACCTAGGTGCCGGTATCATTTGTTCTAAAAAAGGTTGTAGATCAAGGTAACTATAAATTTCAAAGTTTATATTATTTTAGTGTCACAAAAATGGCGGATGAACCAAATATTATCATAGTATCAAGGCCGAATAGTCAGCTACTTCCTAACAGTGAAGTGATAACTTATCTACCTTATTAAATAATAAAGCATTCATTGGGGAAACTGACACCTGGTACTTGATTAGCATCGCTAATTAAAAAGTTATCGCATAAAAACAAAACTGAAGAACAGGGAATACGGCAAATGGAAAAGTACCATAATCAAACTGGATTAAACCATCTATACATTCACGGTAAGTCAGAACTTACCTTATCACGAAATCTCAGGACAGAACATGCCTGCAACAATATGTTCTTCAATTTTATAGTGGAGTTGTATATATACCTACTTATTCTAGCAACACCTTACAGTTTTATCGACAAAAACATGAGCAACACTCATTTGCAATCATCAAAGTGCATCAGAGTGTTGGGTGCTGAATGCGATTTATATTCCCATTCGAGAACGATGTATGGCATTGAAACATCTCCGCCTAATAGCATACGTGGAGAGTTATAATTTTGCGATACAAATCTCGTTTTGCAAAAATAGGCATTTAGGCATCCAGGAAATGCTGCTTCAAAACCAAAGAAATTCTTGTAAACAAATACTCGCACTCAGTCAGCACTCTTAGTTGATTTTTTGAGAGAGATTGCTGATTTTCAGCGTCAAGCCGTGTTGAAACGAATCACCTTCGGAGGTTTTCTAGAGGGAACGGCATCGCACACTTAAAAGTGCGCTTCCCCGTGCCCTACCGTGGAGAATCTTCTCCGAAGGGTTCGGATCGGATCGGGGAGCGGAACCTCCCGAGGGTGCCTCTAAAGGCACGGACCTCGGCTCGGGTAGACAGGGCCGTGGAAGAGGAGAGAAGCGCCCAGGTACATGGCTGTACCTGGTATAGAGCGCGTGTGAACCGGTTCTACGTACCCTTGTTCTACGAGTATGGTGTCTTGGGCCTAAACTAGTGTGCATGTTTAGTGTATTCTGTAAATGTGTAGTGGCATTTAGAGGATCGGGCGGGGGGCGGTTCGCAACTGTTATGGGATCGTCGGGATCATCTGAGACGTGTTTAGGACGTCTAGATGTGTACCGTCTTATTGGTGGAAGGCCTCCAACATTATAGTTGGCGGCTGCCACAACAAGCGGGTTAGGGTGGTGAACTCTTGGTTGAGCTTACACACTTACACGGGGACTATGACGAATATAGTTAAAACATGTAACAGAAAGGTGTGGTTGAAATGATAAGATCCAAAGTGTATCCGATCTAGATTTCTGTTACACATTGAACCTATATACTTACCTTACAAGTTCAGCTAGCGAGGCGGACAAACAAGCCGTAAGGCTTTGATTGGCTTGACTTGGACGTTGGCGGTAGCGCCAACATACCGAGTACACAAACAAGTACCTGTATTAGAGTACAACACTATTATTATTGTACAACACTAGTAGTGCTACTATAGTCTATGGTCACTGTAAAAGATGTCGCTAAAAGAGCAGGTCATTGTAATTTCTAAAAGCTTATAAAATATCTATAAAACAATACCGTTCCCGTTAATAAGTGTTTTAATGTATAATACAGTACCCCCCGCTGGGAATTGAACTCTTCGTCTGAGAACCTAGCTACCACCATTTTATCTCCATAACATCGATGTTTGTAGCATTGTTGTGTTCCGGCAGCTAGAGATAATATAGCCAGTGCCTCAGTAGTTGAGGATTCCGGGTGAAGTATGCTTCCCCTTTCGGCCTTATCATCACCTAACGTCAAGTGAGATCAAGACAAAGTGTTTATTAAAAAAAATCCTCATATTTTATGTTTTTTAATTGTAATTAAACTGAGTCTCAGAGTATACTTAATAGGTTGACCGCCAAGGCGCCGCGCCGCCGCGCCGCCGCGCCGGCCGCCCCGGGCCCAGACACAATAGAAATTCAATTCAATAGCTAATATGATTGGCATAATATTGTTCATTAGAGCTATTTGTAGCCTAAACTGAATAAATGATTATGAGTTTTTTGATTTTTTTTTTTTTAAATGTTTGTCGGTCGAATTGCGTTTAAGGTGTTAACAATAAAAGCTCGTGTTTGTCGGTAGAGTGATGGCAATGGCGATATTCCTGATGTGCGGCAGGCTGGGCACGGTGGCTGGCACGGTGGTGTTCCCCGCGCTGATCGCCTACGGCTGCTGGCCGCCCTTCATCACCATCGCCGCGGTGCTGGGAGGTAACTACACTAACCTATCCAAAACTGTCAAATCTCTTCAATACATTTTCAACCCTATGCCTAAGACATAAGCACCGACCGGAATGAATGGCGCTAATTTAGTTAAAGTTGCTGACAAGACATGAGTTAGAGTGGTGAAACCACGCGCGTACGCACGTTTGCACACACGCACATGCAAATGCACATTAGAAACTTAAAGTGAACGAATTTGCAAGTAGGTACAAACTATTTGTTTTTCAATTACCCCCTTACAAATAAACAAAGAATTAATTAGTTATCTTAATTAATGGCTTCGCGTTTAGCATTTAGCCAATTTCAAGTATTTTTTATTGTTAGTGGTAAAGGTACAATTGTACGGTAGATAGAAATTAAAATGCTGTTATTACGGGAAGAACTCGGGTGAATCTCCTAAACAAAGAATAAGGTCCGAATAGTCATTCCGTGTTTTGTTCCTGTCATGTAAACGTCATTTCAAATTAGAGTAAAAGAGATAAAACACGGAATAACTATTCGGACCTTATTCTTTGTTTATTTGTAAAGCACATAAATAAGTTTAAAGTCTATTGAGAACATTTGACAGTTGTGGTAATCTGATACGCAGGCGCCTGTACTGAACTGGTAAAAGAGCATACGGCTCGCTTCATGGAAAGTCATCACTGTTATGATTGGACGCTCTACGCCAAGGGTTACACAAACACGAAGCGGACAACAAATTTTAGTTTATCGAGTGTTAAAAAACATTTCAACTAAAATACTTGGTAAAAATGATGAACTTACATCTAATTGTAAGCAATTTTAATAGAAGTGTTAAAAGTGGTATAGTAGTTTAAAAAATGTTAAGACGATTCAAAAATATTGTTTTTAGTTTGAAAAGTTAGCAAAACACTCAATTTTCAGTAATTAAAAAATTTACTATAATAGTAATAATAATTTATTTTGCATCAAACATGGAACAAAAAACTAATTTTTTTAATAGCGCAACCTACAAAATAACTGAAGAACTACGAAGCGAAACGCCGGCGTTCGTGTTTTCTTTAAACCAGCCTAGATGGCGCTGCTACGAATAACAGCAACGCTTTAAGCTTCAAATTCGTCACGAAATGTGTCTCTCATTAAAACGAAAAAGTTACCCTTATATTATTTTATTTATTATTTTTAAACAACAATTTATGATAATTTAACATTGTATTTAGAATCTAGTGAAATAAAACCAACGTAAAAACCAACTTACCGGCCCAACAAACGACATTATTAAAGGGAGTAGTAAAAAATAATGACTGATAATACAGATTTACTGTTGCTAGTTTAATGGTAACTATTATTGCAAATATGCATTTGATTAATATCTTCCTGTTTGTTCACAGTTTGTGGAATAGCATGCTGCCTCCTTCCAAACACTACCCTCAAGAGATTGGAGTAAAATTATGTCAACTGAGCCTAATTAATAATATCTACAGTTACAGATTTTTTCCTATTTATTTTAATATTTTCTATTCTGTCGCAATGCTTTAATATTAATTAGGTAAACATATCCGTCGGAGGTATTCATGGATAGATCCAAAAGACATGTTAAGCCTTCATACGAATTCCTTTAAAACATTCCGCCAAGTCCAGTCTACTCTTAAATAGTTGTCAAATCATTCATCATAAGATTTTTTTACACTTTAATATTTTCATTGAATATCTAGGATATTATATAAAATTTATTTGCCTACTTTAATTTTGTATATTATGTAAATAACTAGAATTATTCGTGCGTGTTGTAGTAGTAGTAAGAGTTATCCTAAGAACCATGGAACATCGTTGATACGATGTAATAAAACTGCGGACATTTTAAAAATATTCTCTTTCTTTATTTATAATTTATCATAACCTAATCTCATCCGTCATCAAGTTACAACTAAACAAGTAACAGGCGAATCAGGAAGGCCTAATTACAATAGATACCAGCTCACATATACATAACAATGTGTATTTCATACAAAAATAGATTTACACTGTTGGCCAAAAAATTATAGCACAGATTTCAGCACAGATTTACATCGAAATTTACCGAATGGAGTTTAATAATAAAATTTAGATATTTTTCAAAATAATAATATTGTTACTCGTGTCTTAAGTAAATACACATTGTTATGTAATATGGTGTTAGTTGATTTATTAAGGCGCTACGTCAGTCTAATGCAATGACTAAACATCATATTGTTGTTATTTAACCGAAATCGTACAACTTGAACAAATAAATGAGGGTGATGTACACTGTACTGTACTGGCTTGCATTTTGTGACCGAATCATAATTCACTGTGAATAGTTTACAATTTTTAGTGCTAAGTGCGTTTCGGTTACCTACTCGACCGAGTTAGAAAAGTTAGATTTTGTATACAAAGCTGGTTACACAACTTTGTCGCTAGATAGCGCTACTTCGACCCTATAAGAATTTTAGTTAACTATACTCGGTCAAGAAGTAAACAAAATTAGCACTAAACACATTGGACTCAAAGTCTGTTAGGTTAGGTAAAATTACTTTAAAAAATCCAAATTCTATGAAATCTGAGTTTATTCATAATGTTTCATCAAAAGTATGATGAGAAGCTTAGATTTTGTATAACATAACTTTTTTAAATATGATAATATATTTAAATAATCACAAGACTTTCCGAAAGCTGCTTTAATACGTCAAAAGAAAAGGAAGATTTCAGCAAGCGTGTTCTTGGAGTTGACAGCTTGCGATATCAAAATGGTATTTTTAAGAAACTGGCCTTTTACAGTACGCACACATAACAGTATACCTATGTATTACGACAAAGCAAGGTTTTTTTATAAAGACTAGAATGAAATCTTATTGTCAAGTCAACTCACTTTGTCTCTAAGCAGTACACTCATAAATTCGAGCTTCATTATAACGTATTTGTATATAATTACAGACTTAATTATAGGCCAGTGAAATTGACTGCATTTACCCTATATTATGTATAAATTTTGGATTATTACTTCATATATATTATATATTCTGAATACAACGCAAGGCACAATGTTCAAAATCTGTTTAAGACAATTCTCCTATCTATTATTTTCTTTTAAAATCAATGATTGCACTATTTTTAACAATTTAATTTAACATTGGCAGATCTTCTTCGATTATAAAAACTAAAAGATCAAAATGGTTGTGTGATTATGTCTAAAGAAACTACATTTCCTGGCATTCCCGTGCCTCGCGCACTGAGATACGTCCCATCGTAACTTCACGGTTAGAAATGCTTATCACACAGCCCTCTTCACGTATATAAAGTGTTACCGACTCGCAATACAAAATTGTGTCAAATAATATTTTTGTACAAAAAGAAATATGACTATACACTAATCTTAAATAATTTACAATCTAAGGTAAGGCATATTTCATAATTATAAATAGTTTTATTACAAATATTTTATAGTACATATATTTTTTATATATACAGTCTCGCGTTGTCTTAAAGCAGAGTTCTTTACAATATCATACAACTTAAGAAATTGTAATGTTGACTATATGGTACATGTAACACACGGATTAAGGCCTCATTATCACCATGGCGAGTCGCAAGAAAACAGGGCGTCGGAAGGGTCTCCACAACAAAATTGGCTTTTCCAATTTGTGGGAGCAGCCATCTACTGACTATTTTAATGATAACGACTTTTAAGAACAATGCTTTTAATGAAGTACGATAGTCGACTATGTCAATGAATATGAGGATGATATATCCCCTGTTTTCTCACAGCAAGTAATATATTTATAAATAATTACCAAATCATTGACTTACAAGGCCTCGAGAGTACGTGCGGTTGTTCTAACACAGTATATTTTACATTTGTGGTGTTTCACAATTTGTTGCGTTCATTAATTGAATAAATACATCATGCGACCTCCCCCAATAGGGGGTTGCAAAATACCCAGAAAAAGGGCACCGTCAGAAACAACTGCAAGATATATTCGCTGAAATATCTATAACTACATTTGAATGCACAAAAAATTGGCTACTTAAAATAATATGACTTTTTAAGTTGAATTTGTAAATTTTTGCAAACTCAACAAATTAGCTGTAGCCAGTTTTTAATGTCCCCAAATGTATGCTCAATTATTAAATTAAAAAAGTCCATCTACTAAGCAAAAACCGTTTTCACGTGAGTTCATATCAAAATGTCTTTGCACTGCACTGTTTATCTGTTTGTTTGTTTGTTGAAGTCCACTACACAAACGGGTCGATTGCTTTGGCAAGGCAACACTTTTTAAAGTCGCTATCCACATATTTGGTGTTAAAAAGTAACTTAGTTGTTTATAACCTTTTCAAATTAGTTGTTGATAGCAATCATTTGTTTTAATACATAGTTCTTTTTTATAAACCGGTATAAATAATTCGTTTTTAATTAGGATTTTTTTAACATCTTCGTTTTAATGATTTTTTATCTTCACAGATTCTAATCGGTAATAAAAGCGCTTATTGATTTAACTTTAATAGCTTTTTTATTAATTTGATTCTATTACGTTTCTTGTTATTTAACTACCATCAAGCAGATGTTACATCGCACTGTTGTCAGCAACTAAATCGCTGACCATTTAAGTACCGTGTCATAGTAACTTCACTAGTAATTGACAGGCGGTTGTGACATTCCTTAGTAGCTCTGCCAAAGTGACAAAGTGTTCAGCTACGCGTGACTCCTCGCCAAAGCAATCCCCCCCACCGTACTAACGTCTGCGTCAGCTCGGAGGCGCTAAAAGCACCTCCAACCAACAAGGGCACGCCGTCACATCCCGGCGAGAATACTTCGGGCCCCAACCCTTAGCGAAGGAGATCCGGACGGACCTCGGGTCGACCGGACCGATGTGTGGGAGCGAGACCGCCGGCGGCGGGCACTGCGGGTCGAAGATGCAGAGGCAGTGGCCAGGGGCCACCCTCCACACCAGCAGGGCTTTGGCTGCTGCAGCGTCGAGAGCTGGTGAGCTGACGAACACTGGCTCCTGGCTCCGGTTGTAGAGCCACACGCCGTCGGACTCCAGGGAGAGGGTAACGCCGAGGCCGATCTTCGATCTCGTCTTTCGCACCTGTAATAAATAAAACATAAAGAAACTTAGTTTTGTATTCTCTGACCCTTAAAATACCGGAAAACTTTTAAACGTTTAAAGTAAATGTTTTACTGGCCCATGCTAAGTAGAGTTCTCCATTTGTTTATAGTGACGTTAAAAGTGTTTCAAGGAGGACTTGGAAATTAAATGGTATCCTACATTTTTGGCGTGTAACTGGTGGGAATAAAGTAAAGGAGGTCTGGGCACGACCCATCGAAATCAAATTATGCTAAATAAAAATATAATTAGGGTGTTTTTTTGCATTTTATCGATTAAACTTTATTTAATACAAACAATGACATCATTAGCTAGCATTGGTTCTGTTTACCACATTTCGTACTATGTATGTGATAAGCGAATTTAAATGATATTTTCAATTTTATTGATTTCTAGTCATTTTATTACTATTATCTAGCTTTAGAGGTTACTGTTATCGTAGCTAGTCATTATCTGTACTTAGTCTAAGATCTTATACACTTAATTGCAATAAATATATTTGAATAGGAATTTACATAAAACATAGTATCAATATATCAAAGTAGGTTTAAATAGGTAAATTGATACTAATGCGTCGACCGTATCCAACATACCTACTTACTTCACCCTAATATTAAAAAAAAAACCAAGATTTGATTTACTTAATAATAAGTATTTATTTAAGTTCAAAATTAAATAGACTACTGAAATCAATATTATCTTGCTCTAATGCAAATAAACTTTAAATGTTAGACCGTAATAATACATAACTAATTGTACCCGGTTCATTTAATTTACTATCGCCATTTAATTTACAACAACAACCATAGCAACAACAACGTTACCTACTAGATTGTTGCTATTCAAATTCCTATATAGCTAGTTAGCTAGTTAGTTAGAGATAAGACAGTATTATCCTCATTGCCACAAGAAGTCTGAAATTTTTTTAATTTTTTTTATTGCTGATTGCCTCAAACGGCATTTTCAGCTTCACCGGGCTTTTTTAGGGCGAAGTACGCAAAGGGTACCTCAAGCCGTGTGAAACGAATCAACTTTAGAGGTTTTATAGAAGGAACGGAATCACACACTTAAAGTGCGTGTCCCCGTGCCCTACTAGATGCTCTGAAGGGTTCGGATCGGATCGGGGAGCGGAACAACCTGAGGGCGCCTCTGAAGAAGAGAGAAGCGCCCAGGTACATGTCTGTACCTGGTATAGAGCGCGTGTGAATCTTTGTACCCTTGTTCTACGAGTACGGTGTCTTGGACCTAAACTAGTGTGCATGTTTAGTGTATTCTGTAAATGTGTAGTGGCATTTAGAGGATCGGGCGGGGGGCAAGTCTGAAGTGCTGAGTTGTGATTCTAAAAAGAGCAATAAATCCCTTTAAATTATTGATATACAACGAGTAACAAAAAGGTGTGGTCAAAATGAAAAGATCGAAACTGTATCCCATCTAGAACTTGTATGTGTTGATATTAAGAGCGTTTACGCCGCACACTAGCGCCACTAATGAAAAAAAACATATCTAGTAATTAGAGATAGAAAATCAAATTATGCTCAACAAACTATTTGAATGAAGTAATTTAGCATTTTGTCGTCACCTAATTAACACCTCACATATTATGGTTTAGTTAAATAAGACGTTACGGCCACTTTTAACTATAACACCATATTTAACTAAACCATAACATGTGACGTGTTCATTAGGTGACGTAAAAATGCTAAATTACTTCATTCAGTTAGTTTGTTGAGCATAATTTGATTGTCTATCTCTAATTACTAGATTTTTTTTTCATTGGCGGTGCTAGTGTGCGGCGTAAACGCTCTTAACACATAATTATTAACTTTAATTTGTCATGCAATTGTTAATGAAATATTTATTTATTTATTATCATAAAAATTAGTAAACAGAGGTTACTAAACCTCTAAGGCTTGAAGGCTCTGAGAATTGTTTCTTATGATGTGACGTCAAAATAGAAATACTAAATTAAAAATTACAATAACACATTAAAGTTAATAATCATGACTCAGTAACTCTGCATACAAGATCTACATCGGATAAACTTTGGATCATTTCATATTGACCACACGTTTCTGTTACACGTTGTATATACGGGGTAGGTGATACAACATATCTTGACTTCACATTCGCCCACAGTCCTCAGAATAATAACTAAAGCTACAGAAACCGGACTAAAATAACAACACAAATTCATCAGTTCGCACTATTTTAACTAATGAACCTAGGTGATGGATTGGAAAGAGATCGATTGTCCCTTTTCTTTCGTTATTTCGAAGGTGTCACCAGATGTGTGAAACGAACTGTCAGCTTTTAAATCAATGTACTTCTGATTTTGGCCGGGCAAAATGACTCGAGATTTTATTTGTCTGATGACCGAATGACATAACAATACAAAAAATAAAAACTAAGTGTCAACCATTTGTCGCACTCCAACCTCCTTTTCTAGCCATAAATAGAACGGAACTAAACATAGTTGCACGTTTTTTTATTTTAACCATCCTTTTTTCTTTTTCTTTTAGTTGATGGTTTCGTGCGATTAGCACATTTAGCCAGTGTCAAAGTAATTTTTCATACAAGTAATACATAAATAAACAATATTTCCATAAATGATGATGAATAATGGAAAGTGAGAAATGATATACCCCCCAACCCCTCGAGTATCTCAGTAAAGATGTGGGGTTTTACTAAGTCCTCACGCGAGCTTCTTGAGAGAAATTGAAATGTGACGTTGCACTGTTTTGTTTCATTTGCCAACACTTATGCACACTCACGAACACTTAACGGTTAATAATCCACCATTATTTCACATTAATATTCGACATAACACAAATTTTGGAAAATAAGACAAAACCGCAGACATGACGCTTCACTTTCCCGCCAAGAACTCCACCATCCTTCTATAGCTTTAGTTATTGTTCTGAGCCACAGTCACAGCACAATGCAAGGTGAACTCAGAAGGTGCACTTAAGACTTACCGCGCTCAACGCACTCATACACTCTCTTACGGAGCGTTTCTCGAGCGCGTCTGTGTAAAGGTTGCCTACTGCAGTGTTTTTATTTCGTGGTCACAGCTTCGTATCTTGCTTGAAATAATTCGCGGTATCGCTCTGATCGGGGTTATCAGCTGCGCCGGGTCTCACTAAATCAATATGCGCTATCGCAACGGCTTAATAGAGAAGGAATTATTCATCTGTGCCTCCACTGCGAGCCGCAGCCTGCCCGCATGACCCCTGGGCTGTTTCTAGTGAGCCAGGAGTGATAACTGATTTTAGGAATTGCCCATGTGTACCACTGTTCACTGAGGATGTGGGTCAGATGGCAAAAAGTACAATAACACTATTAAATTTTTTATTTTTAAATATATTTTTTTAAATATTCAGACAACGTCACATACCGACATTGCTCTGATCCCAAAATAAGTATCTACAGCACTCGTTTCATGGAAATCAGAAACATCGACGGTACCACAACCACCCAGACCCGACACAATATCGAAAAGTTCGTTTTCGACATTGACCCGACCGGGAATCGAACCCGGGACCTCAGAGTTAGCGCCGCCCAAAGTCCGGCGTGCAAGCCACACGGCTACGGAGGTCATCAAAAATTAAATGTGTAAAGTACTTAAGTGAATATTCGGGACTATCCAGGGTATGTAATGTTTTTTCCTTATTTCTTTGTTTTATGAAACCTAATTGTGCTTTAACACAATTCTGCCAAGTACCTGTTATAATATACGAAACATTAGCTAAGTAGCTGTCAGATAAGACGATATAAGTATTTGTTCATCACTATCCTGTAAATATACAAATTTTTTGGCTTTAACTTTTTCTATTGTCTGCACCTCCGTCTCCTTGACCACGAACCACAATCCAATAAATAAAGCTAAAAGACACTGTTAAATTAATGATCAATGGTAGTTACACTCAGCCCTAATCAATAATACTGATCAATTAGCCTGAACCTAAATTGTGTTCGATGTACCTACCTACCTAAACATTAAGATTACTCGAAAGGCACAATACCATGTCTTAACACTACGCTAGCATGATGGTCCACTCACTCAATCTACTATTATTGTAGAAAGTCATAAGCCCAACTATGCGATGTTTGTAAGCCCATCTGCGAGAAGCCACAATACTGATGAAATCACATAGCTGACCCAATGTAATGCAACCACCCAATGTGTTACAGAGGACAGTAATGCCCAGCTGAGGGATGTTTGTTAGGATGACCACCTGTTGAAATGACACTCTTTTTAGCCCTACTGTGGAATGTATGTAAGCCCACCTGCTCAGCTTGCGGCGCGTCCCTGGCCTCGAGCGCGTCCAGGCAGAAGGCGTGCCGGCCGCTGGTACAGTCGCCGCCGCCGCCGTACACGTCCACCGTCCGGAAGCGAACCCCAAACTGCCGGCCGACACGCTGCGTGAGCTCCCAGTACGCCAGCCTGCACCATTCCGTCTCCCATGTTTGTTTCTCTGTAATTAAAAGTTTGAGTGTAAAACAAAGTTCTATAAAATCACTTGAGGATTCCGGGTGAAGTGAGCTACCGCCTGCGTCCACCCGCCTTATCATCACTTACATGAAGAAAAAGGGCGAATGTTGCACTACCTTTGGGTTGGAGCAAGAGTGCCAAAAATTGTGTACATTGGAGTGTTACAGAAGAAGTTTGATAATTAACCTTGGCACATTTTGAAGCTATATGTATAATTTTCAAATAAGTAAATAATTGTCCTTCAAATTGGTATTATTAAAACTTATGGCAATTTCCTTATAATATCAGATCGGTGTTTTTGTGACAACTCCCAGGCGTTCACTGGATAAGAGAAGTTTTTCTGTATCGTCTTTATATGCTTGTGGTGGTGCGTATGTAATTTTTCACTTCATTATAATTCAGTAATGTTTGTGTAGAAAGTCATAGCAACTCGCAACTACTATTCATCACCGTTTTGATAGCGATCCACCAATGTCCGTAGTAACATAGCGATCCACCAATGTCCGTAGTAACATAGAAATGGCGATTACATCATCTACGCCAGTTCTAACGATATCACTAACTCATATTTATGAATCATAATTGTTAGACAGATATTAGGACATATTTGTTTATCACCAGGAAAATTTATACATGTAGGTATTACTATAAAGCTTATAAAGTAGAAAAGACTTTAAACTAGTCCCAAATAATTTCTCGTTTCTTCCGAAATATATTATTGGAAAAATAGAAAATGCTTGCAAATCTCTAAACGAAATAGAAATAAATAAAAGAAAATTAGAAGCTTTCTGGCTGCGATCATAAAAGTTAAGTAACTTTAGGAATACCGGATCACCGGATGGGTTTTAACCGCCTCTGTGGTCTAGTGGTTAAGACCACCGGTTTAGACCCAGAGGTCCCAGGTTCGATTCCCAGCTGGGGGTACATGTTTGTGTACTCGGTTTGGTTGGTGGTAGGGCTTGTTTGTCTGCCTGGCTAGCTACCACCATCTAAACATGTCGCCATAACATCAATGTTTGTAGCTTTGTTGTGTTCCGGCAGCTAGAGATAAGATAGCCAGTACCTCACTAGTTGAGGATCCCGGGTGCACTTCCAAGTGCGCTTCCATCCATTGGCCTTATCATCACTTAACATCAGGTGAGATCAAGGCATTGTGCTTACCCGTTAATATATTTTTTTTTTTAAATGGGTGACGTACGATAGCAGTCGTTAAAACTCACCAACCGGTATGGGGCTATCGTGGTGAATTATGGGGGTAGTTGTTAACTAGCCACAAAGTAAATGGTACGATCTGCGCACATGCTATTGTTAATTTAGAAAGACCTAAGCCTAGCAGTTGGTAAATTAACAATTTAAAAATATTAAAATAGTATGCTATTTACACGATAGAAAAAAAGTTATCTTAAAAAGGAAGTTGACTTGATGTTTAAAAAACAGGACTGCTTTATAGGACGATGATGAAATATATATTTATTTATTATTTATTTTACTTTAATTAAAACGGTATAAAAAAAACCAATTACAATAATTAAAGATTACACATTCTACAACTAACATTACAACAAGAATTATTAAGCAAAATTACAAAAAAAAATTTAAAAAAAATTAAAATTAAAAAAAAAATATTCTAAACTAAGAAAATAAGATGACATACGTGTATAATTGTCAGACAAAAGTTAAATTAGTCGTTGACTACAACGGAGCAACGTGAGGACTGCTGCCAACACAATGCTTTGTTAATTTTCTCTATGAAACTGCTCATTTCTGTATACATTAGCGACGACAGGTGCTTCGACATGTGATTGATTTTATTTGGACTTATATTAATGTAACAGCGGCAAAAACAATAATTGATGCCTTGTCATATTTATCTAAAATGATAATAGCATTTTAAAAATCGCACAATTTCTTGTCAATCCAAACAAAAAACCGAGAAAATAGACAATATTAAATATGTACATACTAGGTACAGTCAGCAACAAAAGTCGCTGTACACTTTAGCATAATAAACAAAGTACCTAAATAAGATTTTTTGTTATTTCGTCATTGAATTTGTCGTGGTTACTGATTTTAATTAGTTTATTAATCAGTAACGACGACAAATTCACGTCATTATAGGTTTTTCTTTTTTTTATAAGAACAGAATGCAATAAAAAAACATTTAGGTACCTATTCAGTATCACAAAATAATTCATAATAAATAGTAGGTAGGTATTGATGCTGTATATTAATTGAGTATATGATTAACTTTGTTTTCCTCTTTCATTCCATACAAGCCCTTACAATTTTTTTTAAGGCGTCCGATACACAAGTAACCAATAATCTTTATAGCTGGTGCTTGTCAACTTCTTGTACTAAAAGTTGATTGCATTGCAAGAAAAAGTGGAGTCCTCTATGTAAAGGTTTGTTATTAGATTTTAAATGCTTCTTAGTTGTACACACGGCGGCAGATCAACCTACCCAAAACTGTCAAATTTCTACAATCAATTTTGAACTTTATTGTTAAGTTATAAGGATCAATATTCATTGGAGAAATTTGACAGATTTGGGTAGGTTGATCTGCTGCCGACTGTACAGCTTAACGTTGGCTATTTTATAATAAATATAATAAATACTTATAAAATACAATTAAACGCCTACCTAGCTTCAGTACAGCAATTAGCACTTAAAAAAGTTAAAGTTGTGTTATCAAATACGTGGCATTTCATCTGTAAAAATGAATCTACATGGCCATCGGTTGCAATGACCATTGAATAGAAGGCACTCTGCTGCTAAAAAAGCATTCAAAAAATAAAATTAGAAAAAGCAGTGACAAAATTTAGCGCTTACGTCAGCCTATTCCCGGTAGCATAGCGGTCAGTACAGTCGCCCGGATTGCGGAAGACTCAGGTCCGATTCCTGACTGGGTCGGGTAGGCGTTTAATTTTTTCACTGTATTTTATAAGTATTTAATTCAGCTTCAGTGCAGCAATTAGCACTTAAAATAAATTAAAAAGGACAATATAATAAAATCTAATAAAATAAGAATGGGAATAAGGAATGCATCGCGATCGTTGACTGGTGTCATCTCAGATCATCCTTTCTATGATCTAAGGGTGTCATGCTCTCATGCGCCGCTGCTGATATTTCAGCGTGTTACATCAGCGCTGGTTTTGATTCCAGAAAGTTGGCTCCACCGCCGCCACTGACAGACCGTCGAACTATCGAGAGTTCACGAATTATTCACACATTTCTTTGTCTTAGTAATTGGATACTCGTTTAACTGTTCTTTTTATAGTTCAATTGTTACCGTGGATTGTGTGTTTCTTCGGTCTAGCTTTCAACCAGCCGACACGTACAACGATTATTAAATGTATCTCAAGTACATGCTAGCCAATCAATGATATTGACTGCAACTTATCCATGATTGTCTGATCTTGGTAGCTTTATAATTTAAATCAGTCTTCTCCATTACTGGGATGATTTTAGTGATAAGGTGTTTTTAACTGTTTTTATTTTAACGGTGTCTGTCTGTCCATATTTTGTGCACAATTTGTTGTATTTGACTCTATCATAATAATAATAATACTCATAAATATTTATTGATCCATTTGGTTTCCATGATCTTAAAACTAGGTATAACGTCCACAAATGGGCCCCGCAAGGTCATTTCAATATTGAAACACAAACTAGTGTTATATAACGTTGATACATATTTTTTATATAACATTAAATCTGACAAATACCAATAAATTATTCTTTTATATAAATGCACACATTTTATTTTAACACTACAAAATTAAATATGTAAAAAATCCTTTATGCTATAGAAACATTTATTTAACAGGTACTCCTTTAATCGTTTACAAAACTGTTATCTCTGGTATGTTTTTTTAAATCATTTGGAACTTGTTGTAAATTGTTATTGACATGTGTTGGGCACCTGAGCTTACTAAGTGTAACTATTCTCTTTTCGACATAATTCGATTAGACAGTCTAGTTAATGATAACGACATTCTTGGTATACTTGCTTTCCATACTTGCTTTCCATTCAATTATTGGATTTTCAATATCAATTTTTCTTTTACTATTTTCAAAAAGAAATTGACAGGAAAAGACAAACAAAAAATGTGAACAGACATCAACTGCTTGACTGACAAGCTCAGCAAGAAGCTCTGACCCAAATAAAACACTTTAATCCAATCTCATCGGAATCGTGGTGGCGTGGTAATACCAAGTCCCGCAAATCCCATGAAATATGGCAGTCTAGTAGTGGAGTGGCGCCGGCGGGGCGCGATCGATCGTCAAGGTTACCGCACCACTCGCGGCCTGGTGGGATTTGGGGGTTTGTTGCTAGACCTATCTATGAGGATTATGAGATATATGAGGTTGTTGAGACCTATCTATGAGGATGGTGGCAAAGTCTGACTGCAAATAAGAGGAGATACGAAGATATTAGAACAGTCTAGAAGTTTTGTAATAAAGAAGGTTGAAACGGCTATTAATCCTTGCACCATGTTGTAAAAGAGCTCATGGGATTCAAAGCAGTGTATTTAAATACATTTGTAATCATCGCTGGTTGTTATTGCGTAGAATTCCACCATGATATATTCTAATTGCACCACAACGACGGTGACGCAAGACTGTTGTGTTATTGTTGTAATTGTTTTTTAAAACTGATGTCCGTTTAGATTGGAGTAACATTGAAGGTAATCAGAGCCGCCATAATTCATCGTTGAACAATCGGTGTGTCCGAAAGGCTGTGACCGCAAGGCGACATTATATTATTATGGTGCAGACATTGAACCGAGTTCGGTGACCTACTCACAACTACAAATGATGCTCTCATTAACCGCATATACGGCGAGCACTGATCAGTGCCTTAAACAATTAAAAATCTATTGTATCTGAGTTCACAACAGACGACAGATTAGTGGAAACTCTTGGGTTTCAGATTCCACGCGTCTATGGTACCTTTGGGGTAATAACAAGCTTCTATCCATGAGCTGTGGAGGCCGTTTACCACCAAGCGGCCCTATGCTCGTGTGCTTGCTTAATAACATTAAAAAACCGACATTGCGATCACACTTATCTAAGTCTGTCGCCACAACGACAATGCTAGTAGTTTCAAAAATTAGAGATAAGATAGTCAGTTCTCAGTCTTCCTTCCACCTTCGGCCTTATCGTCACATCGCCTTATGCCAGATCAAGGCCAAGTACTTCTGCGTTGTGAAGTAAAAAGGACAGAGCAAAACAAAAGCTGGGTGATGATGACGCATTACGTTTACGTGCAAACTTTTTAGAACCGCCCTGTGCAGTGTATGCTAGCTGGTAAGACTAGCTGAAGATTCGATTCCATCCGACCACCTCGGAGAATCTAGCAGGGGACGGAAACATAATTGTATGATGCCATCCCTTCTAAAAAACCCTATGAGGACGTTCGATCACTAGTTTGAGGAACCTTGAGTTTCTCGCCACCTGGTACGCTTACGCAGCAAAGGCCACGAACAGCTAACAGCAGCTCTGCCGCACAATTTAAGAACACAGTAAGTACAACTTACTGTGTTCTTAAATATCTCGTCTCGTCTCTTAAATATCACAATCACAAACACAGTAAGTACAACTTACTGTGTTTGTGATTGTGATATTTAAGATACTGACATTACGATCTCTTTTCTCGAAACTGTTCACATGTTCTTTACTGCGTTCATAAATTGCACGGCAGAGCTACAACAACGGAAAAAATAGCTGGTAATGGTGCCTACCTTCGCCATCAGTCGCGAAGGACCCGCTGAAAAGCCGCTCGTGGTCGGTCCTCCTCGCGTCCTGGGTGCTTTCGCCGTGCTCTGCAACAATACAAACAACATTAGAACCTTCACTAGTTTTATAAAAACGATAGTAGAAGAATTCACGCTTCTTTCAAAGCGGAAGGGTGTGTTTTGTTTGTTTGTTTTTGGGGGCTCCTTGCCTAACGCCACGGATGATAGAAAAGATACTATGTAACATTTTGGATGCAAATAAATTGAAATTGAAATTAAGATGAAAAGATGGATACAAATAAAAATAACCTTCTGAATTTCTTTCCAGCTCATCTCGGTCGAAGGCACTCTCAAAAGCCGAACCGGGGGTATATTTAGTAGATTCGTTAAAAAAATATATAAGTACGTCAATAAGCACCTGTGATTCAATAAATTATTTGATTTTGAATGCAGCTTACTTTAAAATTCTACAGTTGTACGCTGAATTGCCTAGTTACTATTAAAATTATTACTATTTATCATAAACAGTTACTAACGTTACTTTTTCGTTGTTATCTGATTAATTAATTTCTACATAATTCGGTTCTAGGAAACCAAAAACGTTGTTAAATCATGATTAATAGTTGCAATTTAAAACCATATTTCAACGAACAACTACTATTTGTTAATAGAAAAGTTGTTTTAACATGAAAATAAAAGTAAGCACAGTAGTTGGGACCAACATTTACTTTTGATATTTGCCTCCGTAAAATCTCTGTGGAAACATATACATATACCTACGAACATACAAAAACTAGCCGACTAGAAGGATCGACACCGTCAGAGCGTCTAAAGGACTGGTACACCTAACAACATATTCACGACATTACTTTAAATGGTAACAGAACTTTATGTCAACTATACAAAAGCTTTTCCGGCTCGTCAATGTTCCCTTTTACTTGATAGCCACTGTACATCAAGTTTTTTGTATGACATCATGATTGTGGACACCTGCGTACGCGCACACCTATATGTTAAATACATATGTTGATGTGGAAGTAATTTATTGGGAGGGAGGAAAGAATGTCGAGATAGCAACACGTGAATCAGAACGGATTCACGCTCTCGTGCTACATCAATGAACATTCGACTGGTATGTCTCTCATGAAACTTTAGATGACCTCACAAATTTGAATTTTATAAACTAAACATTAAACTAAGATTTTAACGATTGATATTAATGCGCTATTAACACAATAAAAGTCAAATTAAACCTTCCACAAAGCTAATGCTTGTGTTGAATTCACGTACTGACGTGAAATTTTACTTTTGCACTGTCTAACTGCTTTCATACTTTACTTTACTGTCTAACGGATTGAACCACGATTTCTCGCAATCAAACCGAGAATCGTTACGTTCAGCTACCGACACACGTTGTTTGAATTGTTTTTTTTAATAACGATTATAATTTGACCACGTCTTCCTTACTTCCTTTAAAGCCAAAGTTAAATTATTTTTATACCACATTTCAGAACACTATCATCACCCGCCATCATTATTAAATAATATAATTTAGCTTTTATATAACTATTATACGTCTAAACAAAATGTTAAACCAATTTATCGAGATTTTTACGACAATATTGACGAGAAAATGTTCAAAACGACATACAGGATTGACCTTCAATGTAAAAAGGCATATTTCAAGAGATTCTAAATTTTTAATTTGAATCCTGGTGAATGAAAAAGAGACAAAAGTATTAATAAAAACACACACACACACACACACACAACCATTGAGTGGAGCCATGTAATG
This sequence comes from Eudonia lacustrata, assembly GCA_947562085.1. Taxonomy (NCBI): domain Eukaryota; kingdom Metazoa; phylum Arthropoda; class Insecta; order Lepidoptera; family Crambidae; genus Eudonia; species Eudonia lacustrata. Next base: position 23,345,814 of record OX387319.1, on the reverse strand, counting down.
AGGTATAGGCGGCCGGCGTGTATGATGATGGCATTCGAACACATACAAACATACATAATATAGTTTGTATAAAACACATTAGCATATTAGTGATCGCATCAAGGTTGATAAAAACAACTAGATAGATATTCGTACGTCTATTTAAATCATTTGATAGAATATAGACCACACTAGTTGTGACGCTGGCTAAAGCTGTCCTGTAACAGTTTTAAAAATCGAGTCAGAAAGTGGGGCAACTTTCGTATATGGATAGGTAACCGAATAGAATTATGACCAAAAAACACACCACCAAAAAAAATGGGATTCCTTCTACAACATGGGGTCCTCTAAATAAGGTGTGAAGAAGCAATTTGCGTGTAGACAAGATGAGGAAGTTTGTTCATTATAGCTTGATATCTGTGACAGAAGTCATCAAAATCAAAGACGTGACTTTGTAAAAGCGTATAAAATTATTTGACTATATTAAAATAATATTATTATTTATAATCCATCACTTAATATACTACAATTACTTTGTGATTCTATTTTATATGTTAGATTCGTTTTATCCCAATAAACTCCCGCATAACACACATTTATCATAATTTTAAAACATACAATAAAATAAATGTACCCCTTTACAAGGTCATTTCATTGCAAATAAATACCAGTGTTGGGATAGTACACCGAGTGAAGTTCAATTGATATATTTTTCATCCTAGCTGTATTCATTAATTTGTTAGTCTTCTATTTATTTTCTTGGATATATGACGTTTTTACAGAACTTCTAAAAATTAGAAAAGAAAATCAATTGGCACATTGGAAAGGAACAGTACTTTATTAGGATAATGATATTCAATTGATAACTTCAATTATCGTTTGATGCAATTACCTCAGTATTGCCTCAACCCTAGGCATGCCAATTTGACATCTGTCACGGGTATCAAGCTATATTGAACAGACTATAGTGAGGCATAATCCCACTCTACCAGCTGTCTTTGCATCAGGACTATGCTCCTACGTACCATCAGGCAAAGCAGATTCATCATCAGCAACTTCTTATAAAACTTAACTAAAAAAAGATCCTGCATACTTCAGAGGCGGACTGACTTGGGGACACAGTTGTTAGAAAGATGATATTATTATGTCACTCTTTTACGTTCACACGTTTGTTTTGGGCCAGTGCCGTGGCTTACGACCACCGACCACATAGCCTCAGACAAGGGGAACGTCATGTTCGGCATAATATTATTTATATCGAAAATCAAATTGTTCTGTCCTATGTTTATTATAGGCCAACCTAGTTTAATTACCTATATTAATGATTTTAGTGATTTCTTTAGATTTTAAGTAGAAATGACGTCATCGTTCCTTATTCTGAAACAAATTATTGTTCATTAGAAAGAACATTTATTTCTAAAACAACAAAAGACTAAAGTAATATTATTATGTGCATCAATGTATTTACAACGTCGGCACCGAATGCCAGAACATGAGCTCAGTTTGAAAGTTTAAACGATGATGCGATGTTTTGAAGGAAGCCCCACGTGCAAGATTAGTTTACAGAAAACCAGCGTCCCAAGGAATAATAACACCACACTATAACACGCTTTCACGATGTTATTGTAACTGGAATAGGTGAAAACTAAACTATTTCATCTGTTGAACATAATGCTCATTAATGTTTAGTAGTTTTTGAAATATTCAACAATATTTTTGAGGCTGTTTTACACATTAAGGATAAGCAAATATCTAAGGCGGTCTACGTGCAACTACAATACAAAATAGATTCTGATTTTAAATAAACATGAATTTTGCTATGCAGTGTTTACCAAATGTTTTTCACAATATCACCGAATATTTATTATAATTTAATATTTCACTATTAAGAAATCTACACTCAAAATTGGGTAGATAACGGTTGAAAGTTGAAAGAAAGAAGAAGAAGAAAAGTATTCAACTTTTTAAATCAATATCTTTATAATAATGTAATTGATCTAAAGTACGAGTAGTTTACATTAAACAAGGAACTATTACCACAGAGTAGATAAAATGTATTTTACTCATGTGCTGTACTCTCAGTCAGAACTACTCATACTGCTCCATAAAGAAAACAAAACAACAACGCGATTACTAATTCCTAATTCGAAAGTCGATAATCTGCAAGCTAAGACTCAAAATTCCTAGAGGCATTTGTTTTAGATAACAGATGCATCTGTGATACCAACAACGCAACGGTAAAGGCAGAACAACAGGCCCTAAGAGCGAGGACGGATGCCCGCGCGTTCACACGCCGGCGCCGCCGCGAGCCGAATAGTTGGAAGCTCAATGACACCGGCGGCGAGGCCTTTACAACGGCAGATTGCTACGCGAGGCTGCTAACATTTACAGAATGCTAGTACGGACAGAAAGGGCTCATGTTAGTCACAGTTGTCGGTTTTAATGACAATAAGTTCAGTTGGATGGGAAAGTCTAAAATAAGCAATGATTGGATAAAAGAAGCAACCATTCAGAAAGTGTAGTTCATTTTAGAAAACATAGTCGAATAAAAACTTTCATAAAAAAAAGTTCTGTAAGTCAAAAATACCTTTGAATTAAAAACAGTGGTTGAAAATATAAGATGCTCATTAGTAGGTAAAACTCTCGAAATAAAATGTGTTACATAAATCTATATTTTAAGTGTAGTCAATTCATACCAAACTCAAGAATGTGTAGAAATTATAAGAAACAAAGTTGCTTTCACTAATTGCACAAGCATTCATAACAACATCAACGCGGTTATTTTTATCAAGACCTCAAACAAAGAATTATTTAACAACGCGTTACAAGAAACATCTCATAATATTTGTGAAAGTATTAAAAATATATCGTTGGTTATAAACGGTACAAGAGTCAACACACAAACCTCCTCCGCAGCATTGTATTTACAAATTTTCCGGTACAAACAAACACAAATGTGCAATCGTGACTGAAATAGCACAATACACTTTCCCGGAGTTCAGCGGATCACATTCTTCAGCCGAGCTAAGATCCAGTGAGCTCTACAGATTCTAAATAAGATGATATTGAAATATTCTTTATCATCTATTTACGATACTTAGATAATGATAACGACAGAACTAATACCTGTCAATGTAATTTGTAAATTGGAGAAAAACCCGAATAATTTAATGAATGAGACGTAAACAATAAAAGTGTACTCATGCACCTATAAATCAAGCTATGTCGTTTAAATGGAGGGCTCCACGATAAGAAGGCAACTCTTTTAGGACATTTGAGGCACTTTAAAACGAACAGATAAAACTTTAATGCACATCCGACCAGTAAAGCAATATGCCGCAATTTAAAATCGTTGGGACGATAATCAAAAACAACTTGAATTCGATAAAACGAATGCTAAAAAGTCGACGACCAATGAAATAATTATACGCTGGTGTGTATGATGTAAACCTTGCAAAGATTAAATATTTATTACCGAAACTGATTTTCAAGATTTATGTAATGATAAACGGTACGATATGAACGGATAAATTCGTTAAGCACATGCGACGTATTATACTGCTAATAATATGATTTACTTGTAGTATTTAATTATTTTATTTAAAACTACTCTTATAGACTTTCTGTAAGATTTTCTTTGAATGTGTATGACAGAAAAGTCAAGAATCGGTGGAGCAGTTTGCTGAACACCAAGCAATCAGACATCACCCAAATATGTTGTTATAAAATGAAAAACGGCCGACAATGCTTCATAAGGAGTGGGCCTCCAACAAGAGCGAACAAAGGCAAACACTGGCCAGTTATATTTGTGGCAGCGAGCGGCGCCGGCGCCCCGATAACACGCCGATAACGTTAATGGAGACCGTCGCTATCGCCACTCCGCCGATACTCGAGAGAAGGGACCCGAGCCCAACCACCGCCGCGCAAATGCCACCCACTAAAAGCTAACAACCAACATTTAGGGTCCAAATTCAAAAAGAACATCAAACTTTTCGAGAACGCACAACTTTGTCAGCTAAATGGAATGAATGGCTTCGAGGAAGCACGTGAGAAAGAGCGTAATGGAGCCGATCGGAATGTCAATGTCAACCGTATCGGAAAAAAGGGAGGACCCAAATTGCGTCCATCCATTCACTAATGTTCCAAAACAGGATGTTGGGCCCGATTAGATGCGACGGATCCCTTTGAAACTAACTATATTTATGACGCTATTATTGTTTTGTCAATTCGAATCGGTGACAATGTTAGTGTCACCAATATGATTGTCTATGTTTTGTGTTTTAATTTTAACGACCATCTACACAATGTAATTCAGCAGATACGAGTATAACACATTCATGATATCGGTAAACCTTTCAAGTCCTATTAATTGTCAAATACAAATAATTTCGTTAAATTGAAAAATTTTGCTCGCCTTTTTAACAGGTGATTAGGGTTTGTCCAATAACATAAAGCGGGGTAATATATCATCACCCTGAATCGCAGACAGGCGCCGTGGGGAGGGCGGTCTCGCCAGGAGTCTACAATGGGGGCTGCAGGGAATCCCAATGAGCGGAGCCTTCGGCAGCATTGATTGAGACGGGATTTCCTGTGACGTATCAATAGCTATCATTTACTGCGAAAATATTTACCCCCGTATTTATAGACGAGTAAAAGGTCATACTGAAGCAAAGTAATTGCTTAAGTAAAATTTTATATTCTTTAGGTAACCGATGACGTTATAAACGTCAAAAGACTAGAATTCTTAGCCAAGCACTAGTTACCAATATCTTTACTCAAGCAATCTAGTTAGATTTCTCAAAGAATTCATAGTGACAAGCTTGTTACAAGCTAGTTTTGAGGTTGTATTCCGTGTGAAAGTTTGTGTTTTGTCTAAAATAATATAAAATTTATGATTTTGATAATAATTATAATGTTTTTATTTAATTCATTAAGAAAACTTCTATTGTAATATAAACGTTACTTATTTATAAAATGAAATTAGATTTTAGTGGCATTTCTAAGAACAAAGTAATTGCTAAGTAATTGCTTGTTTATAAATACGGGTGTTAGAATTCAAACCCTTTACAGACTTTAATTAAACCGGGAATAAACAGTACATATTAATACAATTTTGTAGTTTATTATATTTCTGTAAATTATGGTTTTAGGAAGTATATCTACAGCGTGGACTTATTTAAGCTGACATAATTAAGAATATGTTCCAAGAAATAAAATGTTTACATAAAATATAAACACATTTCGGCTCACGGTTTATTATTTAAACAATCTATTGTCTTCACAAGCAATACAACGTTACTGCTTGATCTGAGAAATTAAATTATTCTTTAACTTTACGCCTTTTTCTTATTTAAGACAACTAGGTGTATTGTGAGATTGTGACAGTCATCGCTCGTGCCAATCACAAAGCCCATTCAATTTTCAAATACCGACTTGTCGAAACTAATGGACATATCCCTAATGCCGAGACTTCGCCGCGTGGGTCTTTATTAAAAACAAATATATCCAGGCGCAGCGTGGTGCTCGAAAAAAGGCCGACTTGTTTGCCGAGCCGCGAGCATTAATAATGTAGTTTAAAGATGGCGGCTGCTTCGGAATGCGCGGGACCAGACTCTAGTGCTGCGCAGGAGGCGAGCGCAACGATCGTTCTTTATACACATTAGTACTGTTTTCTTTTTTGAGGGACCTTTATACAATTCACCTCCAGATATGTATGAGTAGCAACGCCATTAATTTGGTTAAGCAAGTTTAATTTAGTCATGTATATGAAATATAAAAATATATGGATTAGCCAATTCTTGAACAATGCTACAAATATCAATAAAAGACAATAAAGATAATTCTAAATTTGACTAGTGATTAGTGACTAGCAGTGGGAGCCCTTAATTAGTAAACACAATCTGCGCAGGCGCCGCGCCGCGTGGTTATCACCACTATCTGTTTGCCTTGTGTGACGCCAGCCGTGTAAGCACGCTGGATCTACACAGACTATAAATGGAGCCGATGATTAACAAATTCTACATACTTAATTTAAATTTAAGTTATTTTAAAGATTTTTCTTTTGACTACGTTTACTTTACATGTTATTTCATACGGATGTTTACACTTTAGAAAACCATATGAATAGTTTCAATAAAATATTTAAAAAAACATAACCTTTTAAAGTTAGGTACTTAAATTATCGATACTTGCGGTCATGCAGCAACACTAGCCACCCCTAATTTCCAGGAAGAGGCGCGGGCGCCGCCGGCCGCCGGCCTGCTGCGGTCGGATTCCTCGATCTCCCGCCTTTTTGAAAACGACCCGCTCGATCCGATCTATGATCTATATTCAGCGGTGACCATCTACAGTATGCGAACAGCTTGAGCTTTTAAGGAGTTTCATTATTTCTTTTAAACACGTTTGGACGTTATTCTTCAAGGACTGATGTCGAGTATAAGATTTAAATTTCCAACAGATAGGTACTTCGTTTTCACGTTCTTTAAATAATTATATATTTATAGATTTAGAAACTAACCTTTAGGTTTGACGTCGTCCATTGCGATCCGACTGTAGGGGGGAGGGGGGGTCTCTGTAACAAACAAATATAAACATTTAGTAAAAAGTAACAAATAACAAAACAAAAAGGAGAATCTACGAAAATTTATAATGTATAATGAGCAAATGATATTATTTACTGAATGTGGCTGCATTGCCTTTAGTATTAAAACTATAAAAGTCTTGCAAGTTCAAAATAGGTGTCAGTCACCAAGAGTTAGTTATGTTAGGTTAAAAATGTATTTTCAAAAACCTTCTTAATTATCTTAGATAAGTTAATTATAAAGTTTTTTTCGCGTGTTGTCAAATTTTGACTTGTTCCAACACATTTTTTTTCATTTTGAAATTCACTCTGCTGAGACGGGACAAGTATCAGCAAAACAAAAACGAACGAACCGATCCACTAAACATGTTTCAAAATTCCTCCAAACTAATCGCCGACCGCGTTACCCGCAACAAAAACAAAAGTTTAAACAAACAAGACGAACAGGTATAACAATCTCGAAGACAATTATGCCAGGAATCGGGCCCTCATCGGAAACCGCAGGTAATACCTAACCTATATTTTGATCTCGTATAGCGACAATTTTACGAGCCGTCTCAAGCCCCGACTGTCATTTGTATCAAATGTATAATTTTAGACAATCTAGGGCCATTCCGAGTCGATTCAATTTGAAATTTAACGCCGCAGACGTATATTTGTCGATTATTATCTACGATAATAAAACTTGATACATTATATAGGACGTCAATCCAAAAAGTAACGACATTAAATCCAAATTCCTACTTAAAGATCGTTTAAATTTGAAACGCAGACGCAGACGCGCGCCTGCTGATTTTGAGTTTGGAATACCATTAGTATTTTCGATTTGTGAATGCGAATTGTGCAATCGCCATTTGCAATTCGGCGCCATCCTGGGCGATGGCGGGACGTGTCAAGTGTTGTTTTTTAGTGCGACGCCCGCCGTTGACAATTCGAATACAAATTATTCCACAATTACCTTTTTGAATTCAATAAGACTTTATGGCGGGCATGCATCGTTCCCAGAAGCGCTTTACAGCGTTTGCGCAAGAAATTTCAAAACAATTGGTGGCATGCACCTGCATATAAAGTGACAATGTCGCCGCCTGTGATTTTGGGAGCCTATAAATCTGTTGATCGAGGTTTACGGCGTTTTTATTGCTTAATCAGGGACATTCAAATACTTTACACCGTTTTAAAGAGAAAAATGAGTCTTTCGAGCCGAATCTCTTGAATAAAACAACGTCTCTATAGCTTTATTGCGTTAAATTATCCATATTTATAACATTTACGAGTCACTCGAGAATCTTCAACCGCTCCACTACGCAAGCTGAAAAATAAATTGCGCCTAACGCAGCGTCTCGCAGATAATAATTTCAATTGTTGACTGGAATCTCTCGTCGAACAACCAAACTTAATCAACTTTCGACCTTAAATTAAGTTCATAAAAGATAGTTCAACTTTGTATCACGAACGATATTTTCTTTTCTGTGCCGACAAAGTCATTCATATAAACATACCTACGTGGCGTGACTGAAATTTCTTCTGAATTTATTACGTCATATGAACCTTCGTGGTGCTCAGAAAATAAGACTTTATTACGCCTGAGTTAAAGTGTATATCCTAACGAGCTTTAATTAGAAATCATTAGTTGATTTGCTCAAAGCTTAAACTTGCAAGGAGTGCAAATTGAAATGTATCGAATAGCTAAAGCGTGAGGGTTTCAATTTCAACACGGGGATGTGCAATATCGTGTTTCAATTATTGAAGGGATCTGTCAATGGAGAATGAGTTCTGTATTTATTTCTCTAGGGTTTGGATTGGTAGGGCGTGTTGTGGAATGCCAATTGATGAGGTAGATAAGTACGTCGGTAGGCAAGTACGCTCTAGAGGCACGGCATGTGTAATTAATCTAAACATTCAATCTATAGCAATAAATACCGTACGTTGTCAGTCAGTTTGTCCTTCGGTGACTATGTAACTAGTGAACCGGTCAATCTAGATAGCTCCCTTGGCTTATTAATCGCTCTATCGACGGAAACATTGCGTATAGTATCTTACGACATGCAATGGATAAATCAGATATGTGCCGTCAAACTTTATCAGGAAAATCTGTAATGCATGTTATTGTTGTAAGCATTTCCTGATTGACCAAGTTTTATGTAGTTGAAGCTTCCTTGAAATTCAAATGTGATAAACAAGACTTGAAAGCCAATGCTCATAAATAAAACACAAACAAATTAAAATTTTTGGTAAATGTAATAAAACTGTATGCGAATGCACGCCTTTGAATAATATCAAACTTTCATTAGAACCATAAACATCTATTGCAATGAGAATGTTAAGAATGCAACGTACGAGTAGTATGATAAACACCTACAGAGATTATTTCTTAGATCGTAAATAGCCGCTTTGCTTAGAATGTATGGGCTGTGATAAATCGAATAGTTTGTTAAAAGAAGTTTTAAAATAACGTTGCAGAGATTCTGTTATTAAATCCAAAGTTTATAGAGGAACTGGAGTCGAGAGAGGTAAAAAGATTAACGAGGCAAGCGCTCGCGCAGCCGCCGCGGACAGCAGTATGTGTGCCAGCGAGGCGCCCGCGCCGGCGCTGCGGAAAACAAAGTGGTAAAATATGCGCATGATTCATCGGCGTGTTTAGAAAATTATTGGCTTTCCTGCAGCTATAATTTAAGGCAATCCCGAAAGTTAATAAACATTCGCGTTTGTTGTGTCTTGCAGACGTTTCGGACAATGCCAAAGCTAATGACGGACACAATTGGATTTCTCACAAAGGTTTCTACAGTCGCCAGTCGCCACACAAATGATATTTTGCTTTGACGTATCGGATAAGATCTCTATCGGTTTAAGGACTTGCAAAACCACCAGAAAACGGAACACGTCTCAAAACCTGTATTATTGTTGTTGCGCTACGGACTACGGATATTGACTCAAGGACGATGCTTAGGTTTGGCAGCTTTACAATCCGACTCAGACTTCTTCTAAAACTACCTATTGAAGTAACAAAACAGAATTCTAACAGACGCTTTAAATGTGAAAGTGAGTTTGTTGCCTTCCGGTCAAAAAAGAGCAATGGACAGATGTGGTTTTTTTAAAAGAGATATTGGGAGGGCCTAAGTGGACCCATAGATTACTTCTGATTGCAGGCAAACACAATTTTCTAGACATTTTTATGACACACAATCACATGCAGGCGAAATAGCGGGCGGAAGCTAGCTATAAAACGTCTGCTCAAGTAAAAGACATTCATAGCAACTAGGGTTGCGACCTTTTTTTTGTGCAAATAAAGTATATTGCTTATTAAAAGATAGAAAAAAAGTGTGTTGTGTCAAAACAAAGTACGATTATTTATTTCGCTTAAAAACATTCTCCTCATTGCTTTAAAAAATAATTATCACTGCTAAATAGCTGTACAGCAACTTTTTTGTGTGTTATATGTAAAAGAATCCCAGAGAAATAAAATAAGTACCTACCTATGTGAAATAAAGTATTTCCGCGAATTTTATTGTTCTCTTAAAATATAGAGTACAATTACCCGAAATAGCGTACAATACTTTATAATAAATTACGGGTGGCAACCCTAATAGCAACTGCTATTAGGGTTTAAAGTAACTTCTCCGTGCTTCCACAGTCTCTGGCTTTCATGCCCGTGTTAAACTTCAAAATCCTTTTACCGTACTTTAGTTTGCTGAAATTAGAGCAGACTATCGTCCCATTTAGTCGGCATGCCAATCATACCCGGAGCGGTGTACAAACAAACAGTCCTAAAATTTAAAAAAAATGTTATACGCACGGAGCGCCGCGCACGCGTGTGAATAGCCAGAAATAACCCGCCCGAATTATAACATGTCGAGTGGCGCCAGCGGGCGGCGCCGCTCCGCCGCCTGCGCACCCACGTCGCGCGCCGAACGTTCGCCGCGAATATTCACATAGTCCTGTTGCACTTGGAACCCTTGCAACAAACCTAACGAACCTACCTATAACCACATTAATTTTGGGACTGCTAATCCTCACTTTGTTGATTGCTTAACTCTTATTGGCTTTGATAATGATCTCAACAATAGGAAACCAATCGTTGCTTATAATAATGCAATGGCAAATATTAAAATTGATTACGAACGTTCTAAGAATATTGCGTTTAATAATCTTTTATTTGTGAAATTGATTTTCACATATTGAGGTATAAGAAAAGTAGAAAAGAAAAATAATGACAGCATTTTGTTAGTTAAAAATAATCAATATATCATCAAGAAATATTAAATTAAATTATTCAAATCAAAAATTTCAAAATTTTTGTATTTTTTTAAATTAACCCAATTCTGAGGAGCAGAATTTCTAAACGCTGAAGGCAGTAATGCCGAAATTAGTTTCAGTTAATAGAGCAGTTATAATTCCTTCGCAATTAACGTTTGTGTTGGTTGTTGGTGTTGGTGCATTTGGAGGTGTTTTATTATGACTTTAAGAGCGTTTACGCCGCTCACTAGCGCCGCCAATGAATATAAAAACATATCTAGTAATTAGAGATAGAAAATCAAATTATGCTCAACAAACTATCTGAATGAAGTAATTTAGCATTTTTACGTCACCTAATGAACACCTGACATGTTATGGTTTAGTAAAATATGGCGTTATAGTTAAAAGTGGCCGTAACGTCTTATTTAACTAAACCATAACATGTGAGGTGTTCATTAGGTGCCGTAAAAATGCTAAATTACTTCATTCAAATAGTTTGTTGAGCATAATTTGATTTTCTATCTCTAATTACTAGATATGTTTTTTTTTTCATTAGTGGCGCTAGTGTGCGGCGTAAACGCTCTTAAACCATAATCGTTGCTGTATTCCAATATTCAATTATATCGCCAATTCAGCGTGTTTTGCCAAACTTACTAACCTCTAGGCTGCCGTATAAATACCTTTCTCCACGTGTCATGCATTCACGGTCGGATCTCATGATTTATTGTTAAAAGTTATTTGAGAGATTGGGTCATAGATAACTATTTTGTGTATTAAAGATATATTAACTATATATTAGTCTGACGGTTATTGATATAAAAACTGAACTCAACATATTTACATTGCTCAAAATATGTCAGCCCCCATACAAATCTGTACAAATGATGCTCTTCTATGTATGGAAGTTACATTTTACACAAAATATCGATAGACTGTGTAAATTATGATAACATTTTTATTTCTTTGCCACATTAAGCAACCAAAAAAAATGTTGAGGAAAGAATAATTCAGGTAAGGGATGATGAATGTTCATATGGGCTATCCGAACTGCTCACGATCTATTGCATGAAGGAAGAATTTATTGCATTCATAATCCTTGTCAGTCATAGGACGATTAAAGTGTGATCACGATGTAGGCAGCTATTTTTATCACTTTACATTTTATAAACTATTATAACTCCAAACACAATGTAACACCTTAATACGGTTTTTGGTAACCCCAGTTCATTTCTTTCGAGAATAGAAAGTGGTTTAAGTCTTTATTGACATGTCACATTCCTGTCTAAAAATACTTATGGAATGTACTTATCACTTAGCCTATTTGTCCCTTCATGGCATTACGTCACTTATTTAATAACCGACTTAAAAAAAAGAAGGATCTCTCGTTGACCTGTGTGTATGTAACATTCTTGGAAACGCGTTTCACGTATCTATGTGTTGTGCGAGACCCAATTGGTTACAAACTTATTAAGTATTTAATTATCAAAGTTACAGTAACTATGTATCTACGTGTTCATGTCATTATGATAATTATTATATTGTCAAGGCTTGTACTTATCTTAAGATAAGTACCGTGTAAGGGTACCGGGTAAGGACCGTGTTAACACGGTAGTACTATTATTCTGTGTCTTAACTTAGAACAATAGCAAATTCTCTCAAAAGTTTGAATTAAGACCTAACCCTTAGATGCCCTTATTAATAGTGCCCCTATAGGTATAAAGCCGCCACGCTGCGCTGCCGCTGCTGGCTCAAATCAGGTTGGAGCTTTATCGTGCGCGTGCCTTTAAAGTATCGAGGAATTAAAGGTAGTAAAACTTGGTTACCCATCTGAAGACCGGCCGTTGCGAAATTAACTTTACAATACAATCCAAATTCGAACCCAATAGTTGATACGCTACCGAACTTGACAATATTACAATTGACCAACGTCAATTTAAAATTATTCTAAATCAGTAAAACCAGCCATTTCCTTTCTCATCTTATAAATTCAAATAAGAGCTACTTAGCATAATTCTTTAGGGATTTTATGGGATAATGGTTGTGTTTTACAACTTTTATTCAAACGTGCGGAGTCACTGCACTCACAGAATATTAAATTTAAATATTACGGTCGTTATGAGGTTAATAAGCACCAGAACTGCATGTATGGGCATTTAAATAAAGGTAGTATTGGACACCTCTACTTTGCGTATCTTTATTTACAAATGCTGTACGAGCCAGTGCGTACATTGTCATTGAATTCATCATCATCGTGTAGTGCTATCTTCATACTGAAGTTTGGAAATCAGTATACAAAATTTTCTGCGATCCCACATGTAGCATGTCATTGAATTGATCTAGATTAATTCATTAGCAATTTTCTATACTATTTTTAGTTTGCAGTAGTCAATCAAGTCACGCGTACTCTTAGCATTTTCATCCATATGATAGTTTTTACATAGTTTTATTTAAATATCTGTTTCTGTATCTCTCTATGTATCTCAGTTCTTAGTTCGACTCCGAACAAATGTATTTAATTTCTGCAACGTAGTAGAAATTGCCACAACAACCCACATTGGGTCATCGTGGTGGGTGTCTGTATTTCTTTTATCTCTTTATTTGCTGTTGTTCACGTGGACAAGCCTGAGCCCAGCAGCGGCTGCTGATGATGATGATGAATTGGTTGAATTGGTTACTAATATTGCTTCAATGTAAATATAATGTAATGTATTGATGATGTAAATTAACGTATAATTAAATCAATTCTTTTTTGTTCCGTTATCCACATTCACATGCCCTGCGTTGGTAAAATAGATGAACTACTTATATTTAAACTCCCATCATTGTACCTACTCTATTTTCAGTGAATAAATAATTTGATTTGATTTGATTTGTGCCTACTACAAGTTGCAAGTTAACCTAAAAATGCTTTGTTAAAAAGATGCTTAAATTGACAGCTTTATTTTACAATGACCATGTTTTATAAACAAAGTCCAACAGAAACAAATTGCACGCAACTCCAACTGGGGAGATTGAGCAGCGCGCATTGCATAGTAGACCTTGCTTGTCAACGCCAAGTCGCCACGCTCACCGGAAGACTCGTGACGCACTCACGCGGAACTGTCCGGATTATGCGGACGGGCTATGCTAATCGAGAACGTCTACCACGCCGTACACAAAGAAACAATGCATCGCACGCGCTCAACTAGATCTTCTTCATGGTGGTCTTCAAATGTGATCTTTTTATACATTAAATTATTTTCGTCCAAGAAAGTGATGTAGTTTATCTAATCAGTGTCATCATCGTCAGCCTTAACGTCCTACTTCTGCCCTCAGGCCTTTTCACATGAACACTAGCACATGGAGAGATTGGGATCTAATTAGTGAGCTTTGACGACTGCCATCTTATATTAACGACCAGGAAGAGTTTACAACATGTTTTAATTTGATCAGCTATCAAGGTCATCTAATGGCGAAGCTTAGCTTGCAAGATCGCAACTAGAATGTGCAAGTCACTGTAAGGCCCCAGTTTAAAGAAAGAAGAATGAGTAGAACCAATAAGCTACGATGAGATGGATATAAACATATCTTAGTGGTGGTTTAAGACATGTCTCTATGCCCATCTCCACTTTGGTGGATACCGGGCCTAATACTTCGCAATAAAGATCACGGCCAAGGTGTTTCATAATAAAGACGAGACAAATACCATTAGTGCTGGAATTAACAGCCCAGATGCAATAATCGAGCCCTAATTAGCGTTATGATAGTTAAAATTAAACTTTAAATATTCATAAGACGCCAAGTTTCCATGATCGCAGGGCTCCTCGCGACGAGGGGCCGTCTCCAACACTAATTATGCCCAATTATAGCCATTGAGCCCCATTGAGGCGACCGACATCTGCGTCGTAGTTTTATATATTATAAATTCCAACTTTGGAGAATCAATTAACACTCATTAGTGAACGATCAAATGAGACTAAATGTTCAAATTAAAAGTATCGAGAAAAGAGATCTCGATGGTGACTCTGCAATTTTCCGTTGAACGGGTTTGGAAAATAGCGTCGTCAGTATAAGGAACATTCGGTTTGTCTATAAACTGCTGGGCATTAATTTTGATTGGCAGTGGAGCACGGCGCCCCCGCGAGGCCTCTCGTGTGATAACCTGACCAGACAGACCTACGAAATTCTTGTAACATTACGAAAACATAATAATTGTGTGACTCAAGACTACTACTCGGATGCTTTAGATAACTTAATTATCTGAGATTGGAAGCGCTATAAAGCTACCAGACTTAGAAACTCCTTCAATAACACTATCCAATGGCGATGCACACAAAACTTCTTGGAATACATAATGTTTATACATAAATATGTTATTGGCTGCTACTGGCTAGGACTTTGCATAAAATCACAATGAAGTATTTCAACGAGGCTTAGTACGGAGACAATGCCGCTAAACATACAAATCACGTTTCAATCTAGACATCTATAAATCCTTCGATAGAGCAACAAGCATCGGCATGAGTGATCGCCGACACGTCAGCTTGCTCACAGCCAATAAATGGTAAATTTTTCCAGTTCTGCTGGAGCCACCGCCAGGAGCAACCGGTTCCGACACAGGTGCCGCTGCTTAATGGCCATTCGACTACATTCGCATCGACTCACTCAATTATTGGTTAATAAAAATACAACATTAGGAAAAGCTATTGACAAAAGCTCCCAAACGATTGCAACGGCTGGAATTTAACCACCTAATCACAATAAAAAGCGTGGAGTAATGCGCTGTATACAAATTTCAAATGCGAGCGTATTGTCCGCCGCCAACAATACGGGCGCCATTCACAAATTCAACATTACAGCCCAAAAACATGACCAGACTACAATAAAACGGGAAAAAAACCGATCACGAAAATCGAGTTGAAGTTACGCAGCGTGGCGGGTGTACCTGCGTCCGCGCAGCCGCCGCCGCGCCCGCGCCCCGCGCCCACCGCCGCCGACTGCCACCCGCCGCCCGCCGCCCGCCCGCCGCCGGCGCGACACGGCCGGCGCCGGCGCCAGCCAGCCGACAAGCAATTATGGCTAAATAAATATCGGCCATGCCGCCGCCTCCGACGCGTCGGCCGCTCGGTAACATCAACAGATGGATTTTTATACGGCTATATCTAGACGACATCATTAAATTTCGGACCCTACTCGTAATGGTCCGGTGAAATGGCGTGTGGGCACCGAAATTACTTGTAAATGGTGGTTGGTCGTCGTCGATAATGTTTTAACCGTTTTGAGCGTCACGCTTTTGAGTTTCCAATGCGGTTGAGTAGGTTTAGTTAAGATTAAAGTTAATGAACTAGGGTTCGATCAATGTTTGGTCCCGAGCGCGCGGCGTCGCGTTGACGCCTGCACTCGATAAGATAAGGATCCCTCCTCCCGACCGCTCGAAAAGCGCCGCTCTCATAAAAACATTCACAAATAGAGGCCGAACGGCGCGTCGTGATTTGCTCAATCTGTAGGCGCCTGAGGCATGCTAACTTCCACAGATTGATGTAGATCTATTTAGCTTTAATATTTATAGCTGAAATTCCTCATCGTATACTGTTGCCCGCGACTTCGTTCGCGAGGACTTCACTCTCATACATGACACGTTACCGGGATAAATGCCCTAGTCATGGTCTAGGTCTGTCTATGTGTAAAATTTCATCCAAATCTGCATTTCACTTTTATTTACATAGGAAAAAGGATAATCAGTGTAGGAAATCTTTGTACAGAAATGAATAGGTACTCATTATAGAGAAAAGCTAAAAGTCAGTAACTTCAATAGTCCATAAACTAGACAACCGACTGATAATGACACCACTTCTGAATTTGGCGTGCAACGAAATCCTTATTGATTGTTCAATACTGTACAATATAACAGTCGAACAATTCTGTACAACCGCTATAGAATGACAGAACACACAGCAATGAATGCAAACAAGCCAATAATGTCAATCAAACTGCACACAAATCATGTGCCGCCGAATAAGCGGTGTTTGCGGCAGCTATATTTATTCTGCGGGCTGTGGGAAACGCCGCGAAAGTGGGCAAAAACACCGGCGACGCGGAGCCGCGACGCGACGCGCCGCCGCGCCGGCCGCCGCCAAAAAAACTGCACAGGTGAGGTCCGCGCCGTATGGGCAACTTCCCTCCCCAGGTGTAAGAGGAGCCTCACAACATTGCGACAGCTACATACCTTTACTACTGTCTGTAAAGTCAATAAAATCATCTAGATAAACTTTAGGTGCATAACGAAAAGCATGTTATAATCCTTATAAAACAATACAATACAATGTTCACGATTACCAAACCCAAAATTAGATAGGTATTTTAAATTATTTAAGCTCGAAATGAAGGTGTTCACAAACCATGTCAACGACAACTTTGATTTTCATATCTGGTAAAAGGCCATTCAAAAATCAACAAACAAGTAGCATATTCTCTTGTTAAAAACTACTTCGTACTCAATCATCAGACGTCAGTTAATTAACAACAAATTAACGTAGGCAAATTATCGGAAACAAGTTGAATCGCCCACCATACAAATATAAAAAAAATACGAGTCGTTTTGCAGTGGGCGCGCGTGTAACTGATTTGGCCAATTTGACTTCCATTTATGGCCGGTCAATCTAAAGCGAAAGTGAGGCGTAATGTAAGAGGACGACCACGCTCGCATCACATAAATATAGACACGACTATGATGTTACCACCTATGGTAACAGAAGCGGATAAAAAATATGAATGTTATATACCTAGCTGTTGAATTTTATTAGAACACGTAAGGTTTTTTATTCGCATCGCATACTGTTGCGTTTGCAATTTGTATATAAGATCGACAGATTCCCTTTTTCATTCTATTCACAATCTATCAATATGATTTGACGTTGTGGTATCTTCCAGGAATGAGAACATTTGTATGATGGAAAAACTACGTAATCATCTGATTAGTGCAGTTTCATGTTTGGGTACACTTAACTAGTATTCACCCTTTTAGCTGACAGCTAACTGCAATATTTAATTGCAAACCATTAGCAAATATCTAGTTTAAAATGATCATAAACGTCTACGTATTTTATTCAGACAAAGATTCTTCTGGTACTTTTAAAGTAACAAACTTTTAAAGTTGTCCAATTAGAAAGAGGAGGGCAATAGCACTACGATGACTCAATGGACGAACCGAATGAGGTATTTCTCACGAGTCTTATTTTCATGTCGCCGCGCCTTTACGAAGAAAGGGGACATTATGTTAAAATATTATTGAACTCCAAGCCAAAAGGTGCAATCATTATGTCTTGATTATTTAAAAATTATTCATCATTACCACTCGAAAATTCTTAGCATCAGTTATTCGTTGTTATAAATATCTACTTCATCATAGTCTAACATATTTTTATAATGACTGAGGGAAGTATAATCAAGCTGTCTCTTACAGACACCATTGGAAGACTGGAAGCCATTAATATTCATATTTTCATGCCTTTCTTTTAATTAATATGCTAAAAGGCATTGTCAACACACCTACGTGCTGGCTCCCAAGTAACATACTACTGGTGTGGGCGGAAGTTTGTAGGCGATTTGAACTGCGCGTGAGTCGATGTCATGGTCACTTATTAGTTCGAAAATATCAGTTTTACTGTAATCATTTAAAGTTAAACATAGACCTTTTGAATTAATGTAAAAGTGATCAATTCTCTTGCTGACGTTATAATACTTTAATAATAAAACTAAAGAGTTTGTTAAACGTTTAGATTAAGGTAGATTGTGGTTTTACCAAGAATATAATTTGTTATGTTAATAGAAGTAGTACTGTGCTATCATTGACATCGATGCTATTTATGTTGCGGAAAGACTTAAATAGCCTTCGGGAAGTAAAAAGGTAAAAGAACGTGCGTATTTACCCGACAAAGGCTGCCGGCGTGGTAGCGCCATTGCCTGGCGAATTAAAAAGTTAACGGGCCGCGCGCGCCGCACGTCGCGGCTTGCCGGCGCCAGAGTCGTGACCTTGTCTGCTTATCGCGGACGAGTGACCCTCACGGCGGTAGATTAGGTGATAGGTATGTTACTTTTCCTCACAATATTAAACCGTACATTGCTTTTCATTAAACTAACTCAGACTCCATAGTCCAATGAAGCTTAGGTCGTGCTCCAACAAAGACGCTCAAACACAAAGCCTGATTTCGCTATAAGGGATTGTTTACGAAACATTTAGAAAAGATTATAAAGCGTGTGACCTTTAAAGTTTTATTAAAACAAAACTAAGAACAACGATACTGATGTCAACTCTAAAAATAGATTAACGGACGGAAATGTTTACACTTACGACCCACTACGGGAATAGAAAACACTGGTTTTCAAAAGAGCTAATGTGAACGTGGGCCATGAGGATTTTAAGGGGCTTATGTGACAGCGAGCACATGAGACCACGGGATGACGTCAACATAATGACAGATACAGAAACAAACAGTAGCGATAAATACACTGATAACGATTGGCAGTGATAACTCAATGCAAACCGCGCGAAGTTGGCAACAGAACGAATGAAAATAACACCGGCGAAAACGGGAAAACGCACAAATAGGAACACAATCACTCGGGATCACGCCGAACGGCTGCGATCTCCCGCTCCAAAAAGGTTAGGTTAGGTTAGATTATATTACACATTTAGAGGTTAGGTTAGGTTCAGGCGACGAATGGGTGATAAGGAACGGTCACATGTTAAAGAACTTCAAGAACATTCCCAGTTGAGAACCACAACTTGACAGATCCTTCCACTGGCAGCGACACCGTACACATAAAATCCGTTTCAACGAAGCGCACATTCTATTTTGAAAATACACTCCAATAGTCGAGCGCACAGATTCGACACTCGTGTTTACTTCCATGCACTTGTTGCGCAGGTCAACGGCCGAGCGTCGTGTCTCACGTACCGGGCTTGCAGAGGCGGCTCCAGTGGTAAGGGTTGCAACACTGCTGCTCGCTGCAGTAGGGCGAACGGCGCAGCTCGCCCAGGTCTCGAAGGTCGGGGAATCTGTAGGTGCGGGTGACGGCGAGGCGCAGCGCGGAGGCGGCGTGGCCGGCGGGCACGCAGGGCCCGCCGGCGCCGGCGTCCAGCGCCCGCGCCAGCCGCCGCAGCTGCTCCTCGGGCACGGGGGGGCGCGCCCGCCGCCGCCAGCCGCCGCCGCAGCGCGCGTCTCCGGAACATCACATGCCGCCGACGCGCGACCGCGTCACGAGCCGCGCGGCCGCCCGCGCCACACGACACTACACTTGGCACACGTCATCGCTCGCCGCGTGCGGGCACTCGACTGATGGACGCCCGCCGCGGACGACCGGTGCACTGACGCGGGCTGGTGCGCGCCACCTGCTCCTCACGATTACCCCGCCGCTCATTACCTATTGCCAGTCATCGGTTTCAATTAAATAATAACAAACAACAATTGACAAAGATATATGTACACTAAAACGTTTCTTGAACTAATTACATTTATAATTGTAATTACAAATCATGTTAAATAAAGCTTTGATAGGTTTGACCAACTCTGAACATAATAACTTTACGACTGTTTTAAGGGTACTTCTTAAAATCTGTTCTGGTATATCATATATCAATCTTCCAGATATGCATAGTCTTGTTTATGAACAAGACTTCGAAATCACGATTAAGATATATCTTAAGATTCCACACTTACTTGCTGTAATATTATACAATCACTAAAATTACATTAAATAAGACAAATATAATCAATAACTTAACTGTATAAAGGCCCAATAGTTAGGTAATAAATAGAACCGTAGACTTAAGACAAACAGTTTCAAACCTAACAATCAAACAAAATTTAAGAAAAGAAAATTCTTATACAATAATTGTATATAATATGGAGGTTCTAAAGTTCCTACGACAGTAGGAAACCAAACGTAGTGATTCTCCCCAAAGCTTGGCAGCGTGCTAGAGCTGGGCACCCCGCGCGGGGAGGGCGGGCGCGCGCGGGGGCGGCTGGCGCCACCGCCGGCGTCAGGTGTGCGCGTGTGTGTGCGTGCGGCGCCACCCGCCGGCAGGCGCATGCACCGCCACAGACGCGGAGCCCGGGACAGACAGTTTGTGCCTAAGCAGTTGGAGCCTCTGGGAGAAACGACTCTAATTTCAGAGCTACTTACATAACATACATACTCTCAAGTTCTTCTCCCAAAGAGTGGTATGGTAGACCGTGCATCAAGATCACTAATTTTGGATTTTGAATCATAACCAGTATGAGATTTTACAGAGCTACTCGAAGAAAACATCAAAACCAAGGCTAGTACTAATGTAGATTCAGCCTTAAAGTTGCCAAAATTGTAGCGTCAGCTTTCTTTACCCAACCATACCACTTACTTGATGTTGTGTGAGTGGCTGGATACAACAAAAAAACCGGCCGGCCGTAAAATTATTCTGTGCAATGTGAGGAAGCCGCAGAGCTGACATCATTGTAGCTGTGTTTGAGTGTGAAAATAAAGAAAAGAAGAGAAAAGCAAGAATTGTACAAAAAAGAAGGGCAAATACAAACAAAAAGACATTAGATAGATTTTGTTCGATTCTGATGGCTTAACTGATTCCAAACCGTTACCATACAACACTATATTTATAATCTTAAGAGGAAAAAAACGTCCTCCATCCGTCCGTAGTCCTACTGTAATGCTCAAACTAAGATGAGATGACAATATCATCTTAGTAATACGCAATTTTAACATTATATTCTGAAAAAAATGGGTCAGGTATTACATATTTTATAACTATAAAATAAATGCAGTAAATACTCATTAGAAGACATTTAACATATAAAAATAACCTTTGATAGTAAAGTAACACAATATGTCACATATAATAATAATATGTCATGTTCATAATATCCATTTTAAATATACAAAATGGCGCGCGCTTCCGCGCTTTTCCGACTTCCTGTTACACTGTTACTACTTCCGTCCCATTTCACGAAATCACTCCCACAAATTGCTTAAATAGAAAGCGAGCGGAAAAATGTACACATAAAAAAAACAATAACCGATTGAAGGTACCTAAAAATAACAGAAAACTTTCCATAAGTGTCAAACACACAACCAATATCAACAGCACAAACACTGCTGTACATACCACGAATAAATTAAACAGTTTCAAAATAGTGTTATTGAATATTGATACTAGCCAGTTTATAATCTATACGTTACCTAATTGGCAAAGGCGACCAGGAATTACAGTGACGTATATTCTCATGTAAAAGCGAATTTGGACATTGCACTACATTCAATTGTGGTTTTTTTGTGGGCGAGTGACGTAATCGAAATACTTGATTGACACGCCCCATGACCCGATCATAATGATAATTGACGTACTGACTGATCATGGTGATTGATGGTGAAATAGCATATCGTATGCCCAATTATAGCACCAGTAAATTGAGCTGTTAAGCCGCAAAGAGTGAGCTGCCAAAATAATTGAGGAACTGGAAGAATACCTATGAAGCCATGGCGTGAAACCATTTTTTTATTCATAGCTCGGCAAATGACTCCACTCCACCTGATGTTAAGTGGAAACAGAGTCCAGACGCAAGACAACTGGTGCAGCGTGAAAACAACGCAGCATCAGTCACCCTCACCCTGCTGGCCCACAAGGTGCCTCTTCACGCCTCGTTTAAAGAACCCCATCTCATAGAAAGGCGGGAAAACGTGTGGTGGTAGGTAGACTATTCCATCTTTTGGAAATGCGACAAAGAAACGAGTCACCAAATTTCTTTGTGCGCGATGGAATGTTCAAGACATTACAGCGGTGACTCCGGAGAGCAGCACGCGTACTCCTATGGAAGAAGGGAGAAGGTGGGATAAGGTCAAAGAGTTATTTAGATCACTCGCCGGGGTATAAGCAGTAGAAGACGCTGAGTGACGCTATATCTCTACGCAATTGCAGGGGCTCGAAAGCATTAGTGACTTCTGCATTGCCGATAATGCGTATAGTGCGCTGCTGCAATCTGTTTAAGGCATCGAGAAGGTACTTTGCGGAACCGTTGGGACGGTTCCGAGCGACGGTGCGAGCAATACTCCACGCAAGATCGTACCTGTGTCTTGTACAAAAGGCACAACTGTTCCGACGTGAAGAATCACCGCACCCTGTTCAGGAAACAGAGTTTACATGCTGACGCTGTTTTTATCACGGCTTCGATATAGTCCCTCTGGTTCAAATCGCAGCAAATCTCAATACCGATATACAATATATACCAATACCTGCTCTGCAGGCAGAGTGATGTGCCTTGAAGAGAGGGAAGGAGTAGGAATGGCGGCTTTTTTGCCGTGAACGCACATACCTGTGTTTTCTTGGCATTGAACTCAACACGGTTATTGGAGCCCCATTTAGATGAGGTCCACCACCCGATTGAGCTCAATGACAAGATTTACTCGTTTCTCTTCAGTCTCGACCTGCCCAGCCGCTGGGTGACCGTTATACTCACCGTGCACTGTACTATCATCTGCATAGCAATGAATATTTCTAAGTGGAAGCATATCATTGATATGCAGAAGGAACAGCGTGAGAGATAGAACGGACCCCTGAGGGACACCAGCGTTCACTAACATGAACCGCGACATTACATTACAGAGAATTTGCATGACATTGGAGTAATACCATCCATATTTTTCAAGAATATAACTGAATACTAAACTGAAAGAAGTAAATATGGCCTGTAAATAAGGAAGTACTTTAAAGTTACCTTTGATGCAGCACAACTCAGTAACAAACTCCTATCAAATATCGAGGGTATATTCTGTTGGACTTTACAGTGTTTAAAAATAAAATTTTGCTTTACATTGCTACGATGTAAATTGGTAACTTAGCTATTCGTTTTCAAGTGATGTATGTCTTTTTGTAGAAATTAAGATCTATAAACTTTTAGATTTTGATATAAATTTTCCTATATTTAATTGTCATATAAAATTACCAAAAACCAGGTGTCCTTTCTGCACAACCATAATCTTTGTCAGTCCATCGTTCGGAATGCGCGATCTAAAAGACACATGACGTGAAGTTAATAAATAATGCCGCTCCGCGTATAATGCGTCCGAATCTTAGCATTACTACAGCGCGGCTACAGTTCCCACATAGCAGCGCCTGCCCAGCAGCCCAGCCTATAAAAAGGTCGCGGGTTCAAAGCGAAAGTGCCGGATTCCGGCGCAGTGTGAAAATTAAAAATCCAACCTCGTTCTCTAAGGACATTTCCTAAAACGCCGGTGAGAAGTATCAAGATCTCACGCTTTGAAGTACGGAGTAACGCTTAGAGCAGGTTGAACTTCGGTGACCTTCTTGGTACTTCTCGCAAGTGATATTAAGTTTTCAACACTTGAGAATAAGTTGAGAGTGCAGTGGCAATCTATCCTACACCGTTTTCGTATACATAAGTAAATAATACCTAAAAGTAGTACAAATTTTCAACAATTGTAATGAACCAACATTTTTAAAATACTTACAAGATTATTTTTTTAAAGTGTTCAGTATGATCTTTCAAATGACAAGAGTGATGTTTAAAATATTTGAAGTAAAATAACTTAATTATGATTTTCACTTAACAATGTACACAAACAGCACATACTTAGGATAAATCTTTTTTAAACTTTTGCTCAAGTAGCAATCGCTACCAGTAAACCTGTGCCTAAACTATGTATTTTTTTTAATGAAATAGAGAAAAATCCAAAAAAGTTGGTATTAACTTTAAAGTATGTCACATAATGTCATCATGACTTGATATTTTTAAAGATGTAGGCAGTATGTTTTTAAATGATTCTACTTACCTTACTCGTCTTATGGTAACGAAAAGGTCCAAGACCCGGAAGCCTGAGGCACTAAGGAACTGGCCATCTTACTTCTTACATGCAGTGTTATTAGCATTGTTACTATGGCGAAAGACTCAGAAAAGATAGTGCTAGCCCGGCGAACTAATAATAACAATCCCAACGACCAACTAAATCAAGCACAGCATGCATACCCGATAGGAATGAAATCCGGGACTAAGTCCGAGGCCAGTGTTACCACAACACCATACAGATAGTTTAAAAAAGATACTATTTTGAAAATAGAATAGCATAAAGCCAATAGTCAATGAGTAATAACTTGACGTGCTTCGAAAAAACAGTCAAATTTGTGTCGCTAAGTTCTGTTTTTATTGCCGTTGTAACTATAGCATAAGGTGGTGATTCCATAAATGATGTTCAAGAATAAAACTTATATAGTTATATATAATTATTTTATTTTTCTATTTTTTATTATAAAATAAGGTAGTACTATTAGTTATTCTGTGCTAATAACTTAGATCGGAAACGTGCATAATACAATTATATTATTTATAACGTTAATTCATTTGGCAAGCGATCAACTTAAAAATAATAAATATGGCAGTTGTTAATCTGTTTAACTTGTTAACTATGTATAATTTTTCTATTGATTTAACCTGTGTATGAATTTAAATATCACCACCACGATTCTGAAAATGTAGAATTTTATTCTATATAGGTACACATATATTTATCAGATATAACAAACCAAATTATTAATACAGAGATAATGTTTCACAGTACATCGTGAGATAAGGCCCTCCAACGGACTATTTAAGGATGACCGATAAACAAAGTTATTCATTTTAAGTACATTATATATTACTAGCTGTGCTCGCGACTTCGTCCGCGTGGAATAGTGACTTACGGCAGCATTTTTAATTTTTTAGGCTCTTTTCCCGTTTTTGCAACATTTTTCACTGATGCTTCGCTCCTATTGGTCGCAGCGTGATGTTATATAGCTTAAAGCCTTCCTCGATAAATGGACTATCCAACACAAAAAGAATTATTCAATTCGAACCAGTAGTTCCTGAGATTAGCGCGTTCAAACAAACAAACAAACAAACAAACAAACAAACTCTTCAGCTTTATAATATTAGTATAGATGTAAATACTTTAATTCTCATTTTTATTGTATGTCATTTTAGTATTATTGTAGATACTTTGCAGACAAGAAATTAATATGAGACTTGTAATTCATGGCAATTAAAACCCATTATGTAATTTGTTTATTTATTTATTTATTTTTTTAGTTATCGGTTTTTCATCTAAACCGATGTTTTTTTTAGTTATATTAAACCCTCTCTGAAAAGATATAAACGCAACAAACACGAATTCTTAAAAGTTTATTTTGGAAATACGTACATGTTCCAGTATTATTCAAATTCAAACTCAAATTCAAATATAACAAAAAAAATTATATAAAATATATTCTTTAAGTTTTTTAAATTAAATAAAAAAATATAACTATTAAAAGATATTATATAATAAGAAAAAGTCATATCAGCCCAAAGACGTCCACTGCTGGACAAAGGCCTTCAACGATCTCCACAACGAGCCTCTGCTCCGATCCGAACCCCTCGGAGAATCTAGTAGGGAACGGGGACACGCACTAGTGCATGATGCCGTTCCTTCTTGAAAACCTCTGCCAGTGATTCGTTTCACTTGAGGCTTGAGGAACCCTTTATGCATCTCGCCGCTCTTATAAAAGTCCACTGCAGCTGAAAATGCCCCCTCAAACAAATTCCACAACGATCGGTGGTAATGAATAATTCAATTAAAATTGTAAAGTTCGATTCGCTTAAATTAAATAATTCGCTTCAAGATCCGTAGTCAAAAGTAACTTATTATTATTATAATTGTAGTTACCTACATACTTCCAAAATCTTTATATACAACGTTAGTCGGAACGGGGGTACTAAGCCGAAAGGAGGGTAAAGTATACATGATAGTGAATTACTTTTGTCTAAAAACTTTTCCTAAAAAATTAACTAACTTAAATTAACAGCTTTTTTAAGATTTTAAAAGAAATTACGCTGTGGTAGCCCTGGTGGTCACAAAAAAAACAAAGTAAAAATTAATATTATTGGATACATTAGTCCAATTATGGAGAGAAAACTCGACTCTTTACAATGCCTGTACATTAAGAGCGTTTACGCCGCACACTAGCGCCACTAATGAAAAAATAAACATATCTAGTAATTAGAGATAGAAAATCAAATTATGCTCAACAAACTATCTGAATGAAGTAATTTAGCATTTTTACGTCACCTAATGAACACCTGACATGTTATGGTTTAGTTAAATAAGACGTTACGGCCACTTTTAACTATAACGCCTTATTTAACTATGTGTGTTTTTTTTTTCATTGGCGGCGCTAGTGTGCGGCGTAAACGCTCATAACGTTAGAGGTAAACCTATTTGCTGAGAACCTACGTCAAAACCGTAGCCTACTAGATTTTTGTAGACCAATCAAATGTAAATAATAAAAAGGACTTCTTGGCGGGAAAGTGAAGCATCATGTTTTGTTTTATTTTCTAAAATTTGTGCTATGTTGAATATTAATGTGAAATAATGGTGGATTATTAACCGTTAAGTGTTCGTGAGTGTGCATAAGTGTTGGCAAATGAAACAAAACAGTGCAACGTTACTTTTCAATTTCTCACAAGAAGCTCGCGTGTGGACTTAGTAAAGCCGCACAACTTTACTGAGATACTCGAGGGGTTGGGGGGAATATCATTTCTTACTTCCCATTTCTTTTATCATTCATCATCATCATTTAAGGAAATAATTTATTTATGTTGAAATTATTTATTTATGTATTACTTGTAAGAAAAATTACTTTGACACTGGCTAAATGTGCTAATCGCACGAAGCCATCAACTAAAAAAAAAGTTATTCACTATCATGTGTACCCTCCTTTTGGCTTAGTTCCCCCGTTCCGACTAACGTTGTATATAAATCTTCTGTGCGTGTGTTTGTACTTAATTGAACTTATAAACGGCTGGACTAATTTTGACGATTTTTTTGTGTTTGTTCAAGTTGATTCGAGAATAGTTTAGATTTACAATTGGACCCGGTAGGTGGCGCTGCAATAGTACATCATGGAATACGGGTGTTTTCAAGCGGACAAAGTCGCGAACACGACTCTAGTTTTATATATATATATTTTTACGAGTATGCATAATTCCTTCACTGATACCTACTATATCTATCTACCTCAAATACCTACTTTTTTGTTGTGATTTATTATAAAGTAATTAATTCCTCATAAAATATAATATGAAGCAGTGATTTCTGTATTATATTATGTCCATCTATGTCTAGATTAAGATATAAAAATAGGTTTGCACTTGCTCAGTCTTTTCTTTACTCTACAGCCTGCCGTTTTTTTAAACTTCTAAAAAAATATTTTTGAAGTTACTCATGTAATTATGCTTATGTACACAGCTTATATACTAACTGCTACATAAACCTATTAACACAATCGTGCACGCTTGGCCGGCTAAGTTACCATTTAGTCTCAAAACTTTCTGATAGATGGCGCTATGCTACTCTGAAACTTCGGCCAGAATATTTTTTTTAAATAAAATAAAACTGTGTAAGCATTTGAAATAAGAAAGATAATTTTAATCTTTTACTGAAAAAAGTATTTTATACATTTGAAATTACCAAACTCTATAGTATACTTCATAAAGCTCTCTTCTTAAAATCTCATTCCTTAGCAATATGTGCATTAATTTGCCAATGAGTTTGTGTCTTGTGTTTGTGGTTTTGATCGTTTTGTTTTATAATTATTGTGTTATTGATGTGATTACACTCTTGGGGTTACACTTATAAAATTTATTCTGACATCCTGAAATTTTTATCAGGTGAAAATTAATCTAGTGTTAGAATGAACGAATCGTGCGACTCATGATAATATAATTTTAAGTTTGGCACTACTTTCATAGTTTGTTTGTACATACCCATATGTACGACATTCAAAACGAATGCCAATTTAGTTACAAAAGACGCATGCAAACAATAGTTTTTAAGAACAATGTTTATTGAAAGTAGATTCCGACAAAATATTAATGCAAAAATAAAATAAGGTTTATTTTAGGGTAAACACTTCATAATAATAATAATTGTGTTAACCGTTTTGAAGTAAATAAAAAATACACCAAAAACTACTATCACAATTTATAATAAAGCAACAAAAAGACATAAGAAATAAAATAAAAAAGACAACAAAAGCATTAAATATAATTATAAAATAATATACAATCAATGAGTAAAAATTTTAAACATACAAAGAAAAAAGTAGTAAAAACAAACAACTAAAACATCTTTTAACTATTAAACAGTCATAAATTAAAACAATTACCTGTTTATCTGTCATCCAAATTACAAAACATCGTAATAAATAAATCACTTAATATTTAATGCAACTATTATTAGAAAAATCTATTTTTATTGTCAATAATTTAATACCGTGTGTTAGGAACTACAAGTAGTGTTTAAAAAGTTTGAATTAAATATTATGTAGTCGCGATTACGCGGGAGCGCTGTTGGCGCGCTATCATGGCCGCCCGCGGGTTGTGACCGAGTGGCGCGAAAACGGCGGGGACGCTGTTATTTATGCGTGCGCCTCCGGGACTTCTGAATGAAACGGATCACAGCCCTCAATGGCGTTCATTCTAACTGGGCAAGACTGTTTTGATGGATGTGTGTTTTAAACTTTTAAACATGTAAAATTTTGAAAGAACCTATAAAATGGTAATCGGTCCAGCTACGTAATGAAAAATGAAATGAAAAATGAAAAATTATTTATTTAGTGTCACACAGTATGTATTAAATTGAAATAAAAATAAAATAAAATAGAATTTAAAAATGCAAAGTGACACATAAAGGTATCCTCTCAGCTCAACTCAGCATTTGTCAGAACACCAAAGGTGTCCCGACGCTGATCTTCCGTGGAAACCTAGAAAAGAGGACACCAGAAAACAACAGAGAAGAGAAACAAAATGTACCTACTATACTACTATAATTAATAAATATCACGATTATGCAACCATGCTTAATGGAGTAGCTAAAAATCAAATTAGTGAATTGTAATTTATTGATCAATAAAAATATCAGCTATACAATGGTGATAATTCAGATATTAGGGCACAGACCTGGGTAGTACCAAGAAAATACAGACACAGCGGTAGTCAACTAATATGCTTCTGCCTTTCTATAAGATATTGTTTTAGAGGTGAGGGAATTACGCAGCGGCGAAGGTATATTATTCCAGCATTTCGTGGCAGCGTACCGAAAGCTGCCACGAAACGCAGCAGTGCTGTGTCTTGAGCAGATGAGCCGCGTGGCTGTCCGGTTCACGCTGGGAAAACTAAAGTTTATCAGATAGATACGATGGCATTCGTGACTGCACAACACCAAAAAGTAGACAGGCAAATTGAAAGGAACGCCTAGACTCCATAGTCATAAGATTACCCATATTCAGGTACGGGATAACATGAGCCCTACAAGGGATGGGAAAACAAAACCGGGCACAAGCGTTTTGTACACGTTGAATTAACTTCTTGGAATAGGTATACAGACATCCACCAATAACCGTGTCAGCATAATTAAGCTTTGAAAGAATCAATGACTCGCAAAGGTTTATTTTAAAGTCCACACTCAGGTAATTTCGAACTTGATACAAGACCTTGAGCCTGAAGAAGCAATTTTTTACAGTCTCTACAACGTGGTTATGAAATTTAAGTCTATCGTCCATGAGTACACCAAGACTGCGGGCCTCCGTCACTGGTTCTATAGCTTGAGTACCAATTCGTATCAAAGGTACAAAACCATTGATATTTCCTATCTGAATAATATAATGATATGTTTAAATAAAATAAAATGCTTTGTTTAATATTTTTAATGCAGTTGCAGTTTAACCATACTTTAAAACTAGGTACTTCATACAAAATTCCCTTTAAAGAAATAATGATTATTTATTTTTATAAGTCAAATCTACGACAAGACAACAAGACCATAATAACGTTATCTTATACAAATTCCCATAATTACCCACGATCTAAGCTTATTATCATTATACATATCGAAATTGTATTACACGTGTTTGTCGTGTATTACTCGTTATTTGAGTCTTAGTCGTTTGTTTTTCTTGTAGGAATCTGTTTGCGTCGGTGTAGCGAACAATAAGAGGTCGGTGCTAGATTGGCAGCGGAGGTGGCCGGCGCGGCGTCGCCGGACGACCGCCGGCGCGGCGGCCGGCGGGCGGCGGCGGCGGGGCGGCGAGCGCGGCGGCGCGGCCGGCAGCCGGCGGCCGTCCCTGCGACGCCGCATACGTAACGGGCGCGTTGGGGAACGGCACACGAATTTTTTTTCTCATTTAATTATAAAAAAGTTTCTAAGGATTTTTTTTGTCTGTAAAGATAACAAAGATCGCAATACATTTTAGGTGAGAAAGCAGGCTGCAGATCTCAGAACAATAATATTATTCTGAGCTGCAGATATAATTACGTCTATTAATGGCTTTGTGCGATAGGCCAGTGTCAAAGTTAGACATTGTTCTTTTCTATGTTTGCCTACATGCATGAGTGCTGGCAAAATATAATAAAAGAAAAGTTCTAGACAGAACACTGAAACGTTACATTATCATTGCTGTTTTGCTAAAATCTCTTTACTTTGTAAAATAATATTAATACAAACAGGACAATGCACCTTTCCACCAATAAGTCCTTCTAGACTTTTAGATAATTAAAAAACTCATTATCCAGCAACACACAGCTAATTGCCTAGTGCCAGCCAAAACATAATATATACAGCCGAATTGAGTACCTCCTCCTTTTTGAAGTCGGTTTAAAACAAGAAATTTGGAGGAGGAGGCGATGCTAAATTAAATGGTAAATATACCACCCTACGAGGGACCCAGGCGGTATCCGAACGCGGCCCGGTTGCATCCGCCGCGCCGGGGCCGCACGCATGAAAAATTATCATGCCATCACCCTGCCGCCCGGGCGCCCAGGCGGGTAAACAAGCGGTTCGGAACTCGCCGACAGCTTATTAGGTGACTGCCGATGGCATTACACACTACGCGCTTCCGCATACACAGAAAATAAGTAGACTTCCTTAAGAAAGGCCTAAGATGAATGGATATAGGGATTGGAAAACTGACTCATATACTTAAGACGACGCATTGGTAATTTACGTGGCGGGGATCTTGATTTTTCTCAACAATTACAAAACATATGAAAGTGATATTTGATGACATGATTTTTCATTTAATTGACTTCATTTTGTTAGTTGCAGAAATACGATTTTTTAACTTTTATAACAGAGAAAAAAATATCAAAGTAACCTCTTTTAAAACATAGATTCACATTTTACAGGCTAACCAGACCGATTTAAGCATCAAAATTTTCTTAGTAGATTAGTCTTAACACACACTTTAAAATTGTAGTTCATTTTTTTTAAATAAATTGCAGTTTGAATTTGAAGGAAAAAAAACCAGTTTTTCTTATGGTACGGGGCGCAAACGCTCGTATCAAAACGTATGATATTTATTGTTTAGCGATGCGTCGCCTTAAGCTTTGATTATACGAGTATACAGTATGTAAAAATAATTTGACTGAAAGTGTATCTTTCTACGTTTTTTATTAGCTACTAATCTTGTATTGTTCTTTAATATGCAGCTTCAAATTATTAGTGTTTCAGCTGGAAATTAACCATTTTAACAATATTAATTTGTTTCAGCTGGAAATTAACCATTTTAACAATATTAATTTGTTTCAACAAAGTAGAACAAGAATAACTCAATTTCTTAAGATTAATCTTAAGCTCTTAGAGCATTTCGAAGAAAAAAAAACTTTTTTTCAACTGAATTACTTGAAATGTTTATATAATTTTTAACGCAAATTTTGTTGCGAACAAATTACAAAAACACAAATGTTGAAAAAATTTCCACGAGCAGGATTTGAACCCGCACCCTTCTGACTTACCGGGTCAGGTGCTCTCCCAATTGAGCTATCGTGGTGCTTACCAGCCCGCCGAAATTATTCAACACTATTTACTTTTTACTTTGAAAGCCAAAGGCGCCCATTCAATGTCAACAACTACCGTCATTAACATCTGATCATAATATTTTTACAAATAGGTACTAAAGATCAGTTAAGAAGTAGGCAAGCTATTTATAAAATGTTTATATAATGATCAAAAGTGAGGGTCAGAAGGGTGCGGGTTCAAATCCTGCTCGTGAAAATTCTTTCAACATTTGTGTTTTTGAATTACTTGATTTAGAAACCTAAGATAGAAGATAAACGGGAATATGGAATGCCTCTGTGGCCGACTGGAAGGACTACCCGAAGAACTACCCGAAGGTCCCGGGGTCAATTCCCAGATCGGGTATTTCTGATTATTCGATGCATAGCCTGGGTTTGTGATCACCAACCCACATTAGGTAAGCGTGGTGATTAAGCACCCATCAATTGTCGCGATGACTTGATTTTAATGATTGCTTTCCATCAGGTGACCCGCCTGCTCGTTTGCCTCCTTCTAATATATAAAAAAAATCATAGATTATTTACTGTACAGTGGGGAAACAATGGCTTGTAGCCAAGCACTAATAATTTGACGAAGCATAGGTAAGTCAATTTATCTTTGTGGCTTAGACACAACCTTGTATCTCTTCCAAAATAATGAGGTTCAAATGAATAATAAATTAGTCACAAATTTGAGACAATATCGACATACTTACCTATACCACCATCATCAGCTCATTTTATACTGCTGGAGCACGAGCCTTCCCTGTGGATGGAAAGGGAGAACGGGCCATAAACTACCACGCGGGCCCAGTGCGGTGCGGTGGCTGTTAACGACTGCTAATGCAGCCGGAACAAACGACTTTACGTGCCTTCCGAAGCACGGAGGAGCTCGAGATGACAAATGTTTGGTAACTCATTTGATGACCAGTCTTTGCAAAAGTGGCTTAACCTCAGCACTCGCAGACCGGGCGCGTCTACCACTGCGCCATCGAGCTCCTCGCTACTTACCTAATATATAATCATTAGATATGACGCAACTGGTATGTTTTCGGAATGCATCATCATCATTAGCCTGTACATGCCCACTGCTGGAAATAAGTGTCTCCAATTGCAAAGCAATGGATATTATTATAAAAATAATGGACTTTACCACTAAATTATTATTTTTTATTTATATTAAAAGGAGGCAAACGAGCAGGTGGGTCACCTGATAATCACCGCTGCCCATGGACAAAACCGGCAAACTCCGCAAAACCAAAGTAATCGCAGATGTGTTGCCAGCCTTCAGGAAGAAGTTGGATCTTGAGGAGAGAGTAGGAAATGGCAGGGGAGAGGGGTGAGAGATAGGCCTTCTGTACTTTTACTCAGCGGACGAAACACAACACCAACGAGTGCCATTGTTCCACGCCGATATTCTGTGAGGGTGGTGTGAATGGCTCAGAATTGAAAAAAAAGTCGAAATTATGTATTGGCAAAAACTGCCAGTGACCAGTCTTGCTTAATTTTAAAACTCAGTTTGTAGTAAAACAGTTTTGTTGATAATTGAACAAAAAATATTATTACTAACATCACTGCGTTTGAAAATTCTCTTTTCCAGTTTATACCTCGTCGTATTTTGGCAAGATTCCTCCTACTTACCAAATGGACTAGCTCTATTCTGAGATTGAGTCCGATAAAGATATAATACATATTCAATGTTTTTATTAATTAAATAAGTCATACTTAATTTTAAATTACTGGTTCAATCATAAAGGGTGACTAATGACAATAAAATTGTGTGCATAAGTGCAGTAAGCATAGAAATAGTTTTTTAAGTTCTTTTCTTTATTTTTTAAAGTTTAGATTAAAGCACTTTGATTCTCTAAATAACAATTTACTAACACTTAATACTAAACTACTTAAGAAATATATTTAACTAAGACAACGAGCATCAAACGCAGACACTTACAAAATATCACCAAACACAAGAGAAGAAAAACCTGACACAAACCCAACCCAAGTAACGCGCCAAACATTACTTTACTAGTTACATTAATATTGCGCATAGAACATTATTCTGTCAAACTGCAACCAAAGTAGCAGATTAATAGCCTGAATATACATCTTTCGCTACATAAGCTAATTTATACTTCAGAAGTGATAATCAACCTTAGTAATCAACTAAAAAAATGTATGTTTAATTAAGTTTCGGAATGTATTTTTATTTTTATTTTTATTTTTTTTTATTTTTTTTCATTTTGTATTTACTTCTTGGTATTTTGACATAGCACGCTTCATTTTATTTTTAAATGTTAGCATATGTACTCGTAAGAGCTAAAGCAAGCTAAAGTAATTAAACATAAAAAAATATAATTGTTTTTATTTCTGCTACGAAATACTCTCCGTAGTCGCTTCGTAGCAACTGCGCGTAGTACAACATTTCACGATTAGTTTTGGTCTTTAATTAAATTTCTAATTTTGTTTTACAATATTTTTTTAATATTTTAAATAAATTGTTGTGAAACGAAACACAACATTTAAAAAAATCAATGTATATGATTTCACGTAAGCTATAATTCTAACCCTATATTATAAACTTGCAAAAAAGTTGAAATTAGTTAAAAACTGTTAATGTCACTCTCTCTCTCTGTTAATGTCTGTTAATTCTTCTCAATCATGTTAGATAGATGCAATACTATTTATAAGCTTACCGCTACGTTTTCTGTACAATGGGTTAAATATCACTAAGGAACTTACAAGGCACAAATAGTGACATTTCTACTCTAAAAACTTAGTAAAACCAGGTCAATATTAGCAAAGTAAATAGGTTCAGGAAGTCATGCATAAGTCTTCGCGCGCTAATCGTTGAAGTTCGGATCATTTACCAGCCGCGGGGCATTGATGTATTCAATCGCGCGTTTGATTTACGAGCCGAGAACCCCTCTAGGACCCATCGTTAGTAAATTTGCTTTTTCTCCGTGTAAAAAGATTTATGAAAATTCTACTTATTAATATTAAGTCTTGGTCACCTTAATAAATAATAAAATAATCTATTCTATTCTATTTCTATTAATACTAACACTTTTGGCTAATACACATATTATATATAAGTTTTCCTATTCGTCTTTTTAATCTATTTAAGCGAGTTTTGACCATCCCAAAAACATTTAAACTAAAGTCATACTTCTGGTTTTCCAAGGGGTTCGGATCGGATCAGCACATATTTCTGTGGCCGATACATTAGTTTTCTTGTCAATATTTTTAAATTGTATTCATTCTATTATAGGGCATTTCCAATATTTTGACCCTTGAGTGGACCCTTGAGCTATGGAGAGGGCTATGCTTGGAGTTTCTCTGAGGGACCGGATCCGAAACGAGGTGATCCGACAGAGAACCAAAGTCGTCGACATAGCCCACAGGATAAGCAAGCTGAAGTGGCAGTGGGCCGGCCATATTAGCCGCAGAACCGATAACCGATGGGGTAAACGTGTTCTTGAGTGGAGATCGCGTATCGGCAAACGTAGTGTGGGACGCCCTCAGACTAGGTGGAACGACGATCTTCGCAAGGTGGCTGGCAACAGCTGGATGAGAGTAGCCGCGGATCGTGCTCAGTGGCGTGCACTTGGAGAGGCCTATGTCCAGCAGTGGACGTGTGTAGGCTGATGATGATGATGATGATGATGACCCTTGAGTACTGAGTTTATTGCCGGTTCTTTTAGTACAGCCACATGAGTAGATATACATGTGGTACAGCCACCCACTTTAGACTTACGAACCGACGGTATAGTGACATCCATATGAGCTACTTTTAAATGATTTGGAATGGTTTTCAGAATCCGAAAAAAGTTAATAAGAATAACTATTTGATAACTTTTAAATTGATAATTATGAAATCGATACTGATAACACTTTAAAAAAGTGAGTTTCGAAACCGCTAAAAAGCTAAATAAAAAAATGTTAAGAACTGTATTTTTTATTAAGAGAAAAAGCAAATTTACATTTCAGATGTACGTTTTCCGAGCATGACATCGTTTATAATATAGGTTTAATAATATGGGTTTAATTAAATATTCGTCTACAAAAAGTTTAATTTAAAAACAATTCATTTTTTTTAATAAGTTGGATTGTGAAACGTTGTGGTTTACGTGCTCAGTCCGCGCTCATGATTCGCCGGATTCCGCTGGTTCCAGTATCGGACTCGCTAATGAGCACACCCGTCGCAAATCCATCGCAGGTGCTAAATCATTTCACGCATCGAATAACCTTCGATATGATTGATAATCGATAAAAATGTTACGAGTTGTTGGGGTATGAGCTTCCAATGGCGGCTCCAAAGGTTCACATAGTAGCTCAGGTTTTCAAGACTGTAATATAATGTTAGTTACTTACAAATGTATATTGCACTAAATATAACTGACTAGTGTAGTGGGTGGAAGACCGGATTGGCCTAAGAGCAACTGATATAACGGGTTCGATTCCAGCACATTTTATTGTACTCGGTTTGAAAATATTTGTGGATGGTCAATCGTGGTCCTCAGTGCTTGAGGATTCCATGCACTTTCACAGGCGTCCATATTTTCATTGACCATCAGTTGCGATGAAAGACAAACACAGTCTCTGTCTTAGACCCTGAGGTCCCAGGTTTGGATGCCAGCGGTCAGCGGCAGCCATCTACACTTCTACAGAACTCTATGCGCGGTATTGAAAGGAAGGCGTTTTTTTTATTTATAAGAATGAAGAATTATAATTAATTGTTTTCTTTGCCTGCGTACGTTTAGTTGGTCTAAAATGTATAAACAGAGATATTTGTAAAATTCATTAAAATCTTTACTTGTTCTTGTAACACTTTCACCGATTCAATCTAAATGAACGACGCATATTTTGTGGAATCCTTTAGTACTTACTGATTGTCATACACTTTAATCATAGCTTTTAATAAATAGATAAACAAAATAAATATAAACAAACAAATACATTAAACAAATGCATTATTCTATATATTTTTTAAGAGATAGGGGATATCACTGATATGGCTTTTTGAGCCCCAAGGTTTCTGACGCCTCTTCCGTACAGGTCACCCCGACACATACCCGTTGGGGCGACCTATGGTACGGGGCGGCGTATGGTTATACCGCCATTGCTTGGTCGCCATTGCCTCGATGGTTTTCTAGCAGGGAGCACCACGGCAACCGTTTGGTCGCCGCCGCCGTCCAGCGCTGCAGGTGGGGTTGACAATAGGGCCGGTGAAGGTAGTGTTCCGATCTCCCCTTACTCCGTTAATTCTATTTTTACTTCATAATAATACATTTTCGCTGACAGATAAGTGTTCCTATTATTCTTATATGACTTAAAGCTTTTTAATATAGATTTTAAAATTTGAGATTACTTGCGTATACCTATATGTATACCATAATTTAAATACGAGTTTGACACTTCTTTAACATAATAAAAGTTTATAGATTGACAACCCTAATGGCAAGCCATCAATAGGTGAATGACCTCACCAGACCATGTGGGGCTCGTGACGTCACGGACTCCTTAAGGCACCAGCCTATATGACTGCGGATGTCGGCTGCTGAAACAAAAGACTGTTTATTTGACAATCGAGCCGTGAGCACGTTTGCAGGTTTATCAGTTTTGTTTTCAATCATATTTTAAATACTAATGGATCGTAAAACCACTTGATAGCCACATACTACTTTCCTGATTATCGGTCATAGAAAAAGAAAAGGAAAACACACCTCCATTATATTTTTCCTGTTAGTATCTGTAAATAAGTAACTAATCGTCTGCAGAATAAGGAGAACTTAGGTGACATGAGCAACTGAACTGTACGGGACTTTACAATAACTGCTGTTGTTGCTGTTACAGTACCTACCATATTTCTGTTTAAGTTCAGTGCAAAGGGAATGCACGTCTTCTTAACGCACTACTTACGTTAAAATCAAAAACTAGTGTGGTAAATGCACTGACAGCTATTAAACAATTAAGTACCCTCAACGTTTTTGTAAATTAATATTTGTTGCGAGGGTACTGTAATCATTTCTATGGATGAATCTATGGATTTACGAATGTTAAACTTATCAATATTAATGAAACTAAATAACCTTTTTATAAAAGAAGTAAATACTAATTATCACTATTTTTTCTACATTAGTTAGGGTAAATGGATGTTATGGTTTGAGTGAAGCCATAGACTATACTGGCCTGCAAAAATAAGTACTACACTTTTAATATTTATTTATTTTCTAAACTATAGAAGTTACAGATTTTTAAATAAAAAACGTTTTGCAGCAATTTTTATCAGCTTTCTTTAAAACTAAAGTAAATTATACATTAGTAACATTTTCCTTTTTGTTTCGAAAGTATATCTTGTGTACTTAAAAAGTTATTGCAATTTTAAAAGTGTGATACATAATTTTGCAGGTCAGTGTATTTTGTTCATCCTTTTACCGATTGATATCGTAAGTTACAACACTAATTCAATCAATGGTTAGTGTTTAACTGTTTAGGCTTAAGGCCTAACATTGTTATTTTTTTTTATAGTTAGTTCGGCAAATGACTCCACCCCACGTGGTGTTAAGTGGAAATGGAGTGAAGATAACTGGTGCAGCGTGGAAACAAACGCAGCATCAGTTAACTTCACTCTGCTGGCCCACAAGGTGCTCTTCACGCCTCTCTTGAAGGACCCCATATCATAGGAAGGAGGGAAAACTTGTGCTGGTAAACTATTCCATATTTTGGAGATGCAATAAAGAAACGAGTCACCAATTTTCTTTGTGCGCGATGGGATATTTGAGACAGTGAAGCGGTGACTCCGAAGAGCAGCACTTGTACTCCTATGAAGAAAGGGAGAAGGTGGGATGAGGTCAAAGTGCTCTTCAGAGCACTCGTCATGGTATAAGCGGTAAAACACGCTGAGTGATGCAACACCTCTACGCAATTGCAGAGATTCAAGAGTATTTGCCACTTCTGCATTGCCGATAATGCGTTCAGAGCGACGCTGCAATCTGTCCAAGGCATCGAGAAGGTACTTTGCGGAACCGTCCCAGATGTGCGAGCAATACTCTACGCAAGACCGTACCTGTGTCTTGTACAAAAAGCACAACTGGTCCGGCGTAAAGAATCGCCGCACTCTGTTCAGAATTCCGAGTTTTCGAGAGGCTGTTTTGATCACGGCTTCGATGTAGGTAGTCCCTTTGGTTCAGATCGCAGCGTATCGTCATACCGAGCATGTTAATACTGCTCTGCAGGCGTAGAGATGTACCCTGAAAAGTTGAAAGCGGAAGGAATGGTGACTTTTTTGCCGTGAACGCGCATACCTGTGTTTTTTTGGCATTGAAGTCAGCCAGATTATTATTGGTGCCCCAATTAGATATGTGGTCCAATACCCGATTGATCTCAATGACAAGATTCTCTCGATTCACTTCGGTTTCGATCGAGATTTTAAGCGTTCGAGCAAGTGATTCTTTGGGCCTTAGTGTTCGCGCATTTGTTATTCGGGTCATTCGGGATTAGGTACCAGACCCCGATGGCACGTATCTAGGCTAACCTAGACGCCGGACTGCGGGCGCGTTCCAGTCCCCGCTCGAAGCTAGGGCCACCGCAGACATGCTCCTTTTAGCATCGGCGATCGGCGATTTTGCGACTGTATCGATGCCGAATCACGTTTTGGCGACTCTCTGCGTTCGATCGCATTAAAATCGTGAGATTCTTATTGATGCAGCATTGCGGTTTCGCGACTTCATGCGTTCGGTTCGGACGTGGTATCGGAATCGCACTTTTTAGCGACTGCTCCGATGCTGGATCGGCCACTCTCGGCTGGCGGAGAGGGAAAGGGACAGGGAAGGGGAGTGCGTGTGGTTGTGGTTGAGCTTGCGGTAACGCTGGGTGTTTCATCCCTACACAAGCGTCTAAAGCAAACGATGTACCAAATTACCAATACATTTTCATGAACATTAAAGAACATTTAGCATATTAGTTACATCTTCATTATTTTTCTTTTGCAATCACAGTGTAACACGCTTTTATTTATAAAAAATTGGGTCTGTGATAAAAAAACGCAAAGATTGAATACAAGGTGTAATTAATAAAAATAAGTAATTAGGTATGTACGATATGGGATTATTGTGACGTAGACGAAGAAGGTTAATTATCGTTAAAGATTGCAATGTAGGTACTTATATAATGGTTTTTTTTTATTATCAGATTTAAATTTATTTTATTTTTTTCCTTTAGTTGGTGGCTTCGTGCGATTAGCACATTTAGCCAGTGTCAAAGTAATTTTTCTTAAAAGTAATACATAAATAAACAATATTTCCTTCTAGTAATGATTATATGAATGAAAATAGAAATGAGAAATGATATACCCCCCAACCCCTCGAGTATCTCAGTAAAGATGTGGGGCTTTCTTTACTAAATCCTCACGCGGAGACTTCTTGAGAGAATTTGAAAAGTGACGTTGCACTGTTTTGTTTCATTTGCCAACACCCACACACTATGTTATGCACACTCACGAACACTTAACGGTTAATAATCCGCCATTATTTCACATTAATATTCGACATAACACAAATTTTAGAAATATAAAACAAAACCGCAGACATAACTCTTCACTTTCCCCCAGGTTTTAATTATTTTTAACATTTTAGTTCTTTTTTTAATTAACAAGTAATAAAAGCTTGTTTTTAAAAAGTTTTGTTTTCTTTTAATTTTATTTTTATCTTTTTAGTATTTTTAATGCTAGATTGACTACGGGGTTGTGTCGTTTAATTACCGAGTTCCTATGGCCATCTTCCAGCTCCATCATCAGACCCTGGTTACCATCTAGCACCAAAGTACTCGTCAAGACGGATCAAACGAGTCCAAACTCGATTGGGTTGTGTCGTTTAACTACTAGATTACATCTTTTATTTCTCATCTCTTTCTCCAGAAACTAACAGCCCAGCGTTTCATTCTGTAAATACAAAATGGTTTATAAAAAATATGAAAATTTTCCTAAAAAACTGCTACACGTTGCGTAACATATGCAATGATGCATAAGTACAATAAATAAAAAAGTATCTAATAACTTTATTTTTAAACCCCCGTATTAATAAACAAAGTGTAAGCTTGGAGTAGTTACTCCGTGTATTGTTCCCGTCATGTAAACTTCATTTCATATTAGA
Organism: Eudonia lacustrata; assembly: GCA_947562085.1. Taxonomy (NCBI): domain Eukaryota; kingdom Metazoa; phylum Arthropoda; class Insecta; order Lepidoptera; family Crambidae; genus Eudonia; species Eudonia lacustrata. The sequence continues at coordinate 23,303,986 of OX387319.1, read as the reverse complement.
ATAAAGGAGACAAGACACGGACAATTAATATTGTTTTTAACCCTATACTTGGCACAGTTTTTTTTGTGGAATCATATAGGTATATATTTTGTACTTAGAACGATTTTGTATAAAAAGTGTTCTGTTTTCACTACTCGAAATTTTTTGTAAGTTAAGTGTCTCAAATAATAATATGCCAAGAATAGGGTTATTACTTTTTTGACTCAAGCGATAACAGATTGATTGTTAATTTTGCTAACTAAGCCGTTTCAACACGTCATTCTGCCAATGTGAGTCGTATTAGCATGTTAATAAGAGCGAAGCAGCTAACTAACTACGGTTTAATCTCGATATTACGTGCACGTCCAAATAATTTTTATTGTCAAGACTCATGCGGACGCGAAAAGAAGGCGCCTTTAGTTTGGCGCCAAAAGCACAGTTGACGTCATGTACAGCGTGCCTTCTCAGATATCTTTTAAAGTTCTTAAGGATTGTTGAATATACATTTTAGAAATGTTATTAATATCAATACTATAATAAAAAGAACAAGAAAGACTCAACGATCCTTAAATATAGTTCTTCATATTATCAAGAGTTGTAATAATACCATTATCGCCACCAAACAAAACTTTTCACTACCTGTCAAAATTATATTACTTACGCTGAAGCTAAGGGTATAGCTAATATGACATCTTTAGAATGTTTATTAACCATATTTTAGATTACAGAAATGTTATTACACGTTTTTGTTTTTACGTGATTTAATTTGTATGTTTTGCAATTACAATTGCTCATTTAGGCCACCAAGCAGCATTGTTTTACGATGCTGTGGTATATAAGCATAATAACTTAAGCGCTCTCTTCGCAAGAGTCCATGGTCTGTGGTGGCCGCGTTCAACCAGGCGGAGCTATATGCTCATCGCCCCCTACTACTTACGAGACGTTTGATAACCATCAACATTCTCACAGCTCGCAGCTCGCAGTTTGTGGAGTAGGGCTACTGTCCCCGCCGCACTACGGTCGCAGCGTCTGCAAGACGTTCGGTCGCGTCGTGCGGGCGTCGTCGTGCGGGCGTCGCGCGGGCGACGCTCCGTCGGCCGTCCGTCGTCGTCAGGTCGCCGCGGAGGCGCGTAAACAATACCCTATATACGCTCTGATTGATAGATACAGACATAACTTAATTGACGAAAATACTTCTGTAATGTTTGGGAATGCCACGAATGTTTGTGAAGATAATAATCGTTGACCTATTATTAGGTATTTGTGAATACATTACTGGATGTATGGTAATTTACTTCAAGAGCTTTGCGGTTTAAAAACATTTTTAAATTACATCAAGTTTTTTATTTAGGTTATTAGGTTGGTGTTAATATCTTTTTTTTTATTGTGACGTGATATTTAAAAAAAATAATGGTTAGGTTGGGATAATAAAACTAAATTGCAGTTGTTGCATCTTGTGTTTTTTTTGTTAATTTGGTATAAATATGCAACATTTTGATAAATAATTTCACAATAACTGTGCAATAAAAGAGCGACAAAATATTTATTACTTCTAAAACTCTTTGGAAATAGTTCAGTTTAACTCTAAACACTTGTCGTTAGTCTATAGAACTTTTTAAATACTTATATTATATATGTTCCTCATTATTTATGTTCATATTTTATAATAATTGAATCGGGATCACCATTTGCCTACATAATAAATGGTGCTTTAAATAGGGAGCTTCCTTTCCGTGTATGTTTTATTTTATTCACCGCAACAACTATAAGTTTGTGTAGTAGCAAAAGAAAAACAATCAAAGATGAGTTCGATTACATATTAGGACATTATTATTCCATCCCGGGCTCCTGGGGTGGCGCCCTCTACATTATGTCAGGGAATCAATAAATCTATGTCCTCCCCTAATTTATATAACAGTGTCACAATGCTATGCAATGCAAACACTCAAAAACTGTTGGACACTGTCTGTGTGGCCACGAGACACGCTGCTTTTATGAAGAGATAATATTTGAATAGCAGATTTCGATTTTTTACCGAAACCCAAGGTTTCTACGTCTAAGAAAAAAAAATTTTGCTTCACGCAACTGTGGTTGCATGGTGATATGGTCGTTTTTAACGTGTTTCAATTTGATAGATTATCTAAGTTTGATTATCTAACGTCGAGAAGCCGGTCTGCCAATATCGCGGAACAAACTATTATTTTAAATATATTATTATTATTTATTTTTTAATTTTTCGCATTTTCGCTTTTATTGCGGCGGTCGTGACGTGACGTGCAGAAATGTTAAATTTCAAGTGGCAGTATTTGGCGCTATCTGTGTTTTGAGGCATGCAAATATAACACAATCTGAAAATATTGCAGAAAATTACTAGGTACATTAACATAATTCTTTAAATCTAAAAACCTTTAAATGAATTAAAAGAAAACTATATTAAAGAAATATGTACCCCTGCCGTGCCCTCCAAGAAGTCCAGGACTGACTAACGCCCGGGCGAGTGGCCTAACCTCGTGGCCCGAACTGGCCCCAAAGCAAAGGGCTGAAGACAACAATAATGAATGATGATGACCCTGTTTTTAAAAAAGGCCCTTTAGAAATCGCTCAGCGTATAAGCTCGCCAGCGGTGTGGCCCGGTGGCGCAGGCCTCGCCGCCGGCGCCGGCCGCGGGCGCCGCGCCGCCGCGACGCACCGCGCGACCAACATCTTCACTCTTGTACGTACCATAGATATTTTGTCCTCCTATATTTGTTTTGTCGATAAGCCGAGACTGAGCGATGTTAGATTGTAATGATAGTTTCAAATTAGTCAGTTATTTTTTTGTTTAGATAGGAGCTTGATGGCTCATCGGCTTGCACGTTCAGTTGGTTTCCATGCAAGTTAAGCCACCTTCGCTATGTTGAGTCAGCGAATGGGTGACCTCGTTAAGCCAGTCACATTAATGTTGTAAGATAGCAACTCAACTCAACTTGTAGGTATTAGCCCAGCTTGGTGGGTTATAGCCCGACGTGCTTCTGTAGGAAAGCCTGGGCCCAACAGTGGAGATGATGATATATTTAGGAGAAGCTGGTACACTTGTTCCCTAGGGGACACTTGGTAAACTTGAATCACGAACCTGGTAAGCGTGTTAGTTTTTTTTTTTTTAGGTTGGCAGCACTTATTTGTATATGTCAATGCAGTCAATGTTCGGACTTCTTGGCGGGAAAGTGAAGAGTTGAGTCTGCGATTTTGTTTTATTTTCTAAAATTTGTGTTATGTCGAATATTAATGTGAAATAATAGTGGAATATTAACCGTTAAGTGTTCGTGAGTGTGAATAGGTGTTGGCAAATGAAACAAAACAGTGCAACGTCACTCTTCAAATTCTCTCAAGAAGTCTCCGCGTGAGGACTTAGTAAAGAAAGCCCCACATCTTTACTGAGATACTCGAAAGGTTGGAGGGTATATCATTTCTCATTTCTATTTTCATTCATATCATCATTACTGGAAGGAAATATTGTTTATTTATGTATTACTTGTAAGAAAAAATACTTTGACACTGGCTAAATGTGCTAATCGCACGAAGCCATCAACTAAAAAAAAAAAACTTTCTGTCGTGATTTCGTTTGGCTGATGTCAAAGGTTTACAAATGGTGGCCGCCAAAAATTTGTTGTGTTAAAATATCTAATTTGCGGTAAGTTTTGACTAGATTTATTTAATATGGTATGGAACTGCTGCCTGGAAATGTTTTTATCCTTTAAAACGTTTATTTTTCTGTAGATTAACGTTACTTACCATGAAATAAGTGATAAAATGTTTTATAACCTCAATATGTATGGGTAGACTTGGTCCTTTTCTTTGGGGGTGGTATAATCCCAGGGATCATGGTGTCCCCTATAAGGTATCAAATCTACCCTAAGACAAAATTATCTGTTAATTGTAATAACTGTTTGTTAATATTTGATTTTGGTTTTAGGAAACCATGCCAAGGAAATATAAACCAAACGAAGACGTAAAAAATAATACCAGTTGATAAAGACAAATCAACTTTTCTGAGACTGATTAAAATTGTGAGAATTTTTAGTCAAGTTAGTTTATAATTTAAGGTTTTCGTACCGCAGATAGTTTCTAGACTGACAATGTAATTTTTTATAAGTATAGTACACACGGCGGCCGATCAACCTACCCAAACCTGTCAAATTTCTCTAATGAATATTGATGCTTATAACCAAACAGTAAAGTTCACAATTGATTGTAGAAATTTGACAGTTTTGGGTAGGTTGATCTGCCGCCGTGTGTACCTACCTATCTCCTAGTACCGGAAAGCGCAGTGTGGGCAGGCCTCCAACAAGGTGGACCGACGATCTGGTGAAGGTCGCGGAAAGCCGCTGGATGCGAGCAGCACAAAACCGGTCGTTGTGGAGATCCTTGGGGGAGGCCTTTGTCCAGCAGTGGACGTCTTTTGGCTGAGATGATGATGATGATGATGATAGTACCTACCTAGTTATTAGTCAAATAAGTTTAAGCACCAGTTGGAAGAACATTAAGTTTACAAATTTTATTGTAGAATAAGGTTTACTACATTTGCAAATATTCAGTTTCCAGGATGTTTGCATTCTATTATTTATTTTTTTAATAATTAGAAGGTAAAACTTTCTTGCGACTGAATACTTTAATGTGCCTGATTAGTCAAGTAAGTTTATAATATGATGATAATTTACGTTTAGGTTTGTTATGAATATATGTTTCTAGACTGCTTTAATTTGTAGTCCGAATATAAATTAACTTTTTAAACTATCATGGTCACTTACATTAGAATAAATATTATTAACGGGATTATTACCAAACACTTCAATAAACATGGTAATAATCCCGTTAATAATATTTATTCTAAAATATAAATTAGTTCTAAAGAGATTAAAACTATCTCATATTTGTTTCCCTTTTCGAAATTGAGCTGCGTATGAGTAGAAAGTTCAAATAAAAGAAGCTGATTTATTGGAAGCGGCCACATGGAAAAGAGTTACCATACGATAATAAATTAAATTATAACTCCAAATTTAACCTATACCTTACCCTCTTTCACATACTTAGTAAATAGATAAATTCTAAATAAAATAACCTAAAAAAAATCGAATACTGTGAATAGTAAAAATTTAGAGACTAAAATGAAAAGGGGGGATCAACCCTCCCAGTCTCCTTTGACATTGGATCAGCTAAAATAAAAATTTAGTTCATAGGTACTAGGTACCTAGCAAACTTTGGTACTTATTGATCATTAAAATACCTTCCAAATCACGTACCAGCATTTATTTAACGAACATCTTGAAATAAAGTGTTATAGGCTTAGGAATTTCGTACCAATTGAATTATAGCTAATTTAAAATTCAAACCACATAGGCATACACTCGTGTTAACGTGTCATGGGTTCGTCCTTCGCAGTGCTTTTGTCAATAGCTTATTGATTATAATGACATGGAATCGTAACCTATCTATGTAAGTAATATAATGTGTGCGTATTCACGTTGCATGCCTTTAGCTTTAAGTCTACAATATGTTCTACCTAGATATTGCTTGTATTTGTGTTTGTGTAGTTGGTTTTCCTTTAAATAAATAAATAAGTTTGTTCACCATCAATACTTTATAATGGTGTACTGCCGTCTGGCAAAATATTTTTTGTTAAATTTTACTTCCCAAAAAACTTATCGCACTAGTTTCATTTCCCAAATGAATCTTTGGCAAATTTACCAGAAACGAACTGCTCCGAGATTTTATACCCAGATTTTCTAAGTTATTATTAATGCTGTGAACGGTGTGCTGGGACTAAGGTTGCCAGATCGGAACATACAGAGTCCGGGACAATTCCATGTCGGGCCGTGGCTATGGTTATGAATATGTAAAAAAAAAAAATGAAAATTACGGAATATTTAATTTTATTTTTTATTAGGAAAATACATTTTATTTTTTAAATGTAAAGTACTTTTATTTGTCCAGACAAAAGATATTAAATTGAGAACTGTTGTTATTTTTTTTTAATTATTTATTTTTTTCGGAATCCGGGACAATAGATTGAATTACTGGACACGGGACAATACGTAAAATTCCGGGACAATCCCGGAAATCCCGGACATCTGGCAACCTTAGCTGGGACTAATTTTGGGAAATGTATGTTATGCCAAACGATACATTTGACTAAATAATACTTGGTAAAACGAAACATGACCAAGTAATTATTTGTTAAACAATAACTTGTCAAAAATAGTTTTGCTAACTGTAAAATTGCGAAAAGTTGTTCTGACAAATATTTTTTGCCAAATTAAAATTTGGGAAAAATATTTTGCGATGTGATACTTTGGGAAACTGTTTTTGACCAACATTAGTAATCCATATAAAACTCAATAAAAAAGTAAGTAAAGTTGTTTAAGGTCAGCACATAATTAAGAATGAATAATGAGAATTGATAACTAGATTCCACAGTGTTTTAGGCATTACCCTAGATTCACGCCAATATTGAGATCCCATATTGCTACATCAATGTAAAATAATTTTAAAAACCCATAAGAGAACTACTGCCGGCAAACTTGCATCGGTAGGAATATCATGTGTAGGTAATTATGGAGTTTTAAAATGATTTGTAGAACAAAAATTGTAAATTTCATATCATATTGCTATGTTAGGACACAGCACTAATATAAATTGTCATAAGGTCCTGTTGCTAATAATAAAATATTTAAATTATTCAGAAAGGAGAGCCGTCCTCGCTAGGTATGCACGTACGTATACGCAATCCTAGTGACTCACTTGGTTAGAGAGGCAGTCTTGTTCAGAAACAATAATATATTTGTCGGCGGCGAGGCTGGTTTGTACTAGGACGGTCGAGCAAACTCGGATTCGTCGATAACACAGTTCATCTTGGATCTTCAAAATAAAGACGCAGTCGTATTCCTTACAGTCACTTTAATTTTATTTTAATATCACAATTACAATATTTAGAAACAGTTTCCTGATGCAAATGGATTTTAGAAACGAAGTGAGTTCTGCGCGTGCGTACTCTCCGGCCGCTCCCGTTCAAATGTGTCCAGTTCGATGTCGCGCCAAGCCAACTGACGTTGACGTTTCGCGCACCATAGAGCATAGGCTGCGCAGACCACACTAAGTATAGACTATACTTGTCGTTTCTAAGCGATGCTAGCGCCAAGTCTCCGACACGGCCATCCTGATGGAAACACGTCCTCGTGTTTTTCTCTGTAACAAAAGATAACCAACCACAGTATTTCCCGTTTGGTCTATCCTGACCAAACAACAATTGACTCTTAACATTTGGCTCTACAGTAGGCTCTACATTAGGCACTACAATAGGCTCCACATAAGGCTTCACATAAGGCCTCACATAAGGCTCCACATAAGGCTCTACATAAGGCTCCACACAAGGCTCCACACAAGGCTCCACACAAGACTCCACACAAGACTCCACATAAGAGCCCACATAAGACTCCACATAAGAATCAACATAAGTCTCTACACGAGTCTCTACACGAGTCTCTACACGAGTCTCTACACGAGTCTCTACACGAGTCTCTACACGAGTCTCTACACGAGTCTCTACACGAGTCTCTACACGAGTCTCTACACGAGTCTCTACACGAGTCTCTACACGAGTCTCTACACGAGTCTCTACACGAGTCTCTACACGAGTCTCTACACGAGTCTCTACACGAGTCTCTACACGAGTCTCTACACGAGTCTCTACACGAGTCTCTACACGAGTCTCTACACGAGTCTCTACACGAGTCTCTACACGAGTCTCTACACGAGTCTCTACACGAGTCTCTACACGAGTCTCTACACGAGTCTCTACACGAGTCTCTACACGAGTCTCTACACGAGTCTCTACACGAGTCTCTACACGAGTCTCTACACGAGTCTCTACACGAGTCTCTACACGAGTCTCTACACGAGTCTCTACACGAGTCTCTACACGAGTCTCTACACGAGTCTCTACACAAGACTCTACATAAGACTCTACATAAGACTCTACATAAGACTCTACATAAGACTCTACATAAGACTCTACATAAGACTCTACATAAGACTCTACATAAGTCTCTACATAAGTCTCTACACGAGTCTCTACACGAGTCTCTACACGAGTCTCTACACGAGTCTCTACACGAGTCTCTACACGAGTCTCTACACGAGTCTCTACACGAGTCTCTACATAAGTCTCTACATAAGTCTCTACATAAGTCTCTACATAAGTCTCTACATAAGTCTCTACATAAGTCTCTACATAAGTCTCTACATAAGTCTCTACATAAGTCTCTACATAAGTCTCTACATAAGTCTCTAAGACAATATACATAAGACAATATAAAATGACTAAAAACTGAAAACTGAACCCTTTTCGACATAGAAAGATAATAAATCAGATGTAGCATAACAAAAAAAGTAACCAAGTAACCAGGGTCATGAACCATTCGTCGTCACGGTCATTCTGACAATCGCTTGTCCTCGAGCGTAAAGTTTTTATCTTGACTAGCTGGTCTAGATCGTCATTTCAAAATAAATGAGATCTCTACAGCAGATCTTTGCTGGACTATATAGACCGTCACCCACATTAGTAGGTGAGATCCCTACAGCAGGCTATTGCTGGACCAGATCGTCACCCACAAAAGCAGGTAAGATCCCTACAGCAACCATTCGCTCCACAAATCAAAAGTCACTATTTACAAGTTATGTAAGCTCTAAAATCACCTCGAGTTAGTCTTCTATTGCCACGGCTCTCACAGCCGAACAGAGATCCCAGTCGCTAACGCGCGTCCATCTCAGTGGAACCCTGCGCACGTGTGCATCACCCTCTGACTACACACTACGCCACTACGGTTATTAGAGCACTAACTCGAGTTCACACAACAACTTTACTCATTATCAATCGGGGCACAATGTACCTCCACCTCAACCTCGACTGGTACATGACCTTCTGGCATCCTTCTTAATCTATCGTGTGCGTATTTGTAAGTTCGCTTAGAATTTATTGCTTTCAACGTATCATAATCATGAGCTACCTCCATTAGGTCCACACAACTCATCATTTAATAAACTACTGGCTCTCTTTATCAAAGTAAACTCAGTAGCAATCGTGCGAAAACAAAACCCGTTATTTAAAATCTCACGGCCTAGCAAATTTTTTATTTTTTTTTTAAATTATCATCTGGCAAAACTTGAAATAAAATCTCGGTCGCAAAATTATTAATTTCTACCTGACATAATATTTACAAGGTATAGTTTACATTTGCATTGCCAATACCAATTAATGATATCAAATTATTAATTCGTTTGCCTCTAAATTTATTATCTAACTTGGTTTGGTTTCGTTCACTATTAAAATAAAATCACCTGTAATCAGAATAGAAAATAACCAAACATTATCATTTCTCTTATTTTAACTTTCAGTCCCGAATAAAACGAACCAACCTCAAACACTGTATACAAGTCCACATTAAAGCTCTCTCATCATAATATCTCATTTCAATTACTTTTCACGAACACAACAACACAGGTATCGATTAACACTGGCCACAGCTCCGCACCATGTGTTGGGGACCGACACGCATATAGCGCGCGGCAGGCCAGCGACTTGCGGCCAGCAGCGAGATGTTACTTTATGTACAGTCAACACCACACTAGGAGTCAGCTGGTTCCACGACCACTGCTTCATTATCATCCTCACAGTGCACCTGTACCACAGTTTCATCCACAACTGCATCACCTGGTGGTCGGCTAGTCCCTTGGACTACCGGAACACCATCCTCGGTCATTACGGCCTTCACTTAATGCGTCAACTTCACTTAGCGTTCGGCTAGTCCCGTGGACTACCGGAACCCTACCCTCACTCAACCGATGTACAGCTGCGCACATGTTGAAACAGTAACTCCTTCAACAAAACCAGTACTACCTTCACCAATTTCATCGTAAAACTTTCTAAGCATCATAATCATAATGAAACATGAAAACATCACCAGAAACAGTCAGCTGTCCAGCAGGGTTGCCGATGCAAAACAGGTTTCTCTACCCGATGACGCTGGTTGTCGTTGCTCGCCACGCCCCGGTGCCGGTGTCACTGCTGCCGGTTGCACCACAGTTGTTAGTAGCGCCCTTCCCCGCGCCCCGCACTGATGGTATGAGCACGTGGGCACTTGTTTGCAAAAAGATCAGTGCCCCCATATCTGAAAAATAACACCAGGAGCGTGTGGTCGATGTTTGACAAAATAATTAGCAGTAAAAATAACGGAACGATTACATGACCCTTTATTATCCTTTGGGAGGCAATCGGTGATGTGATGTCCCAGTTTCCCACACATGAAGCATCGTGTGGGACCAGAAGGTCCAGCAGGCATAGGTCCATGTAGAATGTAGCAATCCATACGTCGACTGTAGCTACGCACGCGTATAAATTCCAGTAAATGAATCTCCTCATAGCGCGGTGCTTTATAAACTTCAAGTAACGCCATACAATTCTGATATTGCTGTTCCAACATCCATTGTCATTTACGATAAAACTTCGCATCGTTTTCTTCTAGTGGTTCGCATCGGTTACATCCCTCTTCTGATGTCGGCGGCGAGGCTGGTTTGTAGTAGGACGGTCGAGCAAACTCGGATTCGTCGATAACACAGTTCATCTTGGATCTTCAAAATAAAGACGCAGTCGTATTCCTTACAGTCACTTTAATGTTATTTTAATATCACAATTACAATATTTAGAAACAGTTTCCTGATGCAAATGGATTTTAGAAACGAAGTGAGTTCTGCGCGTGCGTACTCTCCGGCCGCTCCCGTTCAAATGTGTCCAGTTCGTTGTCGCGCCAAGCCAACTGACGTTGACGTTTCGCGCACCATAGAGCATAGGCTGCGCAGACCACACTAAGTATAGACTATACTTGTCGTTTCTAAGCGATGCTAGCGCCAAGTCTCCGACATATTCAAACCATTTTCTAATTGAAGTCTTCTAAGCAGCCCATAACTGTCCCACTGCTGGGCAAAGGCCTCCATCATTGAAATCAAGTCATCACTACAATTGATGGGTAATGCCTTAATCACCACGCTTGCCAAATGCGGGTTGGTGATCACAAACCCGGGCTATTATGCATCGAAAAATCCGAAATACATTTTGCCCGACCTGGGAATTGAACCCGGGACCTTCGGGTATCGGGCCGAACGCTCGGCCACCGAGGCGTTTGAAGTCTATTATTTATTAATTCTCTTCTTAGTTTTATGTTCACCATTGAACGTTAATTCTTAAATCGCTGACAATATTTTTTAAAGTCCTTGGTGAGTTGCCAAATTTGTACACGTTTAGGATACGCGTATTCAAAATGTTTGAAAAACACAGATTTCAGAAAATAACTTCTATTTTACTGTTGCGTCACGTCACGTCACGTCACGTTACGTTGGTTTTATAAAATATACATTATCGTGTGCTTGATCAATGTACCTATAGTTTTTTATACAAGCTTGCAAAATCAAATTATCAAAGCGCACGTAACTATGTCATACGACGTTTTATAATAACATATTTGCGAGGAAATAAATAAAACTCGGACTTTCGTAAACGAATAAATCTTTAATCACTTGTTAAAGCAGTTATAAAAATTTGAACAATTAGTAAAAACAGCGTACAAAACACCTACTTATATTGTAAAGAAATACGAAAGTGAAAGAAGTTAATAACAACAATTTAGTTTCAACGACCTTTGTTGCTAAATATCGGCAATCCGGAGCTTCTTTTAGGAGCTTTTTGACATTGTCAGCCGAAAATACTTTCGACTCTTTACTCACATGGCCACTTGAGCGTGTTTTTAGAAATGCCAGCAAGTTGGAGTATGACTTCATATCAATACCATGTTTTGTTTTCACAGTGCTTTTTAGCATTGAATAGTAGCACTACAATGAGCTTGACTTATATTTTTGAGAAAGTTCCATGAAATAGGCTAAAAACACACTTTCTGAAAATGAATTTGCATCTTTGCTTGTTTTCCTTAGGACAAAATTTTGATACGCTTGTAAAGTATCTATCGGTCGATTTTTTGGGCAAGACGCTTAGAGTAGTCTTTTTCGCTGCCTCTAAGACTTCTGGCGGTGTCGAATTAATAAATTCTTCACTACTTGACGACATTTTCAAATAAAAACAATACAGCGAAAAGAAAAAGCGCGCGGAATAATTTTTACTTGTTCACAAATTAGCGATGCGCGCGCATCAGCGCTTTTTAAAGGCAAAGGCATAAAAACAGCCATTATTATTAATAAAGTAAATTAATATTTTTGTGTTTTTGTTACAGAGAAATGGTTGTAATTTATTGTCAAAATTAATTAAATTAAAGAATTAAATGTTTATTTATTATATTTTATCTCCCAAAGTTAATTTTATTCATAAAATGTTGACCGTTCGTATTAGACGGAGCATCTTGATAAACCGTGCGTTTTACATTACAATAACGCACAAGTGCGTAATGAGATACAATACGATATTGAAATTAGTGAAGTAAGACACCCTTTAAGAGCAAATATGTTTTATACACAGTTACAGAATATTATAAGAGGTAAACACACATGACAAACATAAAATAAATAATTTTAAAAAAAACAGGAAACATACCAGCGGCTTCATCCAAATATTTAGAACTTCAGAAAAGCTATCATGCAAATCGCTTCTAGGGTTGCCAACTATTTTTCATGAAAATAAAGTAAATCTATCACTAACTAATACTTTATTCAAGCGTTGCGTTTAGTTTCACTTCACCTGAGTCAAGAGGAATATTCCGTTCAATCGCACGCATTATTCAGAAATGAAGTATTTTCCATACTTTATTTTTATTAAAAAGATTAAAGTATGGGGATGGAAAATAACGTAGGATACGTTATTTTAAAGTGTGGTTGGCAACCCTAGTCGCTTCTCACTTTCTTCTGTAGTCGTTTTTAGTAGCTTCATCTTGAGACCGACTTATGTATATGCAATAAAGTATCGAGTATTACATCAGAAATCTTGGATAGTGGGTAATGTTGAATACTAAATAGGTCACTTGGTAAAGAAATGGTCTTTTAAACTTTGCGCTTGAAAAAGACTTAAACGGGATATATCCCGGTATACCAACTTTAAAAAAATATTTGTCATTTTATTTTCTGTACATTGTAGTCTGTTGTAAGTCGTGATTTTCGCCATCCAGTCTATCCCGAGTGTATTGCCAATGCTGACGCACTTATTACGATGTATATGAGTCGTTTTCATCTTTTACGTTAAAAATTACAAGAAAATGTTGCATTTTGATTGCCATTGATAGGGAAGAAAGAAAAATATAGATAAGAATATTTAAAAAATACAGTAAGATTCTAAAAGTTTTTCATGAGATCATAAACTTTTTTCATTAGAGAAAAAACCAAGAGTAGGTATGCTTATCTTGAAATTAGACAATCCAGAACTGTTTTTTCCTGACAGAAGGTCCCAAGGTCGGAAATATTAATACGTTTTTGATATTTGTAATCATACCTACTAGGGTGGGGGCGCCAGTGGTCGACAAGAATCTAATGCTCTAAGACAAGAACCAGTGATCGTCATGTTTTTCCTTTATTCATCAGGGGGTCAGCAGCTGGTTTTAGTCTGAAGCAACATTTGAATACCTACAGACCACGTGCTTCTTCCTAGCTGTCATCCTGTAAACTTTCAATAATAGTTCATAGTTATTTATTCCATGACAATTTACATTGTATTGGAAATTACATAAAAAAAATGTAAAAAAAAAAAAAACAAATGTTGAAAAAATTTTTTTGCAACAAAATTTGCGTTAAAAATTATATAAACATTTAAAAAAAATGTATTTTTTTTTTTTTAATAATAATAATGGTGATGCTCTCGCTTGATGGTTGGATCAAGGGTCAGATTCAGAAAGCAATACCTACTCCTTGACACGGCACGTATTGTCAGGAGGTTCCTCACTCTGCAGCCACCACCGGTAGCTTATTATTAGGTTTTTATAATTAAAATATTGTAAAAAACTAGTTTTAAGAAAGAAAATAAATAAAGAGTATAATAATAATAAATTTATTTATTCAAGTTCAAGACTCATTTTGTTGTAACAATTGTGCTTAAGGCGACGCATTGGAAATTTACGTGCAGGGGATCTTGATTTTTTCCCAACAATTACAAAACATATGAAAGTGATATTTGATGAAATGATTTTTCATTTAATTGACTTCATTTTGCTAGTTGCAAGAAAGTTGCAGAGAAAAAAATATCAAAGTAACCTCTTCTAAAACATAGATTTGCATTTTACAGGCAAACCAGACCGATTTAAGCATCAAAATTTTCTTAATAGATTAGTCATAACACACCCTTCAATATTGTAGTTCATTTTTTTTTAATAATTTGTAGTTTTAATTTGAAGGAAAAAAAACGTTTTTCTTATGGTACGGGGCCCAAACGCTCCGCACCGTATGAGATTTATTGTTTAGCGGTGCGTCGCCTTAACCTAGGTTAGAAACAATAATTGAATTAGACGACGAATGGCAATGACAACGAAAGTTAATATTTGGCGATGAAAAATATGTCGATAAGTGGGCTTAACGTGTTGAACACTATATAGATCCATTACTTACCCTACGTTCATTTTTGAATTTTGAATCTTTACTTTTTCGTTCACGCGCCTAACATTTGCATAAGGAATAACGCGCTCTTTAAAATCAAAAAATTGGTGTGATGTTAGCAGATTGTAGGTACCTACTCCAGTGGTAAAAAAAATGTTTTTATTATTTATCAATTGGTTGCTCATAGACAAGCCGAGCACCCCTCCAGTATGACGTAACACAGGCACAGCGTCGCAACACCTATGGCACCGTGCAAGGCAATATCGGCGCCCGCTTATTTGTGCCCGCCCGGAGCCTCGCCGCCGCGCCGCCGCGCCGCCGCGCCGCACCGCCGCGCCGCCGCGCCGCACCGCCGGCGCCGCCGCCGCCGGCGCCCCACGGGCCAGCGCTGGGGGAGTGGGGCAAGGCACGAGATAAATAACTATTGTTCCAAAACAGAAGTCAATTTTTTCTGCTTAGGGAAGGTTAGGACGGAGTATCTTTAACCGGTATCAAATAGATACTTCCGAGTTAACAGTTTTGTTTTTTATGTGTAAGGTTTGCTGCGCTAAAACATGCGTGCATGAACGTGCATACCGTGTATTATAGAAGGTACTTGGTTCTTTCTTGGGGCAAGGTATACACTATTACAATAAAATACCAAATTCTGTACTAGATTTACCTTTAGATAAGTTTAAAAAACATGTGAAGTCTTTATTACTTATAAAAGGTTATTATACAGTCAAAGAATATTTAGATGATAAAACAGCCTGGTTATAATAAAAATCACATATTATATTTGAATCAATTTATTAAAATTATTTTTTATACTTTTTATACTGATATGACAGCCTTTATCAGCATTGTCCTACAGATAACAAACAGCGTTGCGTTAAATAGATCATTAAGTTTTTATTTAGAGTATCTTGAGTGTGTCATGCTCTCTTTACTGTCTCTGCGGTGGTGGCGTGTGCGTCGGGTCGTTACGTTCCCTAAAATATGGTTGAGCGAAGCGATGGCTGATTCATACGTCATGCTCGTGAACGGGTGCCGCCTGTGGAGGCTGGTCTGCTCTTGCATACTTATCTTATTTTTAGTATTATTAATTATAGTTTGACTTTGTTTTACCTAAACAATTTTTGACTTTTACTAGAGTACTGTAGTGGTGCTGTATGACATTGTGGAAATTGAAACTTTTACATAATTATCTGATGTAAATTTGTTAACTTACATTTTTTATTTTAACAGCATTGTCCTACAGATAACAAACAGCGTTGCGTTAAATACATCATTAAGTTTTTATTTAGAGTATCTTGAGTGTATCATGCTCTCTTTACTGTCTCTGCGGTGGTGGCTTGTGCGTCGGGTCGTTACGTTCCCTAAAATATGGTTGAGCGAAGCGATGGCTGATTCATATGTCATGCTCGTTAACGGGTGCCGCCTGTGGAGGCTGGTCTGCTCTTGCATACTTATCTTATTTTTAGTATTATTAATTATAGTTTGACTTTGTTTTACCTAAACAATTTTTGACTTTTACTAGAGTACTGTAGTGGTGCTGTGTGACATTGTGGAAATTGAAACCTTTACATAATTATCTGATGTAAATTTGTTAACTTACATTTTTTATTTTGTTTTTTTACATGTTGTAATTGTCTTATATATATTTTTTGTGTTTATTTGTAATGGAAAGTGTTCTGCTATGATAGGGCATTTTCCAATATTTTTGACGCTGTAAGGGAGAAAAGAGCTGGACACTTGCTGAGTTTCTTGCCGGTTCTTCTCAGTACAAGATCTCCCGCCCAGAGTAGATTTACGAACCGATGGCATAATGACATTCACAAGAGCTACTTGTAGCCTAAACTGAATAAATGATTTTGAATTTTGAATTTTTTGAATTTTTATACTTATCTGTCGCCATGACTGGTTTGTTCGCATAAGGACAGATTCCCAAAAAGACAGACGTCGGGATAGTTATTCCGTGTTTCGTTCCCATCATGTAAGTTTTGTCTCTTTTAATCTTATTTGAAATGAAGTTTACAATGTAAACTAGTAGTGTAGACAAAACACGGAATAACTATTCGAAGCTTATTCTTTATTAATTTGTAAGACGCCTTGAATTTTAGAAAAGATGTGGGACCTTCCTTATATATTACAAAAATTCGCTGAATACCTACGTAAGACTTTGTCCAACCATATAATAGTAGTTTATGCAACTGTCATATAATGAAGGGTATTAAAACACGAGTGTGAGTTTATGAAACGAGCGCAGCGAGTTTCATAATAGTAACGAGTGTTTTAATACCCGTGTTATATGCAGTTGCATACACTACTTTATCTTCACTAATGCAATTAGTCAAACAACAAGAGTAAAAGCTGACAATAGTTTATTTAACTTGCCGCCATTAAAATCTAACCAATGAGAGCGCAGCTGCGCGCGCAGGGCCAATCAGGAGCGAGCGCGCGCTGTTCTTTTTTTATTTAATTGGCACAAGATCTTACCAAAGAGTTTTGTGTATGTAAGTTTAGTAGTTTCGACGAAGTTTTCACGTATAACCCAACTGTTTTCAAAAGCCAGCCTAATATCAAAATTTTATACAACTTGTATGAGGATTTTGACATAAGGCTCGCCAGGTTAATTGGTCGCATTTTATTGATGTTATAATGAGATTTTACGATATCGATGTGGATATTATACCATCATGTGAAATTGCTTAAATTGAGTGTTTTGTTGTCTGCGCTATAACAGTAGTAATTATAAGTCAAGTATTGGAAACATAAGTAGAATGTTACAACATTAGTGTAGATAAATAATCTAACAGTCGCTTGTCTTCTAGTGAAGCTATGGTCGCATAGTAAAAGTAAGAAACGCTACATTATAAAAGATCTGTATTTTTTTTCCATGTAAATAATGTCAAACGAATATCGCTTCGCTCGTATCTCGCGCCGGCCGGTTAGTGCTCCACTAATGATTCCTCATGATTTATCTCGGGGCTTATTTTTATTGCCGCTTGATCCCACAGGGGTCGGGAGGTGTCCTACAGGATGATGCTTGTTTTGTGCCTTGAGTCGTGTTTATAGGACTGCCGCTGCCGCCGCGTCTTAACTTAGACATAGGTACCTACTTAGATCACGTCACAACTTTTTGTATTTTTGGTAGGTACTAAGTTAAGTTTGTGAATAAGAAATTACTATGCTATTAGTCATTAATGATTGATTAGACAGTAGTGTAGGACGCCCTCAGACTAGGTGGAACGACGATCTCCGCAAGGTGGCTGGCAAGAGCTGCGTGAGAGTAGCCGCGGATCGTGCTCGGTGGCGTGCACTTAGAGAGGCCTATGTCCAGCAGTGGACGTGTGTAGGCTGATGATGATGATGATGAGACAGTAGCAGTAGCAAGTTAATTTGGTGATGACCATCATCTCAGTTCAGCAGCGCAGACGCTGCAAAATAGTAATCAAGGTACAAAGGAAGAAAGTTTTTGGCCCGTTCTTCCTGTGGTGTTTTCATCGATAGGGAAGACTCGTGCCCTAGCAATAGGGATGTTAAATGGCTCAGGTGCAGAATGTCCACTTCGCAAAATGTCCACTGGTTGCAAAAGGTCCCTTTCGCTAAATGTCTCTTTCGCAAAACGTCCCTTTCTCAGAATGTCCCTTTCGCAAAATGTCCATTTCGCAATAATGTCCCTTTTTCTTCAAACTTTCTCTTATCATATTTACATTTGACATTTACATTTGACTGGTAGAATTTGTATGGATATGGGTAAGAAATTCAAAATAAAAGTATAGTACAAGTCACGTTTATTTATTTACTACAATCAAGCAACTGATATTATGGTTATATCTTTAAACAATAACAAAAAAATATAATCATTACAAAAAATTAAATAATTAACTAATAAAAAAGCAATAAGAATTTATTTTTCTAATTTCTTACCTATATCCGTACAAATTGTACCAGTCAAACATGTAAATATGATGAGGGAAAGTCTAAAGAAAAATGGACATTATGCGAAATGGACATTTTGCGAAAAGGACATTCTGCGAAAGAGACATTTTGCTAAATGGACATTCTGAGAAAGGCATGTTTTGCGAAAGGGACCTTTTGCGACCAGTGCACATTTTGCGAAGTGGGCATTCTGCGCCTGAGCCCATTAAAAATAGCTGGTGATGTAACGATCACTTAGGCTATAGTACGGAATAATGTAGGTACCGATTAAAAGGTATATCTCAAATCAGGGTGCCTAGGACGAGTTTTATTTGACAATTGATCATGTTAACGTTATCGAGAACTTCTATGTCATTGAAGCAGCACCTCCGATTTTTTTCCCAATCGAATGGCAGGTGAACTGCTGTAAGCCGCGCCTAGCCATGATAAAACCTGTGACAACGTAACTTTTTTGTATCTACTCACAAGAAAAAGGCTTTTAATGTCTGTTCCAAGCTATACCTAGTAGATACCTATTAAATATGGATAGCTAGGAAGCCTAGTGATCCATGTTGTTTTCTAAAGTTAAAGCGAACACTACATATTGAAATAAATTTTTTACTTTTTTGTAAAATCAATGTGTTAAATAAACGCGAGTTGATCGCCGTAAAAGTAGTTTTACTCTTAGCTATATTAAATCGAGTCGAGCAAAAAGGCGGCATGGTCTCTTTGATTCTTAGTGATCCAACTTAGAGCATTAAAGTGATCCAACTAACATTTTGGCATTTAAAATTGATATCTATTTAATAATACGTGAAGCAAAAACTTTGTGCCCCTTTTTTACGAAAATTGCGCGGACGGAGGAGTATGAAAGGAGACCCGGCGTTTTATGCTTAAGTTGTATAATTTTTTTATTTTTTTTATTTGTGATTCAATAATATCTGGCAATATCTGTCAACAAATGACAGTTATTAATCGCACGAAGCCATCAACTAAAAAAAGAAAAAAAAAAGCGAATGACGGTTGACTGAGAGACTGCCGTGACGGCATTGTTGACATTTCACTTTTTTAAAAGCAAAAGAATTATGGTTTATGTAGCCACGTTAGACATTTTTAAAGTAACATGTTAACTATAATTAAATAACTCTTATCCGCGATTCGATAAAAATAAGTCAAAACTTGGTTTAGGTAGCAAATAATATTAGCTTTACTTTAATGGCGGCAGTACTCTCGCCGAGACACCACGAGACAGGCCGAGTGCGAAAGTGTACAGGGAGCTCTCGCTACCTCTCGGGCTGTCTCGCTGTCGCTCGCCTGCTCTCAGTCCCTTTTTTTTTTTTTTTTTTTGAGAGAGACTGCTGGTTGCCGAGGGGCATTTCCAGCTTCACCGGGCTTGTTTTAGGGGCGGCGGGGTACGTAAAGGGTACCTCAAGCCGTGTTGAAACGAAACACCTTCAGAGGATTTCTAGAGGGGTACGGCATCGCACACTTAAAAGTGCGCGTCCCCGTGCCCTTCCAGAGTCTCCGAAGGGTTCGGATCGGATCGGGGAGCGGAACCACCCGAGGGCGCCTCTAAAGGCACGGACCTCGGCTCGGGTAGACCGGGCCGTGGAGGAGGAGAGGAGCTCCCAGGCACATGACTGTGCCTGGCATAGAGCGCGTGTGAACCGGTTCTTCGTACCCTTGTTCTACGAGTACGGTGTCTTGGGCCTAAAACAGTGTGCATGTTTAGTGTATTCTGTAAATGTGTGCTGTCATTTGGAGGATCGGGCGGGGGGGCGTTCGCAACTGTGATTGGGTCGTCGGGGTCGTGTAGGACGTGCTTAGGACGCCTAGACGCGTACCGTCTTGTAGCGGGAAGGCCTTCAACTTTATAGTTGGCGGCCGCCACAACAAGCGGGTTAGGGTGGTGGGGGGCGTTATCGAAGTAACGTCGGGAGACGTCCTTGATAAAATCTTTGATAGTTGGGAGATCGAGGTCGCGATGGAGGTCAACATTACGAACGTAATGCGGACAACCCGTCGCGCCTCGCATAAAGCGGTTTTGTAGGGTTTGTAGGGGGTACAAGTGGGAGGGCGCGGAATGCGCGAAAACTACGCTAGCGTAGGTCATGACTGGGCGGATGCAGGCTTTGTAAATTGTCGTCTTATTTCTAAGAGACATTTTACTCTTCCTGCCTACAAGGTGGAATAACCGACCTAAAAAGAACGCGGCCCTGTTACGGACGATCTTGAGATGGGGTGCAAACGTAAGCTTCCTATCGAGGGTGACACCGAGATATTTCACCTGCCTAGCCCATGGGATAGGGCGGTCAAATAAGCGAATCAGACGGCAGGATTCGTCGCGACCCCGATGAAAGTACACAGCGGCACTTTTTTCGGGGTTCACTTCGATCCGCCACTTGCGAAACCAAGCGCCGAGGGTGTTAGCGGCCTTTTGGAGTCGTTTGGAAACCGCGGTCTTGTCTCTACCAGACGAATATAGCGCGGTGTCATCCGCGAATAGAGCTAGCTCTACGCCGGGGGACTTGGGGACATCGTTTGCGTAAAGCGCAAAGAGGATTGGAGAGAGCACGGATCCCTGCGGAACGCCGGCTCGAATAGGGCGGGGGGCGGAGAGCGTTCCTTCGACGCGGAAGCAAAAGGAGCGACCCGACAAATAGTCTCGTATGATGTGCACGAGTCTGTCTGGCACGCCGAGTTTGTACAGCTTATAAATTAAGCCGTTGTGCCAGACTTTGTCGAACGCCTTCGCGACGTCGAAGAAAAGAGCTCCGGTGCCCGTGTGACGGTTTCTATTGAAACCGGAAAGGATATGCTCCGTGAGGCGGTGCAATTGGTGGGTGCACGAGTGTTTGGGCCGGAACCCAAACTGCTCGTTGATAAGGAGATTGTTAGAAAGGATGTAGTCCCTTAATCGGGAAACTAGAACGCGTTCATACAGTTTTCCCAACGATTTGAGAAGACTGATGGGGCGATAGCTAGAGGGGGCGGTACGCGGTTTACCGGGCTTATGAATACCTATGACTACCGCATCTTTCCACGCAGCGGGAAAGATAGCGTTAGTCATGGCGCTATTGAAGATAGCTACTATTAATAGGATGAGCTGGGCGGGTAAGATCTTAAGGATCTTATTTGAGATGCCGTCTGCCCCGGGGGCACTACGGGGTTTGAGACGCTTAATGAGCGTTTGCACCTCATCTTCCGTAACGGGCGGGAGGGTCGCGGTGGGAGGGAGGGACGAGAGTCTTTCGACTTCGCTATCAACCATTTCGATATGGTTTTGGGGGACTGGGAGCGTGCTGGGCGAGCATTGGGCCTCGAGGCTGTCGGCCAGGCATTCGGCTTTTTCGTCGTCGTCAAAGACGATCGAATTGTCGGGTTTACAGAGAGGGGGCATCGAAGTGACCGTTTCCGACTTAAAGGTCCTCGCCAACCGCCAATAAGCTTGGTGAGAAGGCGTGATATCTTTAAGAAGGCCGTGCCAACTCGAATCGCGGAGCTCTTTTATGCGTTCTCTAGCAGCACGCTGCAGGGAGCGCATACGAGCCCGGTTATCCGAGGTGGGATAGGAGTCGTAAGCGCGAGTGGCGGCGTTCTTCGCCCGCAATAGTCGCCTCATATCGTCCGGCAGTTTGAAGCGATGGTCAGCCGTCGCTACAACCCGCCTGGACGATTCGCTTATAGCGTTAGTGAGGTGACTACCGAGGGCGTCGATCGCGGCCACTGTCTCGTGAGGCGAGTCAATGACGTCGGGAATCTGGTTTAATGACTCACTGGCGGTAGGTTCGAGAAGCTTCTCGAGCTTATCCCAGTCAGTCACCACCTTAATGACGGGGGTGGGGTCGGTGGGGGGGCCTAACTGTAAAACAACCGGCCTATGGTCGGAGGAGAGCGCGTGGATCACTTCTATAGAACGCAGCCGCAAGGTTACGTTCCGTAGAAGTGCCATATCTAGCGGGTTAGGGGTGAAATTATCTATTAACGGATAGTGGGTGGGCTCCATAGGCACGACGATATCGAAGAGCATTGTCTCAGCGAGTTGGCTCAACACCCGACCGTTACGGTTGGTTGTATTGCAACTCCACTGAGCGTGTTTACTATTGAAATCGCCGGCAATAATGACGGCGGTGTCCATAGCGAACAGCGCTTCGAGATCGGGTTGTGTCAAACGCTTATTTGGGGACAAATAAGCGGAAGCGATAGTGATAGACGCGTGGCCTGTCATGCCTAGCCGACAGACCGAAACCTCTAGGTCGGAAAGTTGCGGGGGGTCGAGCGGGACACAGTGAAGTGACCGCTTGTAATAGATAAGAGTGCCGCCTCCGCGGCCATCTCTATCATTACGGACGAGGTTGTAGTTTGACAAGCGAGGGTCTCGGTAAGAGGGTTTCAGGAAAGTTTCCTGTATGAGTAAAACGTCGACGGAGTGTTCGGTTAAAAACTCGGACACTTCGTCGCGTTGCTTTAAGAAACCGTTCGCGTTGAAAAACGCAACCGTTAGGGATCGGGGCTTAATTCTCGAATTGGGCGTATTATTCATTATGGGACTTTAGGGAGTCGAAAAGGGACGTGATCATGTCCAAAAGTGGACCGTGATCGTTAAAGATCGCCGCCATGATAGTGGCGGGGCAAGCGGACGGGTCGGACGCGGCTAAGCGCAGCTTCTCCACCATCTCTACGATTTCGTCCTTGTAACGGTATAACTTTACAATTTCGACTGCCGTAGACATGGCGGTGAAGCTAACCGGGCAAGCACCAACGGTCGCGGCAAACGGGTGCTGCGGGCGGGCTTTGGGTTGGGCCTTAGGGGCCTTAGGGGCGGGGGCCGGCTTGTTAGCCGGTTGGGGCTTGGCCTTAGGGGCCTTGGGCTTGTTAGCCTTGGCCTGAGGGGCCTTGGCCACAGGGACTGCGGCCTGAGGGGCCTCGGGAGGGCTTTGCTCCATAGGAGTAGGGGCCGGAGGCGGAGGTGGGTCACGAGCCGGGCCAGCCGTGGGAAACTCGGCGAGCGAGTTTAGCGCGGGGGCCTGCGCCGCGAGCTTAGGAGCTAGCGGTGTAGTCCAAGCGTTGCGGGGATCTGCGAAGGCGGAGGGGCGCGGGTCGCGGGGTTACGGCGCGGTCCCGACCCGCGGGTTGCGTTACTGCGCGGAGCCTTGGGGCAACCGCGATAATTCGCGGTATGACCCAATTCAACGCAGTTTACGCAACCGGGCGGGTCGTCGGAGACCGGTGCCGGCGCTTTGGGCCTCTGGCACGCTTCAGTGCCATGGTCACCCAGGCACTTAACGCACCGGGGGCGCGCAAAGCAGTTACGGGCGGCATGCCCGTAACGTTGACATTTGTGGCATTGACCGACAATGCCACGCTTATGGGGGGCCTCAATCGATAGACGAGAGAAGCTCTCTATCGCCTTGATATTGAAAATTGCTTTACCCTCAGGGGTATTATCTAAGATAGCCTTGAAGAGGCCTAGGGGCTTTTTGTTCCGGCCGAGCATCCGGGACACTTCATGGACCGGGTAGCCTTGCGACTTAAGGTCGTCAAGGACTACTTGGGGTTCCCAATCCGAGGGGAGGCCTCGGATTACAACGGAAAGTACTCTCTCCTCGGGGAGCGAGTACGTATGGAACGGCACACTATTGGTGCGTAGAAACGCGGTAATAGTGCGGAATTCGTTGGAGTTAGAGAGATTGACCTTAGTCATCTCAATATCGCCTTTTACAAGGCAGGTCCTAAGCGGGATGATGTTAAATCGCGCCTTAAAAGATCGCGAAAGATCGGGCCACCGTACTGTGTTTTTGATGAAAATTGGCGGGGGCTTTTTGTCCTTGCGCGGCTGGGCCGGCTCGGGCCTCGGGGAGCTAGGACGGGAGTTAGGCGCGCTACTCGCTTTCGCGGCCTTAGGCGGGGGGACGGAGGGAGGGGCGGTCTTGCGGACGCGCTTACCGTTTTTCCCGACCGTCTCGTACTCCGAGTCGGATGAGTTCTCATCGGATTGCGATGAGCTCTCCTCGGACTCGGAGCCCGTGACGTACGGGCTATCCTCTTCCGCGTTAGAGGCGGAGGGGCAAACCTCCATCTCTAACTCGGGAGCGGGCGACGGCGCTACGGGAGCGAAATTGGGCATGAGCATTGGGCGCTCGGGCTGGGGCTCGATATGAGCGAGTAAGGGCTCGTTAAGAGGAGACGGGGAGGCTGGCTGAGGCAGCCGAATAATGGGCCTATCGTCGGACGGCGGAGTGCCGAGCGCGGGGCTAAGTAGGGCGGTTAGAGGGGCCGGCAGTCTCACTGCCGGTTTCGCATAAGGCGAGGGACGCGCAGAGGGCGCAGAGGAGGACAACTTGTTCGTGTGGGCTGTCTTAAGGACATTTAACGCATCGGGGTGACTTTGTCCTATAAGGGACTCGATCGCCTCGATCTCCATCTCAGTGTGTGACCTAAGGCCATACACCGAGATGCGTGCGTAGTGTCAGATCCTCCCTGTCTGTAGACAGGGAGGCGTGAGTTGAAAAGGGACCTAGCTTGTAGGCCCTAATAGTGTATCCTCCGGTGAAAATCAATTCACCGTAGGGTGAGTTACTAAAACTAGACTCTAGTGTAGCTAAAGTTCTGAGTTGACTAGGAGATCCCCCAAGGCCAACTTTGCCAGAACTCTTCCGGAGTGTTTTCCCCCCAGGAGGGTCAGGAGGGCAGCCGGGTCAGTGCCCCAACTGGCTTAGTTGTCACGGTTACGTATCCACCAGTTGGCTGCTAAGCGCAGACTCGAAAATGACACCCTGTCGTGTGAAACGGCGACAAGCGCTCCGCGATGAAAACCACGCCGAAAGCGCTTGAGACGCGGCGTACCGTGCACCGGAGCCTTACCGGTACACGATAATAAGGACCGAAACAGCAAACGGGATCTTGAACCGGGCGCGGAGGGAGCTCGAGCGAGACGTGCGTCCGGCGCGCGAGCGAAATCTGGAATGTGCTCTCGGTCCCGTGTCGGTTTTTTGCGCACGAGTCAAAGGGCCTCGCTCTCCCTCGCGAGATCAGACGAGCGCACCCAAGTACACTCTCGCGTCTTTAGCCCTTTAGACCATCCACCATCGCCGCTTACGCCATATCTTATTAATTTTTTTTGTGTTTGCAATCAATAGGTATTTGTAAAAAGTGATGGCACACAAGGCAACGGCAGCAGCAATCTCAATAGAGTAGAATAGAATAGATTTATTTATTTCAGGCAACAAAACAGTGTACAGGATGGTAAAATACAAAGAGGCCCATAGAATAGATACCTTACAGACTAACATAGGTACAAAAAAAATAATGTACTTGTATAAATTAAAAACAATGCTACACGTAAAGACGGCGACGTGCGACGCAATGTCTACGTCCATCCTCTCGGCGTTCACAACTGCGACTGAAGACGCGAGAATGTAAATGAAATGAAATGAAATGAAATATATTTAATTTGCGCTTGAGAAAGGTACATTTTTGGTCTTATTCTAGCTTTCCTCTCTTTCTCAGCTGACAATGTAGCATGCAAACAACTTTAAACAACAATTACTAAATATTCTAACCAATTACATACATATAAAAATACAAAATCAACACTCCAAATTGTCAAAAACCAATTAAATAACATTATAATAAAAATACAAAATTAATTACTAGAAATTGTCCCTATTCAAAAATATGTCAAATCAATATTATAATGTCAAAAATATGTCAAATCATATTGATTTGACATATTTTTGACATTATAATATTAAATCTATGTATTATAACCACAGGGTCGCTCTCGTGCATGGGGCTGTCGCGCGAGACATTCGGGCGAGGCTGGGCGAGAGCTCTCGGACGAGAGTGTACTGCCGCCATAAGACCAAATTCTATTGTATACAAGTTTAGCATTTTTTCTAAGGAAAGTGCCGGTTCTCCTTTCGCACACTTAGGTATAGTTTACATAGAGAAGGTTATCCGAAAGTTAATTTTTTTTTTTTTAATTATGCTTAAAAATACATTAAATCAATAAAACTAACATTAAACACACTACTATGTCTTTGACAACGTATAATATAAACTCTTTTCAAAAATCTCAAAAATGGAAGAGGAGCAGCCGAACTTAGGCCGAAATCTGTCAATGCCAAATTGCAATCCAAACTCACATTCAATTTTTTTTAATTTTTCATTGCTTTGGATACAATCCGTGCAGCCTTAATAAAGTCACGGTCGACTTTCGACCACTGAGCGACCACTAGTAGGTAAATATAATCTTGTCAACTAATCGACTGAACGGATTTGAGCACTTTTATGCCGGAGTGGTATGAAGTGGCCGATGATAGGGAAGAGTGGAGCCGCAGAGGGGAGGCCTTTGCCCAGCAGTGGGACACAAAATAGGCTAATAAAAAGAAATAAAAAAATAAGTGCATTTTGGGTTTAAAGAAATAATTATCTGGAAGAAATCGCTTGAAAGCGATAAGACCGCCAAATTGTGACTTTGTAAACTATTTTTTGTGTTGCAATAAACTTATTATATATCTATCTAACTATCTATCTAATCAAAAAATACTCAATTATAACTACATGGTAGGTACCGTGTTAAAACTACATTATAACCTACATACCTACAATAATAATGGACATAAGACACAAAAACGCATTTTGCTTAATATTTAGAAACTTATAAAAATGTCAGGTATATATTTTTTTATTTTACGGGTAAGCACAGTACCTTGATCTCACCTGATGTTAAGTGATGATAAGGCCAATGATGGAAGCGCACTTCAACCGCGATCCTCAACTAGTGAGGCACTGGCTATCTCATCTCTAGCTGCCGGAACACACAATGCTACCGACATATTTAGATAAGATGGTGGTAGCTAGCCAGGCGGACAAACAAGTCCCGCCAAACCGAGTACACAAACATGTATCCCCCACTGGGAATCGAACCCGAGACCTCTGGGTCTAAACCAGTGGCCTTAGCCTCTAGACCACAGAGGCTGTTATATGGATCACTTGGCATCTAGCCATCCTCAAATGAGTACCTATTGGTTTAAAAAACAAATGAAAATAAATCAACAAGCAATCGTTTATGATTTAAAAACAGACGACATCATTATACGGATCAAAGACAAAGGCCGGCTCCGATGATTCACTCTCTGATTCCACAAATCCTTTTTCGTCATCCGTAAAAAAATTGGCGCCATCACTTATAGGGTATGCACTAATGCAACTTCGTGACATCATATCCGCTACCAAGAAACGCGTGTTAGCGTTATGCTTTTTTGCCCTAGCGAGGAAGCTCTTTGCTACTATCTAACCGTTTATATACCTACGGTACTGAGCCGGACAAGGAGCACACGGTTCCATAACCCACAGCCTGAACGCTTAGAACACCACCAAGGGTAACGAAGCTTAGACCTTGAAGCTGACGAGTGATAAGACCGACGGACGCCGGCTCCGCTGCCGCGCCCGCCGGCCGGTGAGCTTAGTTTATCCGGAATATAGGTATTCAACCACTAATATTATCTTATCTGTAACTATCGATCTGGCGACAGACTAGTGTGATCATGTTTATTTCATTGTTTGGTTTAAGCACATATTTAGTAAGTTAAGTCATAATATCCTTTTAACCTTTTTACCGCCAACAACTTCTATAGAAGTTCGAGATTTTCGTGCCGTCCACGCCAGCACTTCTATAGAAGTTCTTCTTTGTACCTACTTTATTAAAATACATTTATACGTTGACGTACAGCGGGACATCGCGTGCAGGATAGTTGGGCGGTGAAAAGGTTAACAATTGTGTAATTTATGGACAAAGGTCTCCATCATTGAAATGAAGGCCTCGTAACGCACTTTGCCCCACCTGGGAATTGAACCCAGGATCATCGGATATCGGGTCGAATCATTTTTCCTGTTATCATGATTCAACACCTAGTGTGTGTCCTTTGACATTCGATCACTGTAACGAATACGAACATTATTATGACGTTAAAAATGTTACCATACATGTTTTCGTTCATAATCGGTCCCGCAGTTTCTTTTCCCACCACAACAGCTAGAGGGTTGGCTGGAAGAGATCTCCTTTAGAGATAAGCTTAAGCGTATATGTAAGTGTAATTTCTATGTAGGTACAATAAAGGATTTACAATAATAATCGAATAAAGGTTCACCTTTATTCGATTATCATCAATTCCCAGGATTCATTCATCAGGATGAAGGGTGTACGTCAATAAACAAGTGGTTCTATACACATGATAGCAATGTTCTAGCAATGTGGGGAATGTGCGTAAAATTTAAAGCAATGTGCTATAAAAAACCAGAGTTATTTCTGAAAGTTAGTGAGCCGCCAGCCTGTTATCAGAATGACGGGTGTATTTTTAATACGAGCAAATAACTTACTATCCAAGGATGAACACATTACCGTAGCAAGGTTCCGGCAATGTGCTCGAACGTACCAAAAGCAGAATCAGATGTGGTGAAAGGTTTAAAAGCAATGGTTGAAAATAAAAATTCAAAATTTTAACGCCTGCTGATTTCATACAGGCAATATTTTCATCCGAAGGATTTTTATTCTATTAATCAAAATTCACACTAGGCGGCACTCTGAATAATTGTCTTTCTGAATCTAGAACCCACAGATGTCGATCACGTAGGTAGTACCTAGTAAAGGTTCCCGCTCGGGGAGAATATCTTCTACCCAAAGAACATGATGCGGGAGCAGGGAATATGATGAAGGCGAATTTCAATAAAATATTTCAAAATTCTTTACGAAAAAATAAAACAAAACTTAAAATAAAAATAGTCTTTTATTTTATTATTAATCTTAAAACTAAAGACCATATATAAGCTAGATGATGAAATTAAAAATATTACGTAAATCACGTATTGCCACAGAAATAAAATCTATTCATTTGTGTGATAAAAATTACAGTGAATACAATATGGTATCTAAACTATTTTAAAGAGCACAATTATAGACTATGATATTACCTAATCAGAAATTACATAATGTATGTATCACAATACATACCATTGCATTCTTAAAACATAAGATTAATCGTTTACTTAAAAAAATTACAATTAAACACAAATGAATAATCTCTTTATAATATAATCTAGATCTAGAATATAATACCTAGTGTTTGAGATATTACTAAGTTAAATTGCGTCCTGTATCATTGCATTGTACTCGTTAACAAGTTAAAACAAAATTGATAACTCAGTTACGGTCGTCACACCACATTATTGCAAACTACATTTACGGGACTTCTCTACTTTAGCTTGCCTAATGAACTCATGCGATATAAAGTCTACTATGAAAAGTTTAAAGTCGCTTAAATCAATTAAACATATTATTTTTAAATAGTTTTTTTACTTTTGCATGCTGGTCTGTGTGTGAAAGAATGTGTTAGCTGCTTATCTTAACTTCTCGTACATGTCGTAAGAGCCGTCTAAGGGCTGGCTAAGGGTTTCAAGATGGTCGCACACCACGCGAACGGCTAGCAACTGTGATCACTGATGTTATCCATTCCACTTCGGATTCCTCGGCATCGAGGTCACTAACAACGAGTTTCTTAAAATTGGTGATTTGATGCTCAGTTTACCCCATTTTGGGAAAAGATTTGGGAGTATGGATGTTTGAACTGTCCACATTTCAGTACTTATTTGATACCGAAGACAGGACCCCTTTTCCTATACTTCGAAAAAAAAGAATAAAACTCGCAATAGATTATCTAATAGTACTATATAGTGGCATCGACATATTTCACGAGAAAATGGCGTTTTCGTCGCCTTTTAAATGAATGAACCCTCTACTACACCCAATAGGACTAAGCGGGTTAAGTCTAGTTGTAAATTTAGTACTTAGTAACTACCAATTAAATTAAATTTCTCCCAAGTGTATTATTACTATTTTGGTAGTGTTTCTGTTTCAGATTTTAATTACTGTGCGTAAGTTTAATTTCTTTTCTGTTCTTTCGCACCTTAAGTATTTATCTTATCAATAACATCGTATGTATTACACACAGTAGTGAAAACTAATTAGGCTAGTGTTATTTATTTTTTCAAATTAGTACATAGTACAGTAATACATATAGTATTATATAAATTATGCTTATTACGCTTGCACGTGAAAAATATGTAATTTTAGGAAAAGTTCTTTTTGAAGTTCGTGCATTATGTAGATCAGTACAATCTGATATTCAGTCCAAATCAACCGGAAGGAAAAATACCAAAGCTACAATACTAGGGGATGTAAGTAGTTAACGCAAGGCAGTGGTGTGGCCCCGGAACGCTCGCTAGTGGCAGCGCGCGGTGCGGCGGTGCGGCGGTGCGGTCAGTAGTAGGCGCGGAAGGTGCGCGCGGGCTTGAACCCGCCGCCGCCGCCGCCGCCGCCACCGCCGCCGCCGCCCGACGAGTTCAGGAACAACTCGATGTAGCGGTGGTCCATGTTGTTCTTGTCGCGACGCATCGCCTGATACCAATCAAAGTTAGTATCAATGAAAAATAATAATAATAAAATGTGATTATTAAAAACTAAAGAGAATGTCGATGGCATAGTTAGTGGTAAACGTCCGATCCGACCCGAAACCCTCGGAGAATGTAGTAGGGAAAGCGGACACGCTTTTTTTTATATTAACGGATAAGCACAGTGACTTGTTCTCACCTCATGTTAAGTGATGATAAGGCCAATGATGGAAGCGCACTTCACCAGGGATCCTCAACTAGTGGGCACTGGCTATCTTATCTCTAGCTGCCGGAACACAACAAAATGCTTCAAACATTGATGTTATGGCGACATATTTAGTTAAGATGGTGGTAGCTAACCAGGCGGGCAAATAAACCCTACCACCAACCAAACCGAGTACACAAACATGTACCCCCCGCCGGGAACCCGGTTTAGAACCTCTGGGTCTAAACCGGTGGTCTTAGCCACTAGACCACAGAGGCGGTTAGAGAGAGGTTTAGCTTGCGTGATGTCAATCGCTGTAGAAACCCCCTGACGGTGTTTGAGGAACCCTTTAAGGTTCTTGCCCTTCAAAAAACCGGTTACGCTAAAAAGGCGACCTGAGGCCATCAGCACTCTATAAAAATGTGCGCGGTGTCGCCAGTTGAGGGCCGACGGACGCGTCTACAGCCAGGGAACATTTTAGTTTCGCGCTGAACGTACACGCTAAAAGATAGGTAGATTGTTGCATCTGTATCATGTGCATCACTTCACGGTGATCAGCGCAAAAGAATTCAAGCTGACAGTATCATTTTCAGCACTGACGATCCGCGTGAGTAGAAAGTGCTCGGCCACTACTTGCCGCTGTGAAAAAACAAATGTACAAAAACGTATGATACACGCCACGACACACCGCTTTCAGCGACAGCGGCGAGCGGATCTTGCCGAGTAATCGCTGCAACACGCCGCTCGCCGCTACCGCAAAACGCTAAGCCAAAAGTCGTTGCGTGGTTGTAAAAGCTCTTTCAACGTTTTGTATCGGACCGCTGCCGTGCGTTAGCACTGCGTGTAATATGAAAACGCTCGGCAGCGGTCTGACATGAAACCCTTAGCACGCTCACACATTTTGGAGTAGAGTCAGCGTCGCGGCGCAGGAGCACAAGCGGCGCGTTTTCTTAAAAATTACGTGGATGTGCGCTCATTCACTCGAGTCGATGCAGAGTCGTGGAGAGAGATTGCTAATTGCCTCTGATGGCATTTTCAGCTTCATCAGGCTTTTTGGGACAACGAGAAACTTAAAGGGCTCCTCAAGCCGTGTGAAACGAATCACCTCCGGAGGTTTTTTAGGGGGGATCAGGGAACGGAATCACGCACTAGTGCGTGTCCCAGTGCTCTAGAAACCGAGGGGTTTGGATCGGATCGGGGAGGATAGTGGTGGTGTGCGCGCGCCGCAACGCCGCTGCCATTTTGTTATTTCGTTTCGGACTTAGCTGCGTTTAGAAAATAACTCATAGTTGCCAGCGCCTCAACAGAGCCGCGACTTCGCAGTGAACGCGGTCCCTTATAGTGGGGTGTAAGGTTGTGTAGCGTATAAGTGTGATGTTGGAACTTCTTGGCGGGAAAGTGAAAAGTCATGTCTGTGTCATGTCATGTAAATTTGTGTTACGTCGAATATGGTGGATTATTATTAACCGTTTTCGTGAGTGTGCACGAGTGTTGGCAAATGAAACAAAACAGTGCAACGTCACTTTTCAAATAATCTCAAGAAGTCCGCGTGAGAACTTAGTAAAGCTCCACATCTTTACTGAGATGATCGAGGGGTTGGGGGGTATATCATTTCTCACTTCCCATTTCTATTATCATTCATCATCATCATACAGTAAGAAAATATTGTTTATTTATGTACCTATTACGTGTAAGAAAAAATACTTTGACACTGGCTAAATGTGCTAATCGCACGAAGCCATCAACTAAAAGGGAAAAAAAAAGTGTGATGTCTCACCCGCATGGCGTCCTCGTGGCACTCGAACTCAACGTCGGCCTCGCCCGACGGCCGGCCCGTGTTGTCGTACAGGATGTTAATGTTCACAGGTCGGATCGGCTTGAAGAACTGCAATACACAACGCTTACTTCATACACCTATATACAGCCTTCTATGATGTTATTTGAGGAGCTCAATGGCGCAATGTTTACCACGGCCGGTCTGCGATTGCTAAGGTTAGGCAGCTTTCGCAAAGGCCGGTCATCGGATGGGGGATCAAAAATTTACCATCTCGAGCAAGGTACGGAAATCCGACGGTCCCTAGATGGCGGTAGTAATTAGCATTTTAAATTAGTAAGCAAGATAAATCTTAAAAGCGCTACGCTGAAAGTGTATAAAATACAGCGCCATCTATGTTCAAGTAGCGGAACTAAATGTTGGTTCTTTGCAATAACTTACTTATAACTGTTACGTGCGTGGCTGTTAAACAATTTAAAAAAAAATAACCACATATTTCGCCAAAAAATAGCCAATCCGCGTCCCGCGCACGTTTTGACCGCGTGATAGGAAAAGCATGACGTATGAAATGATGAGTGTTTCATACCCGGCTGCTCTTTCCATTCGACGCCGTGCCTGTGAAATGATACATAGTGTACGGTAGCAACAGGTGTGGGTTAGTAAGTGAGCCACTCACGTAGACGACGTCCTGCGGCGTGGCCTTGAAGGGCAGCCCGCGCATGTGCACGCAGTGCGCGCCGCGGCCGCCGCGCCCGCCCGCCGACCCCAGCCCGCCGCCGCCGCCGCCGCCGCCGCCAACGCCTAGCGGGACATTGCACGGATTAGGCTAAGCGTATGCTGAGACGCAGGTATAGTTATAAACCAGAGCGGCTTGTAAGACGGTAGTTACCGAAACCAGCGGCTAGAAACGAATAACCAGCCGCTTAATACCGGGTAGTTACCCGACTTGAGCATCGAAAAAAAACGATACATTTTTTATTGTTAAACTCTTATTTTTGTTATACAGTAGCACTTATTATGTTCTGCAGATGGAAGTAGCAATTAAAAATATATCCTTTAAATTATTACTGTATCCTTGAATTAACTCACAATAATTTACCTTATGATCTTTGTTAGCTTTTTTTTAGTAATTCAAAATCAATTACAGTATACAATGTGTAACAGGTGTGGTAAAAGTGAAGAGATCCAAATTGAAAAAAGATTAGAAGCGCCAATGCAGATTGTGTACAAATAAATACAGCGCCATCTATAAACAAGTAGCTTAGCTAATAGTGGTTCTTGTAGATGTTGTTGTATTCCTTGGCCAAACTGTACAACCGCGTACCAAGAGTTGAATGTTCGTAATATTATTATTGAAAAGATCTGTATTAAAGAATTAATTTGTGCAAAGTTTCACACCGAGAATATTCATAGTTTTTTTGAAAAAAAATTATGAAAATCGATATTTTTCGCCCAGATGGACTCCAATTTTGACTTTGATTTTAAATTGTACTTGATAGTTGTGTTCAAGCAAAGGTAATGTGTTTATAGAGCCACGAAAATTACGTTTATATTTTTATTTTATTTTTTAATTACCTAAAAAACAAACAATACCTCATAATTAAAAAAAATATGCGTACATACTTATGTTATAGCATTATTTTTATTATTTACGATATTTGACAAATTTTTTGATAGTAAAATTGGGTTAGGGTGTAGCAAAGGGTCCGAGACCTTTTTCAATCATGTTTTGTATGGAGCTAGGAATTTTTCACTTTTTGCTGTAGGTCACGTGATAGTTTAGAAATCTTAAATTTCGAGGTAATTTTTTTTTATTAGACAACAGAAATCTAGCTCCATACAAAAAAAATACAATAAATAGGTTAGGTAAAATTTTTTTTTTCCGAGCGAAGCGAGGGCCTGTCACGGACAGAGAGGGAAGCAAATTGTTTCCTTAAACGTATAATAATGTAACTTTTAGAGATTCATAACCTCAAAATTTCTTTATTGCATATCTCTGAAACTATGCGTCTTTGGGGGGGTGGGGGGTGGGGTAGTAAGAGGGGGTTACGCCCCCCCCCTCCTCCCCAAACCTCCCATTTCGGGTACGCGGTTGTACAGTTTTACCTATTCTTTTTATTTACCACAGTGAATTTAATCACACTAATTCATTACGTAGCTTTGTCGAGACTGAATAGGGCTCCTTTGGCTTACAAAGTGAGAGTAGTGTTGATTAATTTCAGCGAGTTGGGTTGAGCCACGATAGCATTGTTGGTAATGCACCTGATCCGGCATGTCATGGGGTGTGAGTTCGAATCCTGCTCGTGGATTTTTTTTCAACGCTGTCTTTTTTTACACTAATTAAGTTAAATAAACTTTTTTATTTAACAGCAATAAAGCATAATTACAGTTAGCAAACAAACGCATAAAAAGCCAAAACCGGTTTCCAGACACATGAGTACATTTTGAAACTATATCTTGATAAATCTTTTTAAGTTGTTAGATCTTGATCTTTGTTTTGGTTAGATCTACGTTTATCTGAAACTTTTCTCATCGCCGTCATACCCAAAGGGATGAATCTTCCATACATTGAATAATTACAAAAAATGTATGTACGGCAGCGCCATCTTCCGTAAGGGGAACCTCAAGTTACTAACTGGTTATCCATATAATGTCACTAGATGGCGGTATGGTAGTATAGATAGCATTTTTAAATAATAAGTTATGTTTAGTTATTTTCTAGTAACTTTCTTATAACCACAATTTTCGTCACCTTCGTCACGCATCGTGTATAAATAGTAGTGATAGCGAAATCCTAGGTTCGATCCTACTGATATAAATTAATAACTTTTTAATTTTTATGTTCATTTATAAGTTTTTAATATGTATATCAATCTTACTATTAAGAGCGTTTACGCCGCACACTAGCGCCACTTATGAAAAAAAACATATCTAGTAATTAGAGATAGAAAATCAAATTATGCTCAACAAATTATTTGAATTAAGTAATTTAGCATTTTTACGTCGCCTAATGAACACCTCACATGTTATAGTTTAGTTAAATAAGACGTTACGGCCACTTTTAACTATAACGCCATATTTAACTAAACCATAACATGTCAGGTGTTCATTAGGTGACATAAAAATGCTAAATTACTTCATTCAGATAGTTTGTTGAGCATAATTTGATTTTCTATCTCTAATTACTGAATGTTTTTTTTTTCATTGGCGGCGCTAGTGTGCGGCGTAAACGCTCTTAATATTATACACAAAACAAAGTTAACTACTTTTTGTAAATATTATATATATATTTTTAGCGCCATCTATCGGGAAGAAGCGTAAACGCGCACGCAAACGTCTACTACCGCCATCTATTGTACAGAGAACCTAGTTCCCCATCTTTTTTTCTATGAGAGGCACATCTATACCCAATATTATACATAGTGTATGGTTATACCCATATGACACATGTGTACTGGCAACCAACCCATAAACCATAACACCCCCAAAACTAATGCAAGTTCGCTACCAACCTAACTCACCTCGGCTGAAGCCGCCGCGGCCGCCCCGGCTGAAGCGACCGCCCGAGAATCGGTCGCTGCGGTCGTACGGGGTCGGTCGGTAGCCGCGACTGGTTCGCACACCGCCCTCCATGCGTGCGCTGTACGTCCGCACCTCGTCGGCGCTGCTGATGAACACCTCTATGTACCTGTGAACGGGAGGCGACGTATTAGGGAACGGTTGTGGTGGTGCTAATGTGATGTTGCTTCAACCGTACGATTGGTAACAGAACTAGGGGCTTACTAACTAGTCTAACTCTGATACTTATAAATTTGACATAATTTGGAAGCTATTCCAGAACTTTAAACCAATTCACAGGTATCAGTGATGGCGACCGCGACGCGTTTTTGAATGATGTTGAATTAACAACATCGTCAATTGGACATTAATTTGGAATAGTCTATGCAAAACGACAAGCGTAAATACCTTTGGAAAATATCGTGATGGAGGTTGAAATTAGACAAGCCCCCTGCTTTATCAAAATTGTAGCCTCAGCTCACTAGTTGACAAGTCAGAGTCAGTCAGACAGCGAATCCACTCGCTATTGGTGCTTTCCAAGTTGCTGAGCGACAACATAATGAACCGACAATATGATAATTCCGTACAGTAAAATTATTATGTTTATGGAAAGAGATTTTTTTTTATTACTTTTGTGGACGTCAGTCTTTAAAAGTTCCTAAAGCCGAAACATCCTCTGTGTTGCTAGAGGGGATAGTATCACACAAACGTGTCCCCGTCTCCTACTCGATTCCCCGAGGTGTTCGGATCGGATCGAGACCGCGAACACAAAGGGGGCCTCTAAAGGCTAAGACCTCGGCTTGAGTTGACCCGGTCGTGGGGGGTGTTAAATTACAGCCTAGTAGTGGTTTATTTGAAGTTAATTTAAGTGCAGCCACCATTAGATTGATTGAAGCAACACTCAGAAAACCTACCTTATGCTCATGTGATTACAGTATGCTTTTGACAAACACTGCCTCAGCATTTTTTATTGTCATAAAAAATGTTCCCAATATAATGATAAATTTTATTTAAATAATTTTTTACTTAAAACTTTGACCGTTCATAATGATTTGACCAATTTAATGCTCACTGTAAAAGTTGGAACTATTTATTATTTTTGTAAAATTAATTAACTTAGGGTTCAATTCAATTCAATCGTTGTCTTTTATTCAGACTCTTATCAGTTACTACATAATACTCAAATATGTATTATTTCGGTATTTTTAAGATAAGACCCCCATAGTCATGCTTAAACCATTTCATATTTTAAAGATGAACCTGGTATTATTAGGTTAACATATAACTCTCTCTAATGAGTCATAAATGTACAATTTGATAGATATAATAATATACAAATAAAATTATGATAAATTGAATTGAACAATTGCTTGATATCATTCGTGCAGAATTAAGAATATAAAGTTTCGTTATAGTATCGCAAAATATTTACAATAAAATTATGGAATTATATAATACTTAAAACTATTTTGACACGCAAATAACAATAGTAAATGTGACATTTAAGGTCTTTGCCTACTACAGCATACCATGACTGTTAACGCATTGAACTATACAAAAACTAATTTGTTTGACTATTAGGCCTACTACAGCATACCATGACTGTTAAGGGTCCTATTATTACATTTTGACTATGATTTTTGCGTAAAATGGCCATTTTTGGCGTTCTCGATCTCAGAAACGAAAATACATTAACAATTTTGACTTATTGAATGGTGTAGAATAGCTATTGGCATAGTTCGTAGCGGCCTCGCTTTTTGTAAAATTTTGCTTAACTTTTTAATGAAACCCAAAATAGCGGAGAAAGATTTTCATAAAATGCGTGAAGGCACTTTTTTGAGCTCCTAGATTGAACTACTGTTCTAAATAAATGAAATAAAAAAAATAGAATGTTATCTCTTATATAGTCGAATAGTTTGTAGCGGCCTCGGAATTTTTTAGATATAATTGATTTTACATAGAAAAAAAATCTTATTCTATACCAAAAAACTTCGAAAATCGCTTTAAGATCGCTGTGAATTTCTCCTATCTACGATAATATTATTGAGCAAAATTTATATCAGAATAATTGTTACTTCATGAGGAATAAATATTTTATAATTCATTTATTATCCTATTTCGATAAAAACGATAAATACAACTGCAAAATTACTACAAAATGCGATGCGCCGGCCGTCCGAACTCAGCTTTTTCTCGCAGAGTGGAAATTTGAAATACTAAGCATGAATTTATTATCCTATTTCGATAAAAACGATAAATACGACTGGAAAATTACTACAAAATGCGTAAATGGGCATTTTACGCAAAAATCACAGTTGAGATGTAATAGACCTTTTAACGTATTGAAATATACAAAAACTTCTTTGTTTGACTATTAGGCCAACATCTTGTGACTAAAGACGACGTTGTATATACGACATTATGCATAATAACAGAAGGCTGTTAATCTATTGCAGTGGGCACAGTCGTAGCCGTAACGTGCCTGACACGTTCTTGTTGCGGTCATGATATAATATGTCGTAGTGAGCAAAGATCTTTAACGTGTAGCTTTAAGTATTTAAAAATAAATAACGTTCTAATCTGGTCTGGATCTGGTTATCTGGTTAAGTCAATCAATATCTAATTACATAAAACCTATCGAGAAGAAAAATCAAGTGTATTTATATGTATCATAGACAAAAGTTCAAACTTCATTGACAACATAGACAAGGTTTTACTCGTTGGTATACCACAGATAACACAACATTATCTCCCGTTCATCTTCGTCTTCCCCTCTTCGCCTCGCCCTCCGTCCCGCCTCCCCGCCCGCTCCCCTCGCACGCCCAACCTTAGACACTCAATAACCAATTACCACTGCACTTGTAAATACTACCATTTTGGTAGAACACAAACACGTATTTGGGTTATTGGAATTGTTAATTATAGTATTTTAAACAAATTAAATTACAGTAACAGTCAACATAAAAACTAGCTCAAGACTGCATAAATTTTTCTCAGGATACATTTTTAAATCCTCGGATACAACCTATTAGTTTGATCAATTGTAACTATTTTACAATTTGGAAAAGTATTGAAATCATTTTTAGCGGTAGTCACGAGGTCTCCAAATTTATGTAAAATAATATCGAAATCATAACTATCACTTTTTTTTTTTAAAGAGACTACAGTTACAACCATTAAAGTATACACTTTTGACTCTTATTCCATTGTATTAAGAGTCACATTGTTTACATGTTAATACTTGCTAAAATGCTAAATGTAATATATGAAATATATCAAACTGATACATTTTGTAGTGATTGAAAAATTGACTTTATTTATTTACTAGTTAACCAAATAATTGTAACATTATGCTGAAGTTTATACAAGTTTTTGACGTTGACTGTTACATAACAAAATGCTCCAATTTCTTCCAATGGCCCAGAGACAATGTGTTCCCAAAATGTATGTAGAAATTAAAAGTGCAGTTTTGATCCAAGTTTCAATACAGTCTTTCCCTAATTTTTTTTTATATCAATCCCAAAGTTTATCTAGATCCCACCAACTTGTTGCTGGCCATTTGAATGATTTAGTGATAAATATAAAACTTAACTGTCTAATTAATGCCCATGTGTATTATCTAATGTTTGTATGTTGTTCCATAAATCATAGTGTTTACCAGCAACAAAGGAGGTCCCATACTTATCCCACTACACCAATTATCAATACTGGACCACAATTTGATTCATAAGCTGCAGTGAAGATTTATGTCAATGAATGTCACAATTCATTAGTGTTGGACTAATAAATAGAATAGTGAAAAATAAAAGTAGGTATAGCAAAAGATAGACTCCATAAAGCTGTGAGTGACATATTTACAAAATAAAAATGAAATCAAAACTCAATATGACATAATAATTTTTTTTTTCATGTGTGACCGCTATGTATGCTAAGGGTAAGTAGAGGGTGTTATTAAAATAAATTGTGTCCTAACACCTATTGCCACAGATCTCCACAGCAGCGCAACGTCAAATGGGTCCCTTTATGATCCAACAAGTTCGTGTTCGGCCTGTTTGCGAAAGTGCGATGTGACAGACATTTGACAGGTGTCTAAAGTTCAAAGTTTTATTTTGAGTTCAACGCATGAGATAATGATCTCGAAATCATTGACTCTTATCTTTAGGTT
Source organism: Eudonia lacustrata (assembly GCA_947562085.1). NCBI lineage: Eukaryota > Metazoa > Arthropoda > Insecta > Lepidoptera > Crambidae > Eudonia > Eudonia lacustrata. The sequence continues at coordinate 23,263,342 of OX387319.1, read as the reverse complement.
TGGATACTGTTACTGATACTGTTGCAACTGTTTTGGAGTGAATAGGTTGCAGTGGCTACCTACCATAAGGCAGGCCATATGCTTGTTAACAGAAGAATATAAATAAAAGTTTAAATTTGTATAGCATAAATAAATAATACTATCTACAATATTTTATAGCTCTTAAACTGTACTTGAACTTTTGAGTCTGATTAACAACCAAATATATGACATACTAAACCATTATCTTGTATCCCTGTGCCATGGCTAGATTAATATCTATGGAGAATTATAAATAAACATAAACTAACATATTTATGTTGTATATGAGCTATACTAGCTGTGCTCGCGACTTCGTCCGCGTGGAATAGTGACTTTCGGCAGCATTTTTAATTTTTTAGGCTCTTTTCCCGTTTTTGCAACATTTTTCACTGATGCTTCGCTCCTATTGGTCGCAGCGTGATGTTATATAGCCTAAAGCCTTCCTCGATAAATGGACTATCCAACACAAAAAGAATTATTCAATTCGAACCAGTAGTTCCTGAGATTAGCGCGTTCAAACAAACAAACAAACAAACAAACAAACAAACAAACTCTTCAGCTTTATAATATTAGTATAGATGTGTGATGCTGATGATACTTATCTATATTCACTTGATACAGAATACACTAATATAATAATTTATTTAAAGGCACCATGACTACCTAAATGAAAGTAATAGATAACATATTTTTACTATGAAACTAATATAGGTAACATGACAATAATGAGGTACGTACAGACTTATCTCAAGACTTTTGCGACCCACATCTGTACATGTAAACTGTAGTAGCATAACGTCGCATCCATAGTACTTGTAATACCCATCAACATTTGTCACATGTCGATCGCGAACTTGTCAGACCATAAATGATATCCCCCCACCTGTGTCCTATTTTCTCCCTGTCCCTGTTGAGAGCTTCGTTCGCGTGCCCCTTCTCAACGAAGTGTACGAACGCCTCGCCCGAAGCCCGCCCCGTGTGGTCCGAGAGCAAGTGCACGCCCTCAGGCTCGACGCTCAACCCTGACACCCAAGGAGGTTAATGCTGTATCACAGTACTGGCTGCCGTGGCACACATTTAGTGGGGAAATAGTAAATTGAAACTGTTTTATAAAGAAACACTCATATCTCATAACTACTACTAACTCATTTACTACTAACATAAATTACTAGTTGTGGAAATTTTATAAAAAAAGAAACAAAGAAAATCATTGAGAGATACTTTTAGCTGTAGTATTTTTTGTCATGAAATTGAAACATCTTATTTTTGTTAAAAAAGTTAATTACTCATAATATTATAACACCACGGCATACCAGCACAAATAACCTATAGATCCCCATAGTGGACATAAAATCACACTGAACAGTCAGTGATTTAAATTTGTTACAATCTTACCATCAAAGAACTGAACAATTTCTTCTTTGGAGCATCCAAAGGGCAGACCTCGTAGTTTGACAATGCCCATGTCATCGGTCACATTGGGGAGGCTGTCAAAGCCATTTTCGCTTTGACGCATAGCATTTAACGCCCACTCCATGTCTTGGCGGTCAGTTGAGAATACTGAAATTGAAAATGAGCATGTCCAACATTACTGTCATAATGTTGAGCTCAAGCTAATTATAACCCACCATGATCTATACTAATATCTTATTCAACAACTGATAAGTATGTTTATTGGTATTAAATTTATGAGAATTTTATGTATAGTCAACCATGAAATTGCTTTATCACTTTTGACAAAAAATAATATATACTGTAATATAATATTTTTCCATTACAATAACATTTCGCTAAGGCTCATTGTCAATAATGACAACATATCTGTCACTTGGTCTTTTAAACAAAATTAGAACTTGTTTTAATTTAAACAAACAAAATTCACTTCTTAGGTGGAAAAGCAATTTTATTGTTGACTATACATTTCAGTATAACTAAACAGTTTAATATAAATGGATGTATACCTTCAATGTATCTTTTACCCATGTTCTCTTTATCTTTCTTGAGAGCCTCGTCGACATCTTGCTGGCTTTCTACCTCCACAAAACATTCTCCCGATGGTCTGCCAGGGCGAACCTCCGTTAAATGAACACCTGGACCAAATAACTTATCATAAAATGAAAAATGAAGGGCAAATACAGATTCAAACACGACTGACTTCTAAATTAAAGTATAGTACCTATTCAGTTTATAAATGAATGATTAAAATAATAAAATCTAGACATAACTTTCAAGTGCTTCGACCTCTCAACATATTGCCTACTTTCTAAAAACATATTATAGGTATGTAGTACACCAGCTGTTTGTAAACCGGCACGCCACTCCTACAAATTTGTTTTACCTTGCATTGAATAGTATCAAAATTCAAGTGAAACAATCAAAAACTGTACCCGCTTTCCCGTTCACAACGTTGACACCGTCCAAGAAATCGAGGACATCTTCTACGGTGGTGGAGAAAGGCAGACCGCGTAATTTCACGATGTAGCTGCTGTCGCCGGAACCCAGCATTGTTTTTATTTATTTTTGCCAATGATATTTGAAACTAAATATCATTGATTTTTGCTTAATGAAAGAAAACACTTTTACTTCTAAGTAGACTTCAAACCACTGGCTTGAATCCAGGGGAAAAAATTAAATCAAACTCGTAATAACGCGATTGCGACGTCCCGTCCAATGAAATGTAAAATACAATATTATAATAGCATTCATTCGCATTGAGCAAGCAAAGCAAAATGGCGTCCGTCGTCGCGTCCGCTACCGCTGCCGCTGCTGCGCTGTCGTGTAATGTTTTTTTTTTTATTTATTCATGACCATGGATACTAATCCTTCAATCGAAAACTTTTTTTATACGTTTCTCAAAATGATGATGAATGAAAATAGAAATGAAAAGTGAGAAATGATATACCCCTTAAGTATGTTTATCCGTTGTCTAGTAACCATTTAACGAGTTTCATAATGAAGCTTCTCTTGGGCTAGATAATTGGTGTGAATGTAGGAATTGTAGTTTATGCAACTGTCATATAATGAAGGATATTAAAACACGAGTGTGAGTTTATGAAACGAGCGCAGCGAGTTTCATAATAGTAACGAGTGTTTCAATACCCGTGTTACATGCAGTTGCATACACTACTTTATCTTCACTAATGCAATTAGTCAAACAACAAGAGTAAAAGCTGACAATAGTTTATTTATAATAATTGTTCAAATTTTGGATGGTACAATTTTGAAAGTTAATGTTAATTATTGATCCCGCAGCTGTAGCGGTCGCGGGGCAAGCAGTAGAGCTCGTAGACGGAGTTGGAATATATATAATTACTTCATTCGTCTTGTTTTCTATACTGGTCAAGATCGTATTTGAGACTTGAATTTTATTTATTAAAGACTCATCAATGTAGCTTTCAGCCACAGTAGAAGACTTCCACCCCCCGTGTCGTTTCAGTGCGGTCAAATCACCACCGCTATCTATGAGAAGGGTCGCCGAGGTGCGTCGGAAGCAATGCCCCGTGTACAACGCTGGGTTAGGCAGATTCAAAAAACTTGCGATAGTTTTTCCCAGAGCACCAAATTTATTAATACCAGTTCTTTGATCGACGCACTTCCCCGATCTATAGCTCAAGAAAAAGGCAGGGTTTCGACAGGGGGTGGGTCGAAGTTCCATGTATTTTTTACATACGGCATAGCAGTTGCCCGTCACAACGAAAGAACGAGCTATTTTCGTTTTTGTTTTCGAAACTTTCACCATGATTGTACTGTCGTCTATGTTAGAGACTTCATCGAACTGGATGTTGTATAGCTCTTGCCTTCGGCATGCCCCCATTATGCCGAAGATTAGTGCAACCTGTAACAATAAACGATATAATAAGCTTGAGGTACATAGCCAAGGAAAAAACTATGATTTATGAAGTAGTAAAGTGTAGGTACCTACTACCTAATTTATACACAAAGCGCTTAAACGGAGTGTCTAGATAACTTGCGTGTGTAGTACGTAAGTACTAGGTAGATTAAATAACAGAACTAAAATACACTTACCTTTTCAAAAAGATACAAAATATTTGGTGAATCTTTCAGGAACATCTTTATTTGACCTGATGTAAACGTCAAGGACTTTTTTCCCTTGTGTCCTTCTGAACTGCGTTTCAGAAACGCTATGACTTTTGAATACTTCGTGATATCAATATTGTTTTAGATACTCAGTGTGGACTTGAGCATAGAATATTTAGCCCACATAGAAGATGGCTTGAATTTGTCGGAGAGGTCTTTGAGATACACAAGAATGACATTTTCAGAAAATGATGTAGTTTTCTTTTCGATCTTCCATGCCAAAAAGTTATTATATTCTTTTTCATATAATTTTCTAGATTTTTCTGGCAAAAGATTGTGAGTTACTTTTGTTGCCAATTCTAGAATATCCGGAGGCGTACAAATATCATCGTCGCTGTCCATTTTTAACTTTTAATTTGTATTTTAAAAACAAAACACATTGCGAAACATTAAATTCACGCGTACGTGTATTGTCACAGTGAACTTGCCGCCATTAAAATCTAACCAATGAGAGCGCAGCTGCGCGCGCAGGGCCAATCAGGAGCGAGCGCGCGCTGTTCTTTTTTTATTTAATTGGCACAAGATCTTACCAAAGAGTTTTGTGTATGTAAGTTTAGTAGTTTCGACGAAGTTTTCACGTATAACCCAACTGTTTTCAAAAGCCAGCCTAATATCAAAATTTTATACAACTTGTATAAGGATTTTGACATAAGGCTCGCCAGGTTAATTGGTCGCGTTTTATTGATGTTATAATGAGATTTTACGATATCGATGTGGATATTATACCATCATGTGAAATTGCTTAAATTGAGTGTTTTGTTGTCGCTATAACAGTAGTAATTATAAGTCAAGTATTGGAAACATAAGTAGAATGTTACAACATTAGTGTAGATAAAGTTTATTATTTATTTATTTATTGTTTTACTCAAGTTTGTGTTGTCATGTAGAAATTGCTGCTAAAAATTATAATTTGCGTAAGCACATAGAATCTAAAAAACACAAAGCGAAATGTGAACTAATTACAAAAAATATTATATCTTCCTGTATAATAAATAATAATATTATATTGTCATATTAATAGAATATTAAAGTATGCAAAGAATACTTTGATTTAGCCACTTCTAGCCACATTTCGGAAGTTATTCTTTTTACAAAACTGGCCACTTTTTTATTTTATTTAGCCACAAACTAGATTGTCCTAGCGGCAACACTGGTTTGATTTTGATGATAGTTTGACATTGGTTTGACAGCTGTCTTTTAACAAAGCCAAAGTAATGTTAGTTTATATTTTATTACTAGACAATTAGGTAATTTATCGCACGAAGCCATCAGCTAAGGGAAAAAAAGCTATACGGACTATAGAAAGAATAGAACCATTCTTCATAGTTTTGTGAGGTACTTTTGTGGCTCAGAACCAGCATTAAACCAACTGGAGACGCCACTAATAACAGGCGTTCGCCTCCCCTCTGCCAAAAGTACATGCCGAATACCTGACTAAAACTAGTTCCAGCGTGTTCCAGTGACTCCGACTCCGTGCCGTGCCGTGGTGACTCCCATACAGTAACTTATTATTGGTATAGGACGTGAGCGAAAATGCCAAATTGCAGCGTGTTCTCGTGTAAAAAGCGATCAGAAACGTCGAGTATTCAAAAGGATAATGTTTCTTTTCATCTGTAAGTATTATTTTTTTATAATTTATTCATGACCATGGATACTAGTCCTTCAGTCAAAAACTTAATTTATATGTTCAAATTTAAACTATATAGGATGATTATGAATGATAATATTGATAATAGAAATGAGAAGTGAGAAATGATGTACCCCCCAACCCCTCGAGTATCTCAGTAAAGGTGTGGGGCTTTACTAAGTCCTTACGCGGACTTCTTGAGAGAATTTGAAAAGTGCCGTTGCACTGTTTTGTTTCATTTGCCAACACTCATGCACACTCACAAACACTTAACGGCTAATAATCCACCATTATGTCACATAATATTCAACATAACACAAATTTTAGATAATAAAACAAAACCGCGGACATGATTCTTCACTTTCCCGCCAAGAAGTCCTGAAAAATATTGTCAATCAAAAAGTGTTCTAAAACGTCAAGTTGCAATTTTGCGTAACTTTTAAAGTTGAATGTGCCAACATGGAATTACAATTTATATTTCACGTTCTTTATCATTAAAAGTGTTTATCTAATATATAAAATTCTCGTGTCACAATGTTCGTTCCCATACTCCTCCCAAACGGCTTGACCGATTCTTATGAATTTTTTTATGCATATTCAGTAAGTCTGAGAATCGGCCACTATCTATTTTTCAAACCTCTAAGTGATAAGGGGTGTCCACCCCAAAAATTTTATTTTTATTTTTCTGATAATTTTTTTTTTATTTTTTTATTATGTGGCATTAGAAATACATACAACCCTAAATTTTCACTTTTCTATCACCAACCCCTATTTTTTTTTATCAGTAGTCTGTCTCCGCCGGGCGTCTACCGGTGTCACTTCTCACCCAGTAAACAGCACGGACTAGGAATTACAATCAATAAGTTCCAAGGTCAATCGATGTCTGTTTGTGGCTTAGATTTGAGCACACCATGTTTTTTGTTGTTTGTTGTAGCATTAATGGATTGATATTGTTTGTTAGTGTTATTGTCGTAATTAATGATATTTAAAGGAATAAATTATAATCATCATCCGCTCATTTTATGTCCCCACTGCTGGGCCACGAGCCTTCCCTGTGGATGGATAGGGAGAACGGGCTTTTAAACCACCACGCGGGCCCAGTGCGGATTGGTGGTTGTTAACGACTGCTAATGCAACCGGGACCAACGGCTTTACGTGCTTTCCGAAGCACGGAAGAGCTCGAGATGATACACTTTTGGTCACCCATCCGATGACCGGCCTTTGCGAAAGTTGCTTAATCTCAGCACTCGCAGACCGGGCGCGTTAAACACTGCGCCACCGAGTTCCTCAAATTATAATAATTAAATTTATTTTATTTTATTTTATTTTGTTTATTAGACATACCAACAGTGTACATATTATTTACTATTGACATGGTTACATACATAGAGGACAAATACTAATATGTACACCTATAATAGGTACGTACAACATTTGCCAATAACTTCTTCTAACAAGATTTTCAAATTAAGTTTAAAACTACAATTTAAAGAATAACTAACACCAAAATTTTAAGTTACAAAAAATAATTAAAAATTAGGACATAAAAAATATATATAGGTAACAAAAACATTCCAAACAACCCTATGCAATAATTAAAACAATGCAAGTAGTTCCAGCACCTTTTTCTTAAAGGAGGGCAAAGAATCGTGGAATATATCCAGATTATCTACCCTACCATTAAGCATGTTATATTCATTACACATTCTAGCTATTGGAGAATTATGACCTAGATTGGTTTTTACAAGTGGCGTTGAAAATAATTTAGTAATAGCATGACGCGGCAATTTATAAGGTACGTTCAAACCTATGCGTCCAAGAATATCCGGACATCTTATGCTGTGGTTTACAACCTTGTACAGAAAAACCATATCATACAGTTTTCGACGGGTACAAAGTGGCTGAATGCTAAAAAAGTCCAGACGCTGAGCATACGTGCATCGGTGAGAAATGCCACTGGATATATATGCCAAATGCCTTGTAAACGCACGCTGAATTCCTTCAACCCATTGAGAATGCACACTATACATTGGGTTCCAGATAATACACCCGTACTCGAGATGGCTCCGCACAATGGAATTAAACAGCATGACCCTAGCGTGGGCATCTTTGAATTGCCTAGTATTACGCTTCAAGAATCCGAACATTCTGGAAGCCTTATTAACAATCATGTCAATGTGTGACACAAACCGTAACCTACTGTCCAAAATGATACCGAGGTCTGTAACCTGATTTATCCTACACAATGGTGTATTTTCTACTGTGTAAGTTGACTCAAATGGATTTTTCTTTTTTGTAAATCTCATGTGGAAACATTTTTTGACATTCAATTCCATCCCATTTACACTACACCAGTTGACTACTCTAGATAAGTCCTCCTGAATAAGATTAGCATTGTGCAGGGAAGAGATTGTTTTATAGATTTTTAAATCATCTGCGAATAAGAGTGTCTTACAATTTTGAATAGCATTGGTGATGTCATTTATAAAGATCAGGAAGAGAACAGGTCCAAGATGGGATCCCTGGGGTACTCCAGATAAAGCATAATAAGGCAGGGACTCGTAATCGTTAACTGAAACCACCTGGAGTCTTTTTGCTAAGTACGACTGGAACCAATGTAAGAGGGACCCATGTATGCCAAAGTATTCCAACTTTTTCAACAATATAGAATGACAGACTTTGTCGAAAGCACTAGCGAAGTCGGTGTAAATGACATCAACTTCCATACCATTATCAAGATACTTTGACAAGTCAGATACGAAGCCACTCAGATTTGTCACAGCTGAGCGATCAGATCTAAAACCATGTTGACAGGATGATAAAAGAGGTTCAGCGTGAACGATCAAGCTAGGACAAACCAGTGACTCAAACAATTTTGAAAAGCAAGACAAGATGGCAATTGGTCTATAATTATTTGTGTCTTTTAATTTCCCTTTTTTATGTAAGGGTATTATCCTAGCCTTTTTCCATTCCTCTGGAAAACAACCATCAGACAATGAACGGTTAAATATTAACGTCAAAGGCCAGGACAAGGCTGCACCGCAGCGCCTAACAAACACAGTTGGTAAACCATCGGGGCCTGCTCCCTTAGATACATCAAGTTTTTTTATTTTTTTAAGTACGTCCCTTTCTGTAAGGCGAATAATGTTGACGCATTTGTCATTGGTAACTGATGCATCGCCTGATGAATTGTACCCAGTAAGGCTAGAGCAACTGTAAGAAGAGGAAAATTGAGAAGCGAAGAGGTTAGCTATATGAGGACCCGTGCTGGCCGAGTCGTCCAACCTATACATGGTAGATGGGATGGCTGAAGAGTTATTTCGTTTATCTTTAATGAATCGCCAAAATGCTTTTGGATTTTTTGAAATATCGGTCTCGATAGAGTGAATGTAACGAGCGTAACATTGGTGGTATAACTTATGGCAATGATCACGAACCACGCTGTATGATATTAAGTCCATAGGATTTTTGTATTTTCGATATTTACACCTTAACTTGTCTTTTTCAGATAATCTTCTTATTAATGCATAGCTAAACCATGAAGGAAATTTAGATTCGACAGTGCCGCGTCTTGGTACGTTTTTGTCGATAGTTTCTCCAATAGTAGAGTAAAGTGCCGAAACCATTGCATTTACATTGTCACATTTAGCGAACCTATCAGACCAATCGACATCCATCAGTTCCGATATAAGTTTATCATAGTCAGCCTTGTAGAAATTAAGTTTAATACAATTTTTTGGTTTAAGATACTTACTGGAATCAGATAAGGGTATATTAATTGACAAACATGGGTGGTTGACGTCCAACCTACTCAGAGTGTCCAGAAGTTGTTCAACGATTATGTTGGATAAGTTGCTAAGTACTAAGTCGAGAATTCTGTTGTTTGAATTATGATAGCTATTACACTGGTTTAAGTTATTAAGAGACATAAAATCGATCAAGGCATAACCTAATGGGCTGTTATATTCATTGGGGTTCATAGAGGCGGAGTCCTTAACTGTAGACCATTTAATGAAGGGGAGGTTGAAGTCTCCCACAATCAAGATATTGTCAACAGAATCCATTACACTACTAGCACTATTCAGGTAACTAACAAGTGACTCCAGACGAAGGGGTGGTGGGAGATATACCGCACACACAGCAATTGTCATTTTACCATAGCTAGTATATATATTGATGATGACCCACAAATCCTCGCAATCACTCTCCCAGCTATCTATTCTATTAGACGGAATATCGCGCGAAACAGCAATCAGTACTCCTCCTCCATCCCTCTTAGAGTTATTATCACACAGGCGATCCCTGCGGTACACATTATATCGCGAATCTATTATTTCTTTATTGCATATACTCGAGTTAAGCCACGTTTCTGTTAATACTATCAGTTTATAATTAGATAACAAAATATTAGCGTAAATTTCGTTAGTCTTTGTTCTTAAGCCTCGGACATTCTGGTAATAAACAGTTATGTTATCCAGCTCTGTAACGAGAAAAACGCCAAAACTTTTAAGACAACAAGAGATAGAGCATTCAGACAATAAGTTTTAAACTATCCGGGTTACGTATGTATATCGCCTGGCAAGATTCATCTTTTCTCACGTATATGCGGCCGTTGCGGACCCAGCAAAATTTATAGTTGTGCTCTTTAGATTTTTTGCGTGTAGATGCATGCAAAGCCTTGTTGTCGGGTGTAATGTGTTCAGATACAAAGATGGGCACACGGGTGCCGCCGATGCCCAAGTGCTGTGAACTCAATTTGTCGCCAGTGTTCTTCCTGTTGAAACCTATAACAGCAGCAAGAACAGAATCACGTTGGCGGGCACATCGGAGTTTGACAATAACTGACCGGGGCTTGTTGTTGTTATTCTTGACCAGCTTTGCCACTCTAGTAACGATTAAAATGTCGTCAACTAAAACCGGACTACCCACTGTTTTTGCCAACTGCATCACTGTATTAACCAGATTTTCCGATTTATTTTCTGGGATTCCGTTGATTTCAAGGTTACTTTCATGCATATGTTGCTCGGTTAGGCTCAGTCTGGTTGACAAATCGTTGACTGTTGATTGGAGCAGAGCATTGTCGGACTGCAGTTTTAAAATGGCCCCAGTTTTCTCATCTAAAGCAGATTTTAAGTCCTCATACTGGCTACTTATAAAGGATAATGAGTCATGATAGCTGGCCATTTCTTCTCTGATTGCCTTTAATTGTTCCGTAACCCTTGCCTGGACTATGGCATTCATTTCCTGGTTTATAACAACTCTAATACTATCCAGCGTTATACCCGTACCGCATTCGCAGCTGCCTTGCCGCTCACGTTGGCGAGCTCGTAGTGTCACATTGGTGTAGCCTGGGGACTCACATGGGTGCTCCACGACCTCCGACTCGCACACGTCATCTGAGATGGGTGGGCGTGAGCATCCGCGGACTGGAGTATTGGTATTATCCGCCTTCGGATTCTTACAATGGCATTCGGGACACTGCCACGCACGGCGGTGCTCCTTATTCATAGTTCTGAAGTGCTTTTCCAAGACATTGACGCATTGTAAATCATACTTCTGCGCGCAAATCGAACAATCCAGGTATTCTTTGGAATTGATAGCTTTCCTACATCCAGCACATTTACTTTTCGGAGACATTTTCGTGCGCAACCAAACCACCGTTATTAACCAATTAATTTATATTTCTTCTCTTTTCTTTACAATTCAAGGTCTAAAAGTAGAATAGCAAATCGGTCAATCAATATTATGAGTAGTATATGTCACCAATTTTCTTGTCGTCCTCAGGGAGGCTGACGCAGGTAAAGTTATTGACTGTCCTCTCTGCGTGGCGTGATCTATGGCGCGCCGAATTCGATGCGTTCGACGTGAAGTCATTAAGCGCGATCGGGCACAGCAAACTGAACCGTGAGCGGCGTGCGCAACCGCGCGAGTAGCTTGCAGTTGCGTGCAGCTGACCCCCTCAAACTTTATTCACCAACCGCCAACCGTCCAATTTTTAACAACAGCTGTAATGAGTGACTGTTGTATTTTGTCTTTTTATAGCCTTTCACTTGATTAGCTAGTGTTGATTTACACAACAACTAAGTCTTCGTCACCCGATGTCACACTACTATACTGCACTGAACTTAAATGAAAACTGTAACTATTTTTTTGCTTTATTTTTGGTGGAACTTGCGCAAAGAGGTGTTATTGTGATAAGATCCAAAGATCATTCCAAATTACAAATTAGAATAAAGTAAAAAGATAAATGTTTAGTGTTATGTTATTTTTATATACCGTCATCGTTCACAGCGCTCCATGCCTCTTTCACTCATATACCACATCCTCACGCACTTACACTAAGTTAGAATTTTTTTTCTACCCGACAAATTCCCTAGAAATAATTGGCAAAACAATGTTTGCCGGGTCAGCTAGTTTACTATAAATGCTTATTTAATTACTGATAGATCACTATTCATAAATTGTTACTTATTTTCTTTTTCCAACATTTTTACAACTAAATTGATTTAAAAATTGTCAATACTATGAAACTGTATGTTTATGATCCGTCTACTTCATTCATTTATTATATTTACGTCCCGTCACTTATCTCAAAAATAGGAAATTTTAATTTAATTACATTGGCCACACTGCAACAAAGTTAGAGCTGCGACAGTACAAAAACAAAATATCAATATCAACTTCATCATAATGTTTATTCTGGCTATTTTTAATTTTTCAGATTTCCAAAAGATGCCATTAGTCGAGATGTTTGGATCAGAGCATGTGGAAATCATGTTTTGTGGACACCTAAACGCACTAGCACAATTTGCTCACAGCATTTTTCGACTTCTTGTTTTATAATGCAGTCAAATAACAAGAGGAGATTAAAACAGTATGGTGTTCCAACTTTGAAATTATCAAAGGTGAATTTTGTTGAGTATAGGTATTAGTTTTGATCCCTACCCAGGACAAACATTAATAAGATGAACCTTTGTGTTTGTCCTGTGTCTGTATGTAATTATCTATTTGAGCAATGCTAAATGTAACGTTTTGTTATTTATTTTATTTAATTTTATATGGCCAATAAATGATTCTGATTCTGAGTATATGTTCTAGTACCTTTGTTGATTCTGATATTGTAACACAAGTGCTTAAGTTACTTATCTCGGAGTCACATCAATGTTTGTGATGTCCGATACTTCAACTCGAAGAAGGAAGGGATTGGTAAATATTGATATATTTTTTCAGGTTGACCCTTGCGAAGAGTCTGAAACAGAAACGTCTACATCGAAAAGGAGAAAGTTTGAATCACCTCAAACTCAAGAACTCAAATCATCCAAAGATGAGCCTCATACGTCGCAGTCGGAAGTCGCATTTAATTCACCTTGCAACCCACAGTTAGAAGATTCACCAAGAAAAATAAAATTAATGAAGTGTTTACAATTAAAAAATAAACAAATAAAAAGACTACATTCACAAATTAGATACTTGAAGAAAAAAGTTACAGGACTGCAAGAAATGTTGAATGACCTGACAGAAAAATCTTTAAATAATGATGTAGAACGCCTAGTTCTAGACAAAATTAGTGTTAAGGAAAAAGAGCTTCTTAATAGACAGCTACTTAAAAGCAAAACTGGGAAAATCCCTACAACCAAATATTCACCAGAACTAACTTAAAGTTGCGAAAACTGTAACACAAAAGTATGCCAATATTAGAATAAACTATTTGTCCAAGAAGACTAGTACTTATATTATTGGGAAGTCTGGCTCAAAATCAACACAACCGTAATACTACATACATCATCGCCGTTAACTAAATATAAGCATCAGACAGAGACCGATTAAACATTCGAAAAGTGATGTTTACGAAAATATAATTGACGAGACGCCACTGTCAAGACACCAATTTCTTTAAAAAGATTTCTTAAAGAAGTTCGTAAACCTAGTCTATAGATTGTTCTTACTGCTCGTTTCTGTAAAATGAATATAGTTTCAATATCAGCCGCTGTTCCCCACAGTAAGAGGCCATACGACATGACACTATGAAAATAACTAAAGTAAACTGTTCTAGCAGTTTCTACGTCTGTTAATTGCCTTATTTTTCTAATGGCATAAGCAGCAGAACTGAGTTTGCCGGCCAATTTCGAAATGTGAGGATTCCATTGAAGTTTTGAGTCAAGGGTTATACCTAAGAAAACTGTTGAGTCTACCAAATCTAATCGATCACCGTTTATTCTTATATCGGTTGGTTCATTTTTGACATTTGGTAATTTAAAATTAATACATTTTGTTTTTTTAGCATTAAGCTGCAAATTATTAATAATAATTATTTTTCATAAATTTTGCTTAGAGTTGGTAGTATTGAAATGGGTCGATAGTTACTGGGGTCTTCTTTGTTTCCCGATTTGAACAAAGGTATGACCTTACTAAACTTCATAAGATCGGGAAAGATACCTTTATTCACACAGTTATTAAAAATTTCAGCAAGATATGGTGCAATAGAATGTATAATATTCTTAATTACTTTTATAGAGATGCCCCACAAATCACTTGTGTTTTTCATTTTCAGTGATTTAAATGTTTTTATAATATCCATTGAATCAATATATTTAAATTGAAAAGAAACATTAACTCTTCTCGTATATCGCCAGGAGGCGCTGCTTCAATGCCATACTAATTTTCGTTTTCGTGAACGTAATCGAATGAATAAGGATAGTAAACAAAACACACTAGGTACTAATCTGTTTGTTTTTTTTACATATTGTGGTTGTCTTCTATATTTTTTGTGTTTATTTGTAATGGAAAGTGTCCTGCCATGATAGGGCATTTTCCAATATTTTTGACGCTGTAAGGGAGAAAAGAGCTGGACACTTGCTGAGTTTCTTGCCGGTTCTTCTCAGTACAAGATCTCCCGCCCAGAGTAGACTTACGAACCGATGGCATAGTGACATTCACAAGAGCTACTTGTACTCTAAACGGAATAAATGATTTTGAATTTTGAATAATCTAATAAAAGAAATTGCATCTGTACTGTAAAAATCAGTACCAACTACTACATATAGAAGCCTACCTATTTGTTTTTCTTCATTTTTCGCCTTTCATTCCGTTTCTGTACCAATAATACCTAAAATCTAAATTTGTTTTAATTGTAGATCAGTAGAATTAATTAATAATTACAACACAAAAGCTATTAGCCCCTTTTATTTCTATTTGTAGGTATGTGTGTGATACATCTACCCCCACTAGTTAAAAATTAAAATTGAAATTTATGATTATTCTTACTAGCTTCTTACAAAAAGTAAATAAACAAATAAAGGAGATGTCCCAAAATGTATGGAGCCCTGGCCAGGTCTATGTACACCATATCAAAAAATAGGCAAAAATATGTAGATCAGTTTGTGAGCATTCAATTTCTTTAAAATGAATTCGTTTGCTGGCTTGGACAAGAATTCGAATAGAATAAATTGCAACACAACAAAAAAAAACATCATGGCGGAAAGGTGTCATTTTGACATTTAGATTGGATTTGTCTGACACACACGCAATCTCCCGAACTTTAGCGCATCTTATTCTACTGATTAATGCTAAATAATGGTTAAATCAACGCATTTATTGTAAAAACTCGTTTGCCGTCATGTTATCTGGACGCATTGACTTATCTCTGTTGTTGATGACCAGCAAAAACAAAACAAATAAACACCAAAAACGTAAGTCTAGTGCAAAAGAAATAAACTAGATCCAGGTACTGACCTAGGTACTGTCTATTTGATCTGTAAGATTTCGTAGCAGTCGATAGGTTTTTAATGTTATTCCAGTATAATTATTAACATTCTATGAGAAAGTAATGTCCACTAAACTGATTAGGTTCTCTACATTGATAAGGTGAGAACACTAGTCTTATTAACCAATACTAGATACCTAGGCACAAGAGCTGGTGCATGTTTTTAATGAAACCCAAACATGGTGTTTCTTTGAAGAAGCACACTTTATCAAGAATAATCAACTACTACAGCAATGGCTTATTTCTAACTATTTGAACACAACAATGCCATTAACATTGTTGTTAATTATGCCGACAGACTTATGTAAGATGTTGGTAACCAGCCAAAGGCGAATTTAACAAGCCCTACCACTAACCAAACCGAGTACAAATATGTGCGCACCCCTGAAGGAAATCAAAACTAGGACCCTGAGACCTAGATCACAGAGACAGTTTATAAATACTTAAAGAGAAAAACTACTTGTGCCAAGTCCAACAGTTAGTTAAAGTTACAACAATATAGTAATATACTTGTGTTATTTACCAAACGTAGATTGGTTGGAATGCAAATAAAACACGTATATAATATTTTTGTTTTTATTTTTCATTAATTTTATAAATCATCCCTTATTAATACATCATCTAAAAATGAGGCCGGAGCTGCAATTGTGGCTTGATGCCGAGCCCAACCTAAATACCATACAATGGTCATCGTGTGAGCACAGCAATCTACTGTTCGTTGTCCAGATATGCAACTACAGTAATAACTTATTATTTTTTCATCACAACTAGTTACTATCAAAAACTTTTTCTTTTTTTAATTTATTCATGACCATGGAGACAGAACTATTAGCTCACGGAAATCGCCATATTGAAAAATATTGACTAAAATGTTAAATCATTTTTATTTTTAAGCCACTTAACTGTGCAACTGTTCTAATTATTTGTATTTTTCCCGGAATCAGCGGATTATTGTTTATTTTTGAGATAGGTGTACATAGACTTGGCCAGATTTGGGACATCTCCTTTGCAATAAATAAGATTTTAATCATTTGTTTACAAATTTCAGGTGAATAATAAAACCACATACCTATTATTATTATTATTTTCTTGTGGGGACGTCGCGTCGCCAGCCGAACGGACGATCCACCCGCGTTTCCTGCGGGCCACTTCATCCTTTCCCTTCTCCCTTTCAGGGAGCTAAGGTTAATCCAGCTTTCACGGCGTCCCGTCGAATCTTTTTGTCTCTTTAGTAAATCTTGCTATCTGCTCTACCTTCAGATCTTTCAGGTTCTCTATGTCTAATGCATAGATTTAGTATATAGTTATAGATTGGCAATGGAATAATTAAGGCGCCGCGAGACCAAAAACGATATACTTCGGTGTGCGTGTGATGCGCATGTGTGCGAGGCAAATAGTGCTGCGCATGCCTGCTTCGACTTCGATTATCGACATAATCTGCAGCGTCTCGTGTCTGCTGACATAGATCTACTTATAAAGTGAATATCTTTAAGTTTGAAGGAAATAAAATAAAACTACAGACAGAACGTGTTGAATTTTTATCTTCCTCCAAAAAGAATTAATTTATTGTAAAAATGTCGTAAGCTTTCTTTCGTAGTATTTTGCAATTTTGCTTTATATTTTATTCTAACAATAATAAAAATAATAACACAATAAACAATAATAAAACAAAGTTTCGATTATTATTTATTAGTTTTATTATTAGGTGGTTTTATATTTTACAATAGAGCCAGTTGGCTACGGAACTACAAAAATAAAAAAAAATTAATAAGAAATGATAAATAGTAAGAATATTACCAAAAATGAAACGGGCTACATTCAAAGCACACCTTTGCCGGTTAGGTACATATAGATAAGAAGATTATCGGTAGTGTCAATCTCTACCAAAGTGAGGTTAGGAATAGTAGGAATTCACGTATTTGTTATTATTTTAAAATGAAATCCTATGCAAACAGAGCATTAATGTAATAAAAAGCGATGGTTTTGCGTGTAGAAAAACTTTTGTAGGATATCTAAAACATTGCATTTAGACTGCTAAACAATTCAAATTGTACTACGTGTAAAATGTATAATTATGTGGGTTTTCTTTCTTAGATGACTTACATCCAGGTACAGCACACGTAACCATAATTAATCACGTCATTCACGTCTCATATATATACTAATTTACGCTTTAAATCTCAGATTTTACAAAAATAAGCGGGATTTGTTTTATTCGCAACTGACTCCAGGCCGATACAGGCCGATAGCGTGTACATGAATGGTCTCGCCTATCTATCTCGCTCTAACACATGCGTATACTATGATCTATCTCTTTTGTATTGCCAATCTATAACTATATACTAAATCTATGGTCTAATGTGTCCGACCCCCAAATCTCCCATCTTATCAGTGAGTACAAACGTAAAATTAATATATATATATTTTTTAATTAATTAATTTAAATTGTGTTTTTTTTTGGGGGGGCCCCTTTTTTACACCCGGACCGATAATTGAAATTTTAAGCGTGCTCGTGTGTAGCTGGGGCGGGTATATCAAAGTCAAAGTGTTTATTGTTTATCGATATACCATTGAACATCCCTATTTGTTGTAGTTATTTATTTTTAGATTTGGGCGTATTTTTATTTTCTTGTGCCATAGTTCATAAATTTTAAACTGCATTGAAATACGATATGAATATTTTTTTCTAATCATAAATATATGTAATAATAATATAATAATAAATAATTGTTTTTAAAGTAAATACCATATCTTTTTATATAAAACGTAATTTAATGCGCTAGACCTGATGAAAAGTTCCATTGAGTTACGAAACATTCATAGAATTTTTATAAATGAAATAGGCCAGCAGTTATAAAATAATCTTAAATACTCTCCTTTGAGTTACATTTTGGTCATAAACCAACGTATATTTTTTTCTAATAACGTAGGTATTTTTATTACAAATTAACTGATAAAATCTAACAATATATGTTTCATTTACGATACGAGGCGTCTTGTAATGGCTCCTTTATCTGTTTAGCAATGTGTCGTTGTTGTATTTTATGCATTCTGGTATCCAAATCATTGTTTACGTGACGTAACGTTTGTACCTTAGGTCTCATAATAATATTCTTTTTATTAATTTTTAAATAAAGTGGCGTTTGCATCTCTTGTGGTTGAGATGTATTTTGCTTTGCTTGCTGAAACTTAGGTCTTTGGCTGAAACGAACCATTGTTTTTTTTTTTTTTTTTTGTGTTATGGCTTCTGGAGTGTCTTTCCAACACACATAATTCCGCCAATGTCGAGTGATTAACGAGACACATTATAATTTTGAATATTGGTCGGTAGAAGTAAAAAAAATATTGGCCGGTAGAAGATATTAATGTTTGTCTATCAATGATCGTCATTGTTGTTGTCTGTCAGTGTCACTCATGAATTTTTGTTAAATGTGTTTTTTTTATAGTACCGTTAGAGGAAGGGATCTAGGATATACAGCCTATATATATATGTTTTTTTTTAATCTTGTTTTTAATACCTACGACGGTACGGCTGCTATTTTTGTTTTTATATTTTTATTATTTTTTTTTTCATTTTGTGTATTACGGTTTTGTTGCTATCGCAGCATCATTTAAACCGGTTCCGACGGAAGATCAGCGCTAACCTCAAGGCTAGCATCTTGCTGAGTCGGAACCGTTTTGGGACTCCTGTTTTTTTTTTATTTCTACTTTTATGTATATGTTTAAACTGTTCTGTCCCAAATAAATTTATTTTCATTTCATTTCAATATGTAAAAGGAAAACAATATAGTTATTTATTTGGTAGAAAATACATATTAATTATGGAACTTAATGATTTATCTTTAATTACTTAACACTAGATTTGGTACTACTAGAACTAAATGGAACTAGTAAAGCTTTGTTCACAACTAGCATTTTCAACTTAATAATATTCTATTAGGTATAGTAAAACAAAGTAGGTAAATAATTTTAAAAAACTAATCTCCCAAACATTTGTGACAAAAGTAGTCATCGTAACCGTGGTTTGTTTCCATCCCAGTACATTACCTGCAGTAGGTATAACGTAGTGATTACTTGCTCAGTGGTACCAGGCTGAGCAGCACATACATTTTCTGCAAGATTAAAAATATACGTAATGTTGTTTTAAGAAGTGTATTTAAACCAAGTAAAAATTATATCCAATGAACGTTATATCCTTTGAAGTTTGTTCATTTGTAATTGTATGAAATTAAATACACCCCGCTACACACTAGCGCCACTAATGAAAAAAAAACATATCTAGTAATTAAAGATAGAAAATCAAATTATGCTCAACAAACTTATGCAAACAAATATTTGAATGAAGTAATTTAGCATTTTTACGGCACCAAATGAACACCTCACATGTTGTGGTTTAGTTAAATAAGACGTTACGGCCACTTTTAACTATAACGCCATATTTTACTAAACCATAACATGTCATTAGGTGACGTCATCATCATCATCATCATCTCAGCCAAAAGACGTCTACTGCTGGACAAAGGCCTCCCCCAAATAATCATGGGGGGTATTATTATTATACTCTTTATTCATTTTTTTCCTTAAAACTAGATTTTTACAATATTTTAATATAAAAGCAATAAAACATTATAAAAACCTAATCCTAGAGTACCGCCAGCAGCGAGGCAGGGCCCAAACTACCGGTGGTCAGGGCTGCAGAGTGAGGAACCTCCTGACAATACGTGCCGTGTCAAGGATTACTGCCTTTTGCATCTGACCCTTGACCCAACCTACCAGCGAGAGCCTCTCAAGGTGTTGATCGAGGCTCTTGGCTAAAAGACCGTTTGCCGAAACGACTATCGGTACAATAATGGTTGAATCCACATCCCACATGGCGGTAACCTCGTGAGCCAAGTCAAGGTACTTACTGAGCTTGTCCTTTTCGGCTTTCACGAGGTTCTCATCATGAGGTATGGTGATATCAACCAGTATTGCCCGGCGCTGGGATCGGTCGACCACCACGATATCAGGCTTATTGGCGACAATAGTCCTGTCCGTAATGATAGAGCGATCCCAGTAGAGCGTTGCATGACCATTTTCGAGTACTGGCGCAGGTGCGTACTTATAGTACGGCACCTCCGATTCAACAAGGCTATATCCAATAGCAAGTTGCTGGTGAATTATTCTGGCTACTTGGTTGTGTCTGTGCAAATACTCTCCGTTAGCAAGATGAGAACAACCAGAAATAATATGTCGGAGTGATTCTCCAGGACGGCGGCATGCCCGACAGATGTCGACCGTACCGTCCCTCATAATATATTTCCGGTAGTTATTCGTCTTAATAACTTCATCTTCAATGGCACAGACAAAACCTTCAGTTTCCCCAAAGAGGTCACCGAAACGTAGCCAGTTCACCGAGGCAGTCAAATCTACATCAGGCCCAGTTAGAGCCCGATAGTAGCGACCGTGTAGCACCTTGCTCTTCCATATATCCTTGCGATCGAGAGTGCTTAGCACCACTGGTTTGCGCCAGTTTTCTGTTGCCAAGGAGAGCGGCGTAAAGTGTCTATCAACTGCCACGACATCCAAATGCATCCCGCACTCACTGTTAAGCAAGTAATCCCTGAGACTGCACACCTAACGGTTATGTAGGTTCTTGGTATTTAAAAAGCCCCGACCCCCACATCTCCGCGGGATGTACAGCCTCATAACAGATGAGCGCGGGTGTAGCATTCTGGAAGTCGTGAGCATTTGACGGACTCTTCTATCCAAGGCGTCCAATTCGGTCTGAGACCACCTTAGTATGCCAAAGGAGTATGTGAGCAGAGGCATAACCTAGCCATTAAAGGCACGAGTCTTATTGCCACCCGATAAAAGACTGTTAAGTACTTTTCTCAAGCGGCAAAAGAATCGCTCCCGTAATGACTGCTTTATGTCCCCGTCATCAACACCCAAAGCCTGTGACATACCAAGATATTTATATGTTTCAACTTCAGAGAGAGATCTGATGTTTATCGCATCGGAGAGTTGTAAATTGGTTGAATTTACTACTCTCCCATGCTGTACATGCATAACCGCACATTTATCTACCCCAAATTCCATCTTGATGGCACTGCTGAAAGTCTCAGTAATTTTCAGCAGTTTCACCAAGTCTTGGCGGTTTGGTGCGAATAACTTGAGGTCATCCATGTACAACAAATGCGACATAACTTCACCCCCTCTCCGCAGTCGACAGCCTAACCTTGAATTTCTCAACAAAGTACTGAGCGAATTCAAAGCTAGACAAAACCATAAAGGACTCAGACTGTCGCCCTGGAATATGCCACGCTCTATCCTTATAAAATCCTGCGTGGCAGAAACACTATCTCGACATCCTGGTTGACACAAGACCGTGGTCCACTGCCGCATACATGACATCAAAAAAGATTTTAAAGTTATATCAATTTTATATAACTCTAAAATCCTTACCAACCATGAATGCGGCACCGAATCATAGGCCTTCTTATAGTCAATCCAGGCTGTGGAGAGACTCCCTCTGCCACGCCGAATCTTCTGGCATATGGTCATGTCAATGAGGAGAAGCTCCTTAGTACCACGGGACCCAACCCTACATCCATTCTGAGTCATGTCCAAAATATTGTTTGCAACAATGTGTGAGTAAATTTTTGTTCTCAGAATGGATGTAAGGAGCTTTTGGAGAGACTTGGGGTACCGCTACTGTCGTAGATTGAGGAGACGAGGATTATATCTCAGAGTGTTTATTACTGCTCTTGGCGAAGGTACAATGTTGACTGGCTGTTCTGCCAAGTCGGAACTATTTATATTATAAACAACTGACGCGTGTCTTACGGTACAAAATCTACCGTTAACCAAAAAAGTATTGTTGACAAATAAGTTGTACAAAAATATAAACAATAGTAAAGTTAAATGGATAGTTTACAATGGGAAAGCTTGGAATACAAAGGACGACAATTGGCAATACCTTTTACGAGGTGTTTGACTATTTTGAGTTTGAGGATAATGCTTGTACAGTTATGCTAACACAATAACAAATTACTTTACTACTTAAACTAATAGAAATTGCGTAACTACTTTTGAATGGCCGGAGTCTACGTTAATTTGTTGGTAAACATCTGGCTCGGACGTTTCGTTTCTTCCTCGAAACGTTGCTTGGATTCTGTTTACTGCACGTGTTCTTTTTAGCTTTACCGTGCGGCTACAGTACTCCCCCTCAAGTGAAAACGTACCGGCAGCTTGATGGCACGGCCGGAACGCGATTTCTTCGTTTCTGCTGATGGTTTGTTGTATGTTTGAGATAATGGAGTTTTATCTTGAGGTATGCTGTTGTTTACGTTTCCTTGTGGTACTGGTTCTTCTTTTAATATGTATGCAGGTTTAAGTCGGTCGATTGATAAGTTGGTCTGACGGTCAGGCAACTGTATGGTGTAAACTTTCTCCGTTCTTTTGACGACTTTGTAGGGACCTTCATAAGGTTGTTGAAGTGGTTTCTTTACTGCGTCTACTCTGATAAACACATGACTGCAACTAACAAGGTCTCTGTGCACGAATATGTGTTTATTGCTGTGATTAGCAGTAGATGATCGTGGTTTGTTATCTTCTATAGTTGAGCGTAGCTTCTCTACGTAGGAATAGTCGATAGTAGGAGTTGTGGCTGATGCGGCGAAAAAATCACTCAGTAAGCGGAGGTTCTGGCCATAGGTAAGTTCGGCTGGGCTGATTCCGGTGTCTGTGCGTAGTGCGGCTCGCAGTCCCAATAAAACAGTAGGTATTTCGTCCACCCACGTTTCGGTGTTGGATAATTTTGCGCGTAGTGCTGCTTTTAAAGATCGATGCCATCTTTCAATAACACCGTTGCTCTGCGGGTGATAGGGTGTTGTTCTGTTTCTTTTTATTCCCATTATTTTCATAAGATTGTTAAACAACTGACTTTCGAATTGACGACCTTGATCGCTTGTTAGGGTTGCGGGGCATCCAAATCGGGTGATCCAGTGTTTGTAGATAACCTCTGCGACTGTCTCGGCTGTTATGTCGTCGGTTGGTATGGCTTCGGGCCATTTAGTTAGTCGGTCGATCATAGTAATAAGGTAGCGTTGACCTTGACGCGTTGTAGGTAGCGGTCCGACGATATCGATGTGCACGTGTTGGAAACGGTCGGTTGGCGGATAGTTTCCGATACCTGAGACGGTATGTCGTTGTACCTTGCTTTTTTGGCAATCGATGCAGTTCTTTGTCCATTTTCCAATGTCTGCGTTTATTGACGGCCAAAAAAACTTCTGTGACATAAGCTTGCGCGTAGTACGGATTCCGGGGTGACTGACCTTGTGTACACTCTTGAAAGCTTCATATCGATGTTGATCTGGTATGTACGGTCGTAAGTGCGACGTCGATGTTTCGCAGTACAGTTCGATGTCGGTATTTGGGATAACTACTTTCTTGAATGATAGGTTGTGTTGTTGTAGTAACTGTTGCAAGTTACTGTCTTGTTCTTGAGCAGTGGCGATCTCTTCGTAATTGATTGTTGATGGGCAGGATATGGTTTCGATGCGGCTTAGTGCGTCGGCGACTATATTTTGTTTACCGCTCACGTGACGTTAGTTAGTTAGTTATACTGGGCTGTATCCGCACTTAGCCATTCGATTTGGCCATTGTACGTATTGTACCTTCTGCCTACTCCAACCAACCCAGATTATCCCAGAAGGCTTGCAGCCTTTTCAGGCTGCTGCAGGCTTCCGCAAGCGTTCTGGGTGTTTGGAGAAACCGTGCCCGTTCGTCTGCCACACTCCTGCACTCCATGAGCACGTGTTGTGGCGTTTCTTCCGCCTCCATGCATCCTCTGCATAGAGGGCTGTCGGTCACACCTATCGTAAATAGGTGCTTGTTTAAGGGACAATGACCAGTAATAATACCGATGATTTTACGGATCCTGTCCCTGTTTAATCTAAGGAGGTTGCGGGCAAGCTTTTTTGATGCCACCGGAACTGCATTCTTGGTTTGCCTGCTACCTACACTGTTTCTCCATTCTGTTAGATGTTCATCTTCGGTTAATTTGCGCAGCCACGTTTTTATCTGGGCCTGAGGTATGGGCAGCAGTGGTTCCGGTCCATAAACTGCTGCCATCGATCCTCTTTTGGCTAGTTCGTCAGCGGCGTCATTACCCTGTGAGTTGCTGTGTCCTTTGATCCATTGCAAAGTTACTTTGTTTGCCTCTGCTATGGATTGGAGAGTGTTATGACATTCCAGTACAAGGACAGAGGTTATGGTGTTGTTTTTTAAAGCTTGAAGTACGGATGCACTATCTGAGACAATTTTTATATTTAGGTCTCTGACAGCTCTGGCTGCAACCGCCTGTGCCGACTTGGTGATACCAATACATTCTGCTTGAAAGATTGTATTTAACTTGTCTAAAGTTGTTGAAATTTTTATATTTAAGTCATTCGAGAAGACACCCGCTCCAGTGCCGTGTGCGGTTTTGGACCCGTCTGTGTATATCCTAACTTCATTGATGCCAGAGCTATCAACTGGTTCCGCAGTAAGTTGGATATTGTATCTTCTATCGAAGACGTGGTGACATGGTATTCTGTCCATGGGTGCTTCAAGAAACGGTATTTCTTTCAGGCTTGCCTGCAGAATCTTTGAGTGTGTAGTTATGCTTTGTTTCCATAACCCGTTAGATCTTAGTCTTAAGGCTGCGCCCTTGGCTTCCTCTTGAATGACCAGATCTAGAGGTCTTAAGTTCAATATATACTCCAGAGCGGCTGATGAAGTTGTTCTCATGCACCCCGTGGCTGCTACGCTTGCTAGGCGTTGCAGACTCTGGAGTTTTGCTTTTACCGTGACCAGTTGGGTTCTGGGCCACCAGACAACTGATCCGTAGGTTAAGGAAGGTCTGATAACTGATGTGTATAACCAAAGTGTGATTTTTGGATTTAGACCCCATTTTTTCCCAACAAGTCTTCTACACTGCCCAAACGCTATACAGGCCTTCTTTATTTTTGCATCAATGTGCCTCGCCCAATTCAGTTTATTATCCAGGATGACTCCCAGATATTTTACTTGAGTTGATAGGGAGAGGTTGGTGTTAAAGAGTTTTGGTGGTTGGAGTTCTGGTAACTTCCTTTTGTTGGTGAAAAGGATAAGTTCTGTTTTTTTCGGGTTTACTGACAATTTGTGTTCGTCACACCAGTCTTCCACAATCTGAAAGGCTGAGCGCATCACTTTGCATAACACATTTTCAGCGCTCCCATTTATCAGTATTGCTAAGTCATCCGCATAACCAATAGTAGTGTATCCTCTATCATTGAGTTTGTTAATGAGGCTGTCTACTACTATGTTCCATAGAAGTGGTGATAACACCCCTCCTTGAGGGCACCCTCTAACTACTTTAGCCCTCGTAGTAGTGTTCACCACTATCTGAACCGCCCTTTTGCTAACCAGCGCAGTGATCCACTCTCTTAAGGCTGGTTCTACGTTCCGTTTTCGTAGGGCGTGGTTAATGCTGTTGTGCATGGTTTTGTCAAAAGCTCCTTCTATGTCTATAAAAGCAGCCAGTGTTGACGCTTTATTTGTGATAGCCGATTCTATTTTGTGCACTACCATATGTAGTGCCGACTCTGTTGATCTGCCTTTCCTATAGGCATGTTGTTGAGGGTGAAACGGTTTGCTTTTCAGTGTTCCATCCCTAAGGTGTCGGTCTACTAATCTTTCCAGAGTTTTTAGCAGGAATGATGTTAGACTAATTGGCCTGAAAGATTTGGCATGTGTGTAATCCTCCTTACCCGGCTTCGGTAGGAAAATTACTTTTGCCTCTCTCCAAGGTTGGGGAATATATTTAAAGGCTATGCAGGCCCTGTAGATTGGTAGTAAGTGCTTAATAACATGATTGGGCTGCCACTGTAGTAATGCTGGGAATATCCCATCCAGCCCCGCGGACTTGAACGGTTTGAAGCTGCTCAGGGCCCATTCTATCCTGTCCGCGGTTACTATCTTATTTGCGACTTCCCAATCCTGTGCTGTTGGTGTGCCGTATTGCTCATCTACCCAACCAGGGGCTGGCGTTATTTGGCATCCTGGAAAGTGTGTTTCTAGCAGTACGGCACTGGTTTCCTCGTCTTTATTAGTGTAGGAGCCATCCTCCTTTTTTAAGGAGCCCAAAAGATTAGAGTTGTCCTTAGCCAGGATTTTCTTTAATCTTGCGGCTTGGTTTAATGAGTTAATGCTACTACAGAAATTTCGCCAGCCTTCCGTTCTCCGGAATCTGATCCGTTTTTTGTAGTGCTGTTGTGCTGTTTTATATTTGTCCCAGTCCTCATTGGCTCTGGTATTTTTGGCCCTGTTGAAAAGTGTCCTGAGTTCTTGACGAAGGCGGTCAAGTTCTGGCCCCCACCAGCGGCTTTTCTCTAGGCGTTTCGGTGTTACAGCAGGACATGCCAGCTCATAACTTCTTACGAGTGTAGAAGTCAGGAGCTGTACGTTTGCTTCTATTTTGTCGGTACTTGGAATTACGTTATTTACTTGTGTGTTACCTAGTACTTTGTTTGTTAAGTTTTTATACCTTGTTATATCTGTTTTGCGGGGGTTACGATATGGAACAGGGTCTGTTAGTTTATATTGTATTTTAAAGCATACCCGGCGGTGATCCGCAAAGGATGGTTCGTTTGAAACATGCCATCCCTCAATGAGGTTCGCCGCCGCATGTGTTGCTAAAGTAATGTCTATGATGGTTTGATACCTTGAACTAACAAAAGTAGGTTCCGTGCCTATATTCATAATGTTCAAGTTTGTTTGGAAAATATATTCGGTTAGTAACTCACCCCTTTTATTGGTATCCTTACTTCCCCACAGAGAGTGATGTGCATTGCAGTCTGCAGAGATGATCAGGTCCCATTGTTGTGCTTCGCAGTGTTGCACCAGCTCGGCTAGCTCTCTCGGAGGAACTTCACCGTCGCTCGGCATGTACACTGAGGCTAGTACTAGGACAGTTTGTTTATCCGTTAGAATCTTCACAGCAGTGAGGTCTCTAGAACAGAATTGGTTAAGCAAAATGGCTGATATGGTTTTAGGCATAAAAATGCAAGTTCTTGGTTTATCGACGGTTGTATCTAGGAGCAACTTACCGCCTATGTTATTTAGACCGCAAATTCTGTTGTTTCTGATCCAGGGCTCTTGGATCAGAGCGGCGGTCTTGTTGTCTGCCTCCAGCACTCTGCGTAGCGTGGCCGCCGCTATTTGTTTGTGCTGGAGGTTGGTTTGTATGATGTTGAGGTGGTGGTTACGGGCTACGCAGGATGCCATCTTCATCACTGGAAGTGCCCCCACCCTGCAGCATCGAGTCTGTCTCCATCTCGCTCAAACCCTGTTGGGGAGCTGAGGTGGACTGCTCGGGAGTCGAGGTCTCCCTTACAGTGGCCGCGACTGAACTCGTTGCCGTTTTTGCGTCCTCGGTTTTTGTTATTTCTTCCGAGGAGAAGAAACGGATATACCCACTACCCGACATGTGGGCTATCCGGCGTTCTCTGTCGAGAATCGACTGCCGCTGGTCTTCGGGAATTCCCAGCACGAGATGGACGGCAGCCTCCTTGGAGCCTGCTTCCGTTGCCTTCTCGTCTACTGTCATTCCGTAGCACTGCCAGGAGTCAACTTTGTACCACGGGTTCTGGGCACAAAGGACTCTGTGCAGCGTAGCGGCGTCGGTGATGCGGGTGTGTAAAAGAAGCCCTGCCTTGAGCCTCTTCTTCAGCTCGGACTGTCGGATGACAGCCAGAGTGGTGCTTGGTATCGGCGATGGAATGGTCTTGACTGTTCTCTCAAGCCAGCTGAGAGCGTTCGCATCCTCGCACCACATCGCCAACACTCCATCCAAAAGGAAGGGGCGTCCGCGGAAAGATGGAGCTTGCGTGCTCGGAGACGGAGACAGAACGGTCTGTAGGATGCTATCATCGATGGCTTCCCTCAGCTGATCTGCCTGGCTTTGCGAGAGGTCCCTCGGCGGGACGGTGATGACCGCTACCCTCAGATGCGATTTACTCGCATCTGCATAGCTCTCCGTCCGCCTCGGTCTCGCATCGGTCTTCGCGCGTTTGGCATCCCCCCTGGGAGACCGGGTCTCATCCAGACGAGTCCGCTTCGAGGAAGCTAACTTATCCGGACAGTCCCCAGTCCCAGGCTGACCCTTTTCAGGGGCAGTGGGAGCCACCGCAGCGTTCGGCCGACCGCGAAAACCTCTCGGCTTCCGCCTCCTTTTCGGCTGGCCAGGTGGTGGTGGTGGTGGTGGGTTCGTTGGGGCAGCCGTCTGCGCCGTTGCCGACTCCGTGAAGTTGGCCGGTACAGATTCGCGCTGCGTTGAGGAAGCCGTCTGCGCCGTCGCCGACTCCGTGAAGTTGGCCGGTACAGATTCGCGCTGCGTTTCCGCTGCTGCGTCGGCTGTCGTTGTTGGTGTGGTTTTTGCCTGAATAGCCTCCCTTCTCGCGCGCCTGTTGGGGCGACTGCGTTTCGGTCGGTTCTTCGGCGGTTCCTTTGCCGTGGCCACGGGATTGGTGTCTCCCCTTTTGCAAGGGCGCTTGTGAGCGACCGTGGTCCATTGTGATACGATGGCAGTATCTACCATGGTTGGTATTGCCTCAATGAGGCCCGACAGGTCCAGACTTGCGCCTGTCCCTGAGCACAGGTTGTCCCCCCCAGAATACGTGGGACTGACCAAGCTGGGCTTGGTGAAGGATTCTCCGCTACCGGAGGCAGCGGTACCTTCCTGGGGTAGTAATTCTTTACCATGTGCTGACATTGCGGTTGTTGGTGCTGAAGGAAACACACACTACCCGCCCGTGGTGAGTGTGGACAACTTTTAGGGGGGATTTAGTGCCCCAAGGCTCTGCATGCCTGAAGGATTGTGGTTTTGCGCCGCCACTGTTCGGCTCTGCAGGAATTTGTGAAAGGAATTAGGATAGGGGAAAGGTTTGGATGTATGGGGGGAAAACGGCCAGAGGTTTTAGTTATGCCAATTACATATGGTAACTGGCCAAAAACAGGCGGCAACCCCGAGAAGGATAGTCCACTGGCCTTGCCTAGGGGATCTACGCGACCTGCAGTACTCCCTAAACCGTTTGCCAATCTCAGCGTTTGGACAGACGCTGAGAGTAGGGGAGTCATCAATCAAGACTCGCTTGATTGACCACACCCCCGCCCGCTCACGTGAGGTATGTCTGTGGTAAATTCGCTAATAAACAAAAGTTGTCTTGTGCGGCGCGGCGTTTCTGTGTTTGATTGTACTTTAGTCATGGCGAATGTAAGCGGCTTGTGATCGGTAAAGATAATAAGTTGTCTTCCTTCGAACATCTTGCGAAAATGTTTTACAGCCATGTAGATCGCTACTAGTTCGCGATCATACGTTGAGTACTTTGTTTGTGCGTCTGTAAATTTCTTTGAAAAATATCCAAGTGGTTGCCATTTGTCTTCGACGTATTGTTGTAGTACGGCACCGGCTGACTTATCTGAGGCGTCGCAGAATAGCGCGTAGGTAGCTTGATGAGACGGGTGAGCGAGTAATACGGCGTTAATTATGCTCGTTTTACACGCTTCGAATGCTTGTGTTGCCTCTTCTGTCCATTCTATGATCGTTTTATCTCGTTTTTTTACGTTGTGTAGAAATGAGTTTAATGGTGCTTGAATGGATGCGGCGTTTGGAATGTGGTTACGATAAAAATTTGTCATTCCGAGAAAACGTCTGAGTTCTTCTATTGTTTTTGGTTTCGGGTAATCCGTGATAACCTTGACCTTTGCTTCAGGAGGCTTGATACCATCTTTTGAAACGATGTAACCAAGGAAATGAACTTCTGACTGCCCGAGGTTGCATTTGGCGGGGTTTATTGTAATACCATTTTCTTCCAATCTCCTAAGGACCTCTCTGAGATGTTCTTCATGTTCACTAGCAGTTTCTGAGGCTATAAGTACGTCATCGACGAAAGGAAACACGAAATCTAGGCCTCTGAGCACTTCATGGATGAATCTTTGGAATGTCTGGCCTGCGTTTTTCAAACCTGGGCACATGCGCGGGAATTCGAACAGTCCCATCGGTGTTATAATGGCTGTTTTTTCAATATCCTCTTCGCGGACGCTTACCTGTTGGTAAGCTCGGTTTAGGTCTAGTGTCGAGAATATGGTCTTGCCGGATAACTGGTATGTGAAATCTTTGATGCGAGGTATTGGATATCGGTCGGGTTTCGTGATGGCATTGAGACGGCGGTAGTCACCACATACTCTTAAATCACCGTTCTTCTTTGGTACGATGTGTAGAGGAGACGACCATGGACTTTTGCTTGGCCGGCATAATCCTTGTTCTATCATGTGCTCGAATTCTTTCTTCACTTTTTCGTATCTGTGAGGCGGTATGGGACGGGCACGGCAGTGAACGGGTGTAGCTTCAGTTTCGATGTAGTGTTGAACATTGATCTTGTTGCTAAGGTTCATTGCAGTGATTCTTGTTGTTCCCGGAAATTCAGCTAAAATCTTGTGGTACGCTTTTTCTATGTCAATGCTGCGTATTGTAGGTATATTTGTTACTCGAATCGGTGCGTCGACTTTGAGATTAGTGATACTATCGATGAGCTTCTTGTTTTTGAGATCTACGATGAGTTGGTGGTGCTTGAGAAAATTGAACCTAATAATACGCCCCTCGATCCTCAATTGCCAAGCAGGGGCAGTCCCGATTCGCCGCGGTACTCGGCCAGAATCCTGGAATTTGACACGAGCAACGCGACGCACCGCGATGGCCCCACAATAAAGGATCGAGTGGGTATCAATTAAATTTTCACTGGTTCCAAGATAAGGCACCAGTAAATCGTTCAAGGCACTCATTAACGCCAAATTATGCTTATTCGTGGGCAAACAAGGTATACGCGGCCTAGAGTTACGCGTGTTACGATACTGTAGAATGGCATCGTTCAAAGCGCTCCTCATTTGCTCATTCACCTGTGTACTTACATTCATATTTATGAAATCTTCTTCCTCGGGTATTGAATCTACTCGCGCCACCAAGACCGGCGTCACCGCCGGTAATTGTGGGGCAGGGCGATCCTGCACCGAAGAAGAAGCCGCACAAATACGTAGTGACTCCAGGCGTAGCCGATCAAGTGTTGACTGATCCAGCAAGTTGTTACGCTGGATCACCCGCACTTGATCCGACAATCGTTGGGCAGACACGTCGATGGTCGGTTCAAGGGCCTGAAACAAAGACAGCAGCCGAACACGATACGCCGTAAGGTTTGTTCCTCCCTCGGTTGCCCTGTAGTAGGCGCGCATGCAGTTCTCATTTATAGGCTGAGTCCATCGCATGCGGCGCACTACACCACCGGCAGCGGGAGCCGTAGGCGGGGCAGTGTGTCCCGCAGGCCCCAAGCGTGCCGGCAGCGGTGGTCGTCCCCGTCGCGCAGGTGGTCGTGGCGGCGGGGGCGGTGTCGGCCCGCGCTCGTCGCTCGATCCGTCTATGTCAGCTGCAGTGGCAAAATCACCGACCGATGACGCACCAAACAGAGAGCTAGACGAGGCAGGCGAGGGTGGTGGTCGCGCGCTTTGAGTGCTATGATCCGGATTTGCCTCTCGCTGCCTGCTCCTTGTATACATTTTTCTTCATTTTTGTTGTAAAATATGTTCCAAAATTTTTATTTTTTCAATAAAAATATAGAAAATTATAAAAAAGCAGTTGACAGCGTCAACGGACCATAGATTATTATTATTATTATTAGGTGACGTAAAAATGCTAAATTACTTCATTCAGATAGTTTGTTGAGCATAATTTGATTTTCTATCTCTAAATAATAGATATGTTTTTTTTTTCATTATTGGCGCTAGTATGCGGCGTAAATGATCTTAGGACAATTAAAAGTAGGATGTAGTGAAGAGGACATTTGATTTAATAGCTATCTAACTACATATTTTTATAATGAATAAGTATACGTTTATTTTCAGGTATTTTTTTATTTAGCCGTTATTATAATTATGTAATATTTTATTTGAATGTTATGCGCAGTTGTAATAGAGGTACAAATGACATGGCCAATTTTTCTATGAATGTAGATGTAGTTAATAACTTTCAATTACAGCAATGTTTTATAGTGTTTCGTTTTCGGGAATATTAGCTGATTTTATTCCCACGTTTAAAAAACTCAAAGAACTTGGGAGTCAAAAGTACTAGACGTAAATAGCAAAGTCTCGTTTTTACGCCTTCAGATTTTTGACAATTAATGTATGCGCTATGACTTTGCTGTTTAAAATAGGAAGGCGTTTTAATATAGTTAAAATAGCCAGGAATTGCCGACTTTTGTAGAAAAATATTATTTTATTGGTATTTTTCGAGCACATTATTCAGACTGACATGGTTTCAATTGGTATTAATGTTTTTTTTATAAGTTTTTCTTAGATGAATGAGGGGTAGGCTGCGGCGCAGCGAGACCTATCATTATTATATTATTATATCTTAATTAATGGCTTCGCGTTTAGCATTTAGCCAATTTCAAGTGTTTTTTAAATTGTACGGTAGATAGAAATTAAAATGGAGTCTCACAACACGTGTTATTACGGAAAGAACTCGGGTGAAACTCGACCTATCATTCATCTAAGCAGAACTGCAAAGAAATGTCATTGTCATAATAGATAACACAAAGTCAAAGTCAAATATTCTTTATTCAAATAAACTTTAGAAAAGTGCTTTTGAATCGTCCATAATTTTTTTACCTACTACCCATTCAGGTTGTCATAGTTTGAATATCAGCAGCATTGCCCCACAGTAAAATGCCGTACGACATTACGCTATGGAAATAACTAAAGTAAACAAGTCTAGCTGTTTCAATGTCAGTGATCTGACGAATTTTCATTACTGCATAAGCCGCAGAGCTCAGTCTACTCGACAATTTATCTATATGTGGGCCCCACTGTAGCTTTGCATCCAACGTAATGCCTAGAAACACTGTGGTGTCCACAAGGTCCACACTCTTATCTTTAATTCTTACACTGGTTTTTACCTCCTTAACGTTGGGTAATACAAATCTTATACATTTGGTTTTTTGTTCATTTAATAGCAAATTGTTAACACTAAACCAATGAACTATCTTACAACACACTTATTAACCCATTATGTACAGTCGGCAGCAGATCAACCTACCCAAATCTGTCAAATTTCTCCAATAAATATTGATCCTTATAACCAATTAATAAAATTCAAAATTGATTGTAGAAATTTGACAGTTTTGGGTAGGTTGATCTGCCGCCGTGTGTACTAGCGTTACCATATGGTAACACTCGATTCAATCTAATGTTTTGTAAATTTAAAAAAGAAAAACTTGTTTAATTTAGATTTTTTTGTTCCGAACGTGTTTATGAACGCATCCTCCATAGACTAATGATATTTAATAGTGTTTGTTTTTATTTGATATGCCGGTAAAATGAAAAGTTTTTAGTGCTAGTTGTCACTACTAAGAAATGGCGGCCGGAAAAAAGTAAGTATTGTTTTATTTAATTTTTATAGTGTTTTTGCATGTTTGAATAATAAACTATTGTCTAATGTGGTTCAAATTATTTGTAGGATGAATAAATATTATTGAATTTTTAATAGTTATGGAGCTACAAATGTTTTTTTTTACTGTGACCGTATGGTCACGCTAGTACATCATATGGTACATTATTTCTAATAAATATTATTTTTACATTTTGGCTTGAGGATGACGGGATACTCGTTCGAGACATTTTCATCAAACCTCCGGATGTTGCTCAGTATATTGATGAAGATTCTACCGATGAAGACGACGGTGGTGTTGTGGAAAATTTGAATGGCCGGCAGCTTCAGGCTCCCGCTACTTTAGGGCAATCTTCGGTTATTCAACGGGAGTCATTAGAGGAGTCCTCTGGTGATGATGAAGAGGAGCCAACTGAGCCTCCAAAGAAGAAACAAAGGGTAGTTTTTACTTGGCGAAAAGATTACCTGCCTGACGGTGAGTCCACTGCGTTTACGTCTGCACCTAAACCCAATTACGAACAATTTACATGCATAGATTTTTTGAAATATTTTTTGATGACCAGTTGATAGGCTTCTTCTTCTTATGAGTTCTTATGATTATGCTACCCAAGGCGACGTTGTTGTTGTTCGCTGGATGGACAATTCTGTGGTGACGGTAACATCTACAGAGTACAAGGTTACCCCAATTGGATTAGTGACCGTTACTCCAGGGTTCAAAAGAGAAAAGTATTGTTACTAATAAATACGTTCATTACATTTGCTTTTCATTGCCAATATAATCCTTATACCAAATAATAACCAATATAATAAAAATCCTTCTTATATAAAAAAAAATACAGTTGTTTTATTTCTAATATAAGAATACACAATGTAGGTAGTAAGTAGTTATGTCAGTTATAAACATTTACCTACATTTAAAATCTTGTTAATCTTGAGACAATTTTTGTACTATATTTTAGCCCAGTGTTACCATATGGTCACAGCTAAAATCTCAAAAAGTAAAAAGAAAAAAATCAAAACAAAATTTAATTATTCATTTTAATGCCATTATATAACCATAACTAAAAAATAAATTCATTACCTCGAAAATGAAAACTCAGGTCTTAATGGGTTAACACGTAAACGCGTTCCATTATAAATGTTTTTTATGAAAAATTAAAATCATTGTTTGTTATTAATTATTAAACAATATTACCTAGCAAAAATTAAAATATTTTCCGAATGTAGTAAATACTATAGACTTATTATTTTTAGAAGTAATGAATCTTATATGAATAATTTCCGTTTGAACGTCATGCGTACATATAAAGTCTGCATGGTAAGGAACGTCGAGTAATGAGAAAAAGTAACATTTTGTCGAATAAAATAATAACGGAACTAGCATTACTAATTATTTTTAATTATAACCTGACAAGTTCAGAGAGGTTAATATTTACGTAATAATTTCTTTTCTATTTTTGTAATTTAATACTTTTATTGCTGTTTTTGTATACGGAATGCAATATTTTGTCCATGTCCTTTATACGTTTATGTAATTGTATTGTTGTATTTTTTGTATTGTATGATTTGTATCTTGTAATTGTGCCAAAGATAAATAAATAAATAAATTATGATTTTTTACATTATGCCTTTTAACAATATTATGCCAAAAAATATTGTGCTTTTTGATTTTTATACCTTATGATCACACACTCACGGGCAGTTTGGCGCGACGCGCCGGCTTGGATTATGGTAGTCACGGAAAATTTCGTGTCGCGCCGTCGTCATCGTCAGTTAAAACCAAGTACTCTGTGGTTAAAACTCTGGAGTGACGATTCAACACTCACGTTGGTTTAATGCTCTAAGCTCACGATCAAATTTTGAATGGACGTCAGTTCAACTGATGCGAAAAACTGACCGTCAATACCCAGCTTCAGGCAAAGACCTTCTACCACAGAATAAATAATAGTACTTCTATGTCTTTGACTGAATGACAGTCAGGAACCATAGACCAGCCTTCCTTACATTTACCCTACTTACATGTATGTTCGTCTGCCACTGTCATCTTGGAATTTTATTCGCTTCGTTTTATTTGGTAATATCATAATAATACTTCATCGACGTGCGTCCATATTAATATAAAAGTGTTCAACCATCATAATGACTGTCGACGGTGACGACAAATCACCCCGTGACAGGGTGTTTATGGATATTTGTATCGGAGGCCTGCCCTCCGGTCGCTTGGTGTTTGAGCTGTTCAATGATGTCGCTCCGAAAACCGCGGAGAACTTCCGAGCACTATGTGCTGGAGATATGGGAGAGGGGAAGGTCACTGGAAAACTTTTGAGTTACAAGGTACGTTAGAACTCTATGGTTTCGCAAAGGGGGTGTCGGGCTAGTTCCGACTGATTATAAATTGAAAAACTACCAGTAAATGATGAAGACTTGTTCATTAAGATTAGTTAGAACAGTGACCAAAACGCCCCCGTTGTCTTAATTACAGTAAGTCGTAAGTACTGTACTTACGACTTACTGTAATTATGACAACGGGGGCTGTATTGTCTCTAGGTAGCGCGGTATCTAGTCGAGAGCAGCTAGACCAATCATTCATCTAAGCCTATGTTACTAAAAAGTCATGATATTTTGGGCCACAATTATGCCCCGCATGTGGAGTCTTGTAACTATAAAGAGCGCCTGTAATTCAAATGTTATGTTGTTTAAGTAGTGAAGCCTGAAC
Organism: Eudonia lacustrata; assembly: GCA_947562085.1. Classification (NCBI taxonomy): domain Eukaryota; kingdom Metazoa; phylum Arthropoda; class Insecta; order Lepidoptera; family Crambidae; genus Eudonia; species Eudonia lacustrata. The sequence continues at coordinate 23,226,618 of OX387319.1, read as the reverse complement.
CCAGAAGTGGAATGTTTAAAGGCAGTTGATGGTATTAAAAGTATGTAATTATTGCAGTTTTTCCAGAACTCAAAATGCAAATGATTAACCCAATTAGCCTGATGAGGTGTAATAACATCTCTAAAATTATTATAAATGTAACCCTAATATAATACTTTTAGAGGTTTATTTACAACAACACACAACTGACCAGCAGTATGGTTTAAAAATTAGATTGTAGGCAAGAGATTATACATTAGTGTGGTATATATAAAATAAAAAATATTGGTTTATTTCCAGGGTATGGTGTTTCATAGAGTTGTTAAAGATTTTATGATCCAAGGAGGAGACTTTACTAATGCCAATGGAACGGGTGGCGAGTCTATTTATGGAGGCACCTTTGAAGGTATACTGTGCAACCTGAATATGATGAACTTTAAATATACTTAACTGTTTGAATATAATGTGCAAAGTTTAAAGTTTTACCTATCGGTTCACTCATCTGTGTTATCTTTTGCAGATGAAAGTTTTGATCTGCAACATGATCGGCCGTACCTACTGTCCATGGCCAATCGTGGCAAGGATACCAATGGGTCTCAGTTCTTCATGTAAGTTATGCCAGGAGATAGGTAAGGAAATTATGGTAAGGCAGCACTGAAATGAAGAAAAAGGCACTTTGTAGCAACAAAATGTAGTTAGAAGTTAATTTGCTGGAAGTCAGAATAGTGCAATAATAAAGTGAAAATTATATATCCAGATGAACCATTGGTTTAGTATGTTATGGAAGCATTGAAATGTCACCAGCTAGGTGTCTAAATTAAAATCTCTCAATTTTACTGAAGTTTCGGAAGGCACGTTAAGTAGTTGGTCCCAGTTGTTGTCTTAGATGACTGTTATTCATACCCACCAAATGTTGTGCCCTGGTGGTAAACTATAACTTAATTTCCTGATGTGATCCCCCATTCATTTTCCCAGGAAAAAGTTAGATGTCCTGAATGGGTAAAAATGGGTAAAAGTAACTTTTTAAGTTTACTTGATAAAAAAAATTTGACTTTGACTTTGGAATTGTACTTTTGTTCCTGTGGGCAGCATAAGACTTAGCACAACAGTGGGATGATTACAGGCTGATGATTATGTACATCATGACAAAATTCTCTACACTTGTGTCGGCGCCACCTACCGTATACGCCGCACACTTATTAAAAATATTTTTGCGTTTACTTGCTGAAGAATGTATGTACAATTTCTTGATCTTTAGCATAACATCATCAATGAATATTAATATTTAAATAATATTTGTATATTACAGAACCTATATAATACTAAAAAAATAAAGATACTCTAGCAAATTACAGCTTAGATTTTGCAGAAGTTTGTCTTTATAACCTTTACTGGCTGGAGAGCCAAAAGAGTGTTATGTACTCCATTTTAATTGAATTTTACTATGTTTTACTGATAGGTATTAATATTAGAAACTTCTTAAATCGATAAATATTAGATGGAAGAAGAACTCATTTTATACCAAATGTTTTATTTCATTAAATAATGTTTACAGTGGTGCAGCTGATGATGATTATTATTATAATTATGGTGACAGTAAGCCATATGGTAGGCAAAGTAAATGATAGGTAGTTTTGTTTGCCCAGCAGTGGATTTGTAATTAAGCTAATTGCATGAAACAATATATTTTTTCCAGAAGTTATTATTAATTTAAAATTTAACAATATTATTTAAAAAAATATTTTTTTTTTTTATTTTTTTATTTTTTTTTTGGCAGTCACAATCATTTCATTGTATTTAAAAACAATCTTTAGAATTTAGTTTGTATATTATTATTATATTGGACAAAATTTTATATGAACAACCCTGCTAAACAAGATTTTAAAAGTTTATACTGACATTCTCAACCAAGCGACAGGTTATGCAAAAAAGGTGGTCGTCTGACACCTTTTTGCACCTTCTGCGCAAACAAACTAGCTCGCATAAGGGTCCATCAACGTCAGGTCATAACGCCAGAACTAGTGTCTCAAGCATGTTGCCCCGTGTACACTTATAGTCCACTACCTAATATCCAAATAGGTTACCGGAGCTGTAATCTTGCTCACTTCACGTTGCACTTACACCCGTACTCTAAGACGTTTCCTCGACTCGACTCACACTCGACTCAACCTTCCTCAGGTAAATCGGTATTCATAGAGAAAAGAAAATTCCTCCACTCGTAAAATTTCCTCAGTCGAGGTGAGGAGAATTTGAGGGGGCAAGTGTCAAACTCAAGGTACCTCGCGACTTACTTTAAGGAAATCTCAAGCGTTATAAACGGCTTTTCAAGTGCTTTCTTAAATATAAATATTTAATAAACCATTAGGAAATGGATTTCTATCAGTATATAGATTATAAAGGGTTTTTAATAAGGACGGGTCGATGTTGAAATGTAATAAAACAAGCTGTGTGTGAGATATTAACAAAATCTTTTTTTTATTTGAAAGGCCCATGTATGCCATTATGTATGGAATACAATATCGTTTAAATGTCTGCCGCGGCTTCTCACGGTGGCAAGGATCCGAGATGTCCAATTTTATATTACTCTGCCGCAAAGATCCAGCTGAATTTGAGCGATGGCCTGGGTTATGTTAACTTTGAGGGCATCGGTTGATTGCGGTTTATTGACATAGACCTGCGACTTCAGAAAACCTCACAAGAAAAAGTCTAGCGGGGTCAAATTGCGCGATCTTTGTGGCCAATTCACGTCACCACCGCGAGAGATATCCATGTCCTCAAATCGTTCATGCAGAATGTCCATTGTGGTGTTCGCTGTGTGACACGTAGCGCCGTCCTGCTGGAACCACATGTCATCCACGTCCATATTGATCAATTCGGGCCAAAAGAAATTGGTTATCATCTGTAGCGCTCGCCGTTGACGGTGATCGCCTCATCAACGTCGTTTTCGAAAAAGTACGGACCAATGACGCCGCCTGCCCAAAATCCGCACCCTCCTGTGGGTTGACGTTGTCCCATATACGGCATTTTGTTTGTTAACACAGCCATTCATCCGAAAATGCACCTCGTCGCAAAGATGATTTTTCGGCCAAGATCGGGGCCCTCTTCCAAACGCTTCGAAGCCCAGTCAGCAAACAAACGGCAATGGCAACGGCATAGGCAATGGCCTATGGTCATTAAATTTAAGCTCCTGGGTCAGTTGGATATTGTGCGGGTGCAAGCCAAAGTTAAAATCTTAGATGAATGATAGGTCTCGCTGCAGTCGAGTGCGGTGAGACCTATGTAAGGTTCATGTAAGGTTCATGTAAGGTTAAAATATTATTTTTAAATATCGCAGTTATGTCACTTTGTCTACCATACTAGCCTACAAAATTCAAGAAAACAAAATGTGTTATGACGTAATTTGTGACGTTTTGCTCGACTCACGCTCGACTCTTCCTCCACTCAACCTCATTGAAGCAACCTCAAGAAACCCGCTGTTTACTGACTTAGAATACCGATTTGGATGGACCCTCGAAACTTTCCTTGAGGCTTCCTCAGTCAAGATAGAGTCGAGGTGGTTTGGAGGAAACGTCTTAGAATACGGGTGTTAGAGTATAACTCGCAGTTTTCACTGCTTGGGTCGTCAACAGTCGACGTCCAAATGTCCTCTTTGGTGGTGGAGTTGTAAGCTCACTAACTTCTCAGTACCTATCGCTGTTATATGATCAGTGATAAATAGAGTTGGTCTTGAACTGTCCAGGAGCGCAATTGAGGCGTATGTTTATGTGTGTAGAGGGCGCTGTGGTCCGCGGCGGCTGCGCAGCCCGCACGCTATCATTCTTGTTCTGTTCTGTGTGTTGTAGAACAACACAGCCGGCGCCGCATCTCGACAAGTGAGTATTGTTTTGCTTATTAACAATTTTTGTGTCATATTTAGTTGTAAAACCCCAAGCAAATAGATTAACTATTTCAATTAAAATTACAAATTGAGCTGATTCGCTATTGTTTTTTTTTTAGCCTAAATACATACAATATCAATCAACAATCTTAAAAAAATGGTTAAGAAATATATTTAGACTTACTGTTACCACTGATGCTGTTCGAACCAGAGTAGAGATAGTCCTTGATCAAATTCTCTCTGTGATATGGTTCACTCTCTCAAATTTTTTCTTATTATAATAATAAATAATAATAATAGCCATATGTGATCACTAAAAATATCTATAAAGCCATTATTATATAAAAGATGATTTAACTTTAAGTATTTATTATGGAGCTACCTACCTTTATTTGTCTTTTTATATTATTATCATTTACATATTTAAAACCTATTTTTGCCATTGTCCACCAGTGTCCACGTAGTGTTCGGGCACGTGGTGAGCGGCGCCGCGCTGGTGAAGCAACTGGAGGCGCTGCCGGTCGACAGGAACGCGCGCCCGCTGCAGGACGTCAGCGTGGCCAACTGCGGCCAGCTCGTGCGGCTCAAGCCAGGTGATTGTGCGCTTTACTGCCTCATCCCAAGGGTCATATTAGTGCGCCCGCTGCAGGACGTCAGCGTGGCCAACTGCGGCCAGCTCGTGCGGCTCAAGCCAGGTGATTGTGCGCTTTACTGCCTCATCCCAAGGGTCATATTAGTGCGCCCGCTGCAGGACGTCAGCGTGGCCAACTGCGGCCAGCTCGTGCGGCTCAAGCCAGGTGATTGTGCGCTTTACTGCCTCATCCCAAGGGTCATATTAGTGCGCCCGCTGCAGGACGTCAGCGTGGCCAACTGCGGCCAGCTCGTGCGGCTCAAGCCACGTGAGTATGCGCCTTACTGCCTCACCCCAAGGGTCATATAAGCGCCCGCTGCAGGCCGTCAGCGTGGCCAACTGCGGCCAGCTCGTGCGGCTCAAGCCACGTGAGTATGCGCCTTACTGCCTCACCCCAAGTGTCATATTGGCGCGCCCGCTGCAGGCCGTCAGCGTGGCCAACTGCGGCCAGCTCGTGCGGCTCAAGCCAGGTGAGTGTGCGCCTTACTGCCTCATCCCAAAGGTCATATTGGCGCGCCCGCTGCAGGACGTCAGCATGGCCAACTGTGAAGTATTACACCCGTATTCTAAGACGTTTCCTCGACTCGACTCACACTCGACTCAACCTTCCTCGGGTAAATCAGTATTCATAGAGGAAAGAAAAGTCCTCCACTCGTAAAATTTTCTCAGTCGAGGTAAGGAGAATTTGAGGGGGCAAGTGTCAAACTCAAGGTACCTCGCGACTTACTTTAAGGAATATTCAAGCGTTATAAACGGCTTTTCAAGTGCTTTCTTTCATTAATAAACCTTTAGGAAATGGATTTCTACCACTATATAGATTATAAAGGGTTTTTATTAAGGACGGGTCGATGTAGAAATGTAATAAAACAAGCTGTGTGTGAGGTATTAAGAGCGTTTACGCCGCACACTAGCGCCGCCAATGAAAAAAAAACATATCTAGTAATTAGAGATAGAAAATCAAATTATACTCAACAAACTATCTGAATGAAGTAATTTAGCATTTTTACGTCACCTAATGAACACCTGACATGTTATGGTTTAGTTAAATATGGCGTTATAGTTAAAAGTGGCCGTAACGTCTTATTTAACTAAACCATAACATGTGAGGTGTTCATTAGATGACGTAAAAATGCTAAATTACTTCATTCAAATAGTTTGTTGAGCATAATTTGATTTTATATCTCTAATTACAAGATATGCTTTTTTTTCATTAGTGGCGCTAGTGTGCGGCGTAAACGCTCTTAACAAAATTCTTTTTTATTTGAAAGGCCCGTGTATGCCATTATGTATGGAATATAATATCGTTTAAATGTCCGCCGCGGTTTCTTTCGATGCACGATGGCACGGATCCGAGAGGTCAAATTTTCTATTACTCTGGCCGCAAAGATCCGACTGAATTTGAGCGATGGCCTGGGTTATGTTGACTTTGAGGGCATCGGTTGATTGCGGTTTATTAGCACAGAACTGTGACTTCAGAAAACCCCACAAGAAAAAGTCTAGCGGGGTCAAATCGCACGATCTTGGTGGCCAATTTACGTCACCACCGCGAGAGATATCCATGCCCTCAAATCGGTCATGCAGAATGTCCATTGTGGCGTTCGCTGTGTGGCACGTAGCGCCGTCCTGCTGAAACCACATGTCATCTACGTCCATATTGATCAATTCGGGCCAAAAGAAATTGGTTATCATCGCTCTGTAGCGCTCGCCGTTGACGGTGATCGCCTCACCAACTTCGTTTTCGAAAAAGTACGGACCAATGACGCCGCCTGCCCAAAATCCGCACCAAACAGTTATTTTTTGTGGATACATTGCCACCTGGTGAACCTCTTGTGGGTTGACGTTGTCCCATATACGGCATTTTGTTTGTTAACACAGCCATTCATTCAAAAACGCGCCTCGTCGCAAAGATGGTTTTTCGGCCAAGATCGGGGTCCTCTTCCAAACGCCAGAAGCCGAAGCCCAGTCAGCAAACAAACGGCGTTGCCTATGGTCATTAAATTTAAGCTCCTGGGTCAGTTGGATCTTGTACGGGTGCAAGCCCAAGTTAAAATATTATTTTTAAATATCTTAGTTATGTCACTTTGTTTACCATAGCCTACAAAATTCGAGAAAACAACATTTTGTTTTCTTCGAGTTTAAAAACGTAAAATGTAACGTAAACGTAAGTAAAACGTCACAAATTACGTCATAACACATTTGTTATGACGTAATTTGTGACGTTTAACTCGACTCACGCTCGACTCTTCCTCCACTCAACCTCCTCATCAACCTCAACCTCATTGAAGGTACCTCAAGAAACCCGCTGTTTACTGACTTAGAATACCGATTTGGAGGGTCCCTCGAAACTTTCTTTGAGGGTTCCTCAGTCAAGATAGAGTCGAGGTGGTTTGGAGGAAACGTCTTAGAATACGGGTGTTAGAGTAGAGACCATTCTGACTGGGGAAACCTAGCTGTCTTGAAAAATAACTCTTAGCTCACTCTTCCTTAGTTTGTGCAATAACAATCAGTTGAGAAATCAGAAATTTGTCAAGTTAGTTATTTATAGTCTTAGTTAAATTTTTGTCTGTACTAAAACATGTACTGTTGTCAAAAAATATAATTAAAACAGTGTTTTCTTTGCAGGAAAAAAACGTAAACCGGATAAAGAGAAAGAGCAAGAAGAGAGTGATGCTGACTCCGAAAAGTCCCAGAAGAAAGACAAGAAGAAGAAGAAAGAAAAAAAGGAGAAGAAGAAAAAAAGGTTAGTACAAAATATGCCGTAGGGAATTTATTTGTGTTATCCGATATAACAATTTTAAAAAAAAGACAAAGTGTTGAAAAAATTCCACGAGCGGGATTCGAACCCGCACCACATGACATGCCGGGTCAGGTGCACTATCAACTATCAGGGCTCAATCCAACTCGCCGAAATTAATCAACACTGTCTACTCTTACTCTGTAAGCCAAAGGAGCCCTATTCAATGTCCGACAACTACGTCATCAACATCCGATCCTAATATTTTTACAAATATTGAAACAACAACAATTTTTTCAACACTTTGGTTTTTTTCAAATTGTAATTAGCTCGCAACAATATTTGCGTAAAATTATGTTTATCCAATATAGTTACTTTGATCAGGTAATAAAGGTAATATTTTGTGAGCAACTTATAGGGCCAGGAACCGCTATAAATGCTCTTATCTAGGAAACTAATTAAAACAATTTCTTTCAGACACCAATCAGGCCCATCGGAGGAAGAAGAGGAAGGCGAAATACCATCACATCCCCTCGTATCTATATCTATGATAGACCCTAAAGAGATACCGGAAGTGCCCACCAATAGGTTCCTGATGCGAGGAGGGAAGGACCAGGACAGAGATAAGGCTGACCCTAGGAGGGACAGAGAGAGGTACCGAAACATATTTTTGCGTAATAATGAATTAAAATGTACCTAAATTAATAATTATTCAATGTGCGTTATTTACAGTTTTTCGCAATTTCTGATGTAAGTTTTTGATTACGAATCGCTTTTCTAAGTTTCCTGTTTATTACTATTCTTCGTAACTATGTACATAACTTTGGTCAACATAGTTGTCGAATTTTTAAATGTTATGCAAATTTATAAGCAAAAAATTAAGATTGATTCTAAGTAAAAACAAATAAAATCCATAGATTAAGGCCAGACTCAGTCAAGATAGTTAAGCGACTATGACGAAGCAAAAGAAGGCAGGCACCGGAACTCAGTTTTTGATTTCCTTCTTTTGAGATAGGTGTTTCTTGTTTTCTTCGCTTGTCTCATTTAAACGGCGCTGTCTCGTACGAGCAGCGCGTTTAGTTGGTCTAGCTAATTCGTATTTGATAAATAGATAGAAACGAATCACTAAAAAGCGAGAAATAAACGAAAATTTTAACAAAAAAACCGACTCCAAAAAATTAGACTGATAAAATTGCACTAATAATTAAAAAATAATTGCGTAGTTTAGTTTGTTAAATTTACTTGCAATTAACCTTTATTATACTCAATCTTAAACTAAACTAACAAAACTAAAACTATCATCATCATCATCATCATCATCTCAGCCACAAGACGTCCACTGCTGGACAAAGGCCTCCCCCAAAGATCTCCACAGGTGTGCATGTCATCATGGGGGGTATTTTAACTAAAACTATGCGACTGCCATATACTTGACTTCACATCTAACAAAACACATATCATGACAAACAAACAAATAACAAATATTTACTTGCAATCCACTTAAAGAAACAAATAAAAAATATATTTTTAGACTGTTGAAATAGACAATCATTTTATAAGGAAAACATACACATAGGTACAATTATTGTTATTTTTGGAGTCGATGCCAGCCAAGGTAACTTTAACATAAACATTTAATCTATATATATAAAAATCAATTGCTGTCCGTTAGTCGGGCTAAAACTCTAGAATGGCTGGACCGATTTGGGTAATTTTGATTTTGAAATATTTGTGGAGGTTCAGGGAAAGCGGTGAGAAACATAAATAATAAGTAACGGAAAATACTAAAAACGACAATTTAATTTTCCAATACAAAATTATTTGTTTATTTCGTTGTCATGGAAACTGTCAAAGCGGTACGTCCAATCAAATGTTCCTAGCTGTGAAACGTTTGATGTCTTTTGTCACTTGGTTGGTTGTCAAATATTTATAGGTGTGTATTGTGTATGTTTCATAGCTGTAGTATGAGGTCCGATCTCTTTGGTCTGTTGTTGGAACACAAAACATTTCTGTTTCAGAAATAAAAATGTGTAAAAGTGTCAGTTGTTTGTCGTAAAAAGAAAATCATCATCATCATCATCATCATCATCATCATCAGCTCATAAAGTCCCCATTGCTGGGGCACGAGCCTTCCCTATGGATGGATAGGGAGAACGGGCCATAAACCACCACGCGGGCCCAGTGGTGGTTGTTAACAACTACTAATGCAGCCGAAAAAAGAAAATAAATAAATAAATTTGAAGACGATTATTAAAATCTATCATCAGTTTGTCAGTGCGCGAAAACTTTATTTACTGTATTACTGTTATTGTTTTGAAATGCCAATGAAAAGAGGACCTGACTTAGGTCGCGATGTCAATCAAATGTGTGACGAGCTAACTCACGTGCAAACCGCACTGACGACCAGCGAGAGACAGATAATGATAACATTCGTTTGTATGGCAGTATTGCGTTCCACAGTGAATAATAATGAAGTAGATAGGCTTAGAATGGAACGAGTTCGGGCACACCAAACACAACAACAGCGAGCACGAGTGCACGACACAATGAAATAGAGCGATTCCGCAGACGCAGTGTTCCTGTAAACCTGGAACGAGTAGCATTCCACTACGACCCGGAAATAGATTATTGTGCTGGAACAATTGGGGAAATAACAACCATTTGTCAATATTGTAAAGCGTTAAAATACAGCGGTGAATCTACTAGATTATGTTGTGTTAGTGGTAAGTAACATTGCCACAATTAACAATTTATCAAAAACAATAACTATGGTATACTACCTTGAAAGTGGGCATGAAATTTTCCTGTAAAATATGCGTTGCACCAAACGACGTCATTTGAAAGCAATTGTTATGTTTTTGGATGTTGGCCAAGAAATGTTTAGAGTAATTTCCCACCCCAGCCGATAATGTTTAAGTTTTGACCATATTTTTCACCAATACATGTAGGTGATACGAAGTTCACCGGGTCACGTAGTACTGTATATAATCACTAGCTGACCTAGCGGACTTCGTATCGCTTTGACAGTTTATATGTCAACAATACAATCAAATCGTTTCTATGACAACAAAACAAACAAATCGTATGTTTCACAGCTAGGAACATTTTGTATTGGAAAATTAAACAAAAAATTGGGGTAGACCTCATCATTTAAGGGTATAAAAATATATTACGACCGATTGTCAGACCTACCGAATATACATATAAAATTTCATAAAAATCGATCGACCCGTTTCGGAGGAGTATGGCAACTCACATGTGACATTGTGTCGAGTATTTTATATAATAGAAGATAATAGTACATTCAATCTTATGCATGAAATTTTGACTACAAACGTGGACTGGCACCGACTCCAAAAATAACAATAATTGCACCTATACATTTTTCTAATAAAATTATTGTCTATTTCAACAGTCTAAAAATATATTTTTTATTTGTTTCTTTAAGTGGATTGCAAGTAAATATTTGGTATTTGTTTGTTTGTCATAATATGTGTTCTGTTAGATGTGAAGTTAAATATGGCTGTCGCATAGTTTTTAAGAATATAAGATTGAGTATAATAAAGGTTAATTGCAAGTAAATTTAACAAAATAAACTACGCAATTATTATTTAATTTTTAGTGCAATTTTATCTGTTAAATTTTTTGGAGTCGTTTTTTTTAAAAGTTAATAACGCCATCTGGTTCGTAGCACGCTAAGCTTGCCCGTTGCTTAACATGAAAAGAATAAAAACGTACAAAGTCCCCATAAAACACGTTATATTTTTTTTACATAAAAGTTATTGGTGATCGATCAAAGCTTAAGTGGTAAAAGTTAAAAACGATTAGAGTCCTAAGACTGATCGTTCTTACAAGTTTTCGAACGAATAATCTAACGTCAAGTTGACGGTCTCTTGCTCTGTGACATTTCGTGACATTAGTTTTTCTATGATTTTGCTGTTGTTTACGCCGGTAAATCAGTTCATTTTAATTATTTAAATTAGGTACCATAAAAAATAATTTAATAAACTTTAAATTATTTTATTTATTTTGATTATTTTTTAATATTTCCACTAAGACTTTGATCATTTATACGATTTATGTTTGGGTCTAAACTTGAAAATTTTTAAATAATATAATTATATGCTTGGACCGTTCCCACGAGCCCACAGTTGGAAGACATCTTTTATTTGTAGGTCTTTAGTTTTTAATTTTCTAATTATATTTCTCTGTTTTTTTTTCAAGTTAAGTTAAGTAATGTAGTGTAAAAATTAAATTTATATAAGTATTTTTATCTTTTTAGTAAATTATATTTTTATTTTATTTATTTATTACAACACATAACAGATTACAGTAAGTAAGTACAATAATATTGGGGAAACTTAAAATAATTGGACCAAACTGTAACCCAATAAAAAGGACCCAATAAATATATAACCAAAGTATTCGGTAAAGTCGGAAATTATTATTATTGTGTCATTTCTTGAAGTACTTGGGAAGTCTTCTAAGTTAAGAAATCAATTATCTTCCAATTTATAAAAAGTGACTTTGATCGTTCTTTCTCTGTGCTCTTCTATTTTCAGTTTGATTTCGCAAAACAGTCTTTTTGCTTCCCACCCTATATATTTACAGGATCTAAAAAATTACGTCTATTCTTCTTTATAATATAAGTTAAGAGTTCATTTTTTTTGTTGTTTATAGGATGAGATTTCGTGAAAGGGACCGTCACTCGTACACAAGAAGCGGCAGGATTATAAAAGGGAGAGGCGTCTTTGTAAGTACCAACACATTTCTTTAATAAATTAATTAAAACTAATATAAATTTTGTTGCAAACAAATAACAATTTGAGAAAGTGTTCTAAAAATATTAAGATGGATGTCGATGAAATAGATGTCGACATTGACAAAGGCTCCTTTGTCTTAAAAAGTAAGAGTAGATAGTGCTGATAATTTTTTTGCGGATAAGACAGAGCCACCCGGGTCGGCCCACTACAGGTGCTTATTGTCTAATTTTAACCTCTATTACGATACCTTTCAAAGGTATTTATGCTTGTCATTTTGCATAGGCGATTCCAAATAAATGTCCAATTGATCGTTCATTCAAAAACGCGTCGTGATCGCAATCACTGTCACTTGTAAATTAGTTTGCAGTTCTTAACCCGTCAGATAGCGTGATTATTTAAAAAAAAATGGCGGATGTGCTGAGTACCCTCGTAGTGGTCGCCGGAAATCGCCACTTGTATAATATAAACATTTACCCAAAATTTTCTACTTGACTTTCAACAGAGGTCTAATGTTTTTTTTTGTACATAACCCCCAAGATAAATGAAATTAGACAAGGTATTAATATTAAATTTTGTTTTCTTTAAAATTCAACAATCAACTTCTTATCTTACATAAAAAACCACATCATTCCATAGCATTTTTTACACTATAAGCAATACAAAATATATTTAACAACTGGCATCCATAGAGGTCAACAAAAAATGACTGATTTTTTCTAAATTTTTGTATGGTTGGCGACGGTTAGTCGGTGTATAAAGCATCCTTGTCTTGTACTTAATTTGCATTCAACGCGGGAGAAAGATAGCTACAGTTTTCGCAATTCAAATAGCTTTCAAATGTCAAATTTAAAGGTGTCTGAGGTAACTGAGTTAGACAATACGGGGCAGGTATGTCGAACGCTGCTCGTAATTATTTTTTTAACACTTTTTCAAAATGGCTACTGATTTTTATTAATGATGTTTCCCGCCCGCAGCGCTACCGCACGCCGTCGCGATCGCGCTCGCGCTCACGCTCGGTGACGCCGCCGCACTGGCGGCAGGCGCAGCGACGCATCGTGAAGTTATCAGACATCGAGGTAAGCCTATATAGTATTAACTTTAGTAACGTATGGAAAGGTCTAATTTCATAAAATCTTTGATAGTGGAAATATCGACCATAAATATGACCATTGGGCATGTTAACAGATTTATTAAAGAGAATTTTAACTGTAGAGTTAACTAACACAGCTGCACTTTTCGATCACTGATGTATTTACTATAATTTTAAAAAGATTGCATGTTTTCCAGTTTAAGAATCCTGTAAGTTATTGATTTTAATAAGAACTTCCTAAATACAAATATACATTGTTTTGTGTGTATTCAATATCAATAAGATTCTTAAATGTCTATTGCAGCGTGTAGAACAAGAGCGGTCCGAGAAGGAGCACCAGGAAGAAATGAGAAGGAAACGCGCTGAAAAGTATAGCAGTAAGTTTAGATTTAAATCATACGTAATGCATCATCATCATCATCATCGATGCATCATACGTAGACCTTTACGTTAACGTTGACGTTCATAAGTGCAATTTATATGCCTAAATTGAATATTGGATTTTCATTTAATTTAAATTGCATAACACTGATGATGATGATGATGAAGCAAGTCAAATGCGCAGGAGATATCGATACCGGAAGTATCAATTAAGTTAGGGACAAACCACGATTTTACAGGAGAGCCATAAAACGTTTTTTTTTCGACTTTTCGGCTGTCTGTAACTTTTCAGCGTTTTATCCGATTTTATTGACGTACAGGACAAAGTTTCTTATAAAATTTCGTAAACCGGGTATGAAACACTCCAAATCCTTCCTAGGCGAAAACGCCTTAGGACGGAGTAAGTTCATATGCGGAGGCAGCAGAAGGCAGGCCCATTAACCATCGGTGCCTTGACAGGGCATTATGCCACAAAACAAATGCTTCACAGAATGCACCTTTCAACAAATAGTTTGTGTAGGGCATGTGGAGAGCAAACCGAGTCAATGCAGCACCTACTGTGCGACTGCGACTCTCTGGCTAGGAAAAGAATGGGACTCCTGGGGTCGGCCTATCCGAAACCGGAGGACTTCAGGCTATTCGCTCTTAAGGACGTTGCCAGATTTATGGCATCTATCTTTACAGAGGAGGAAGAGTGAAAGGATGGGGTTGCACAAAAGATCCCAATGGGTCGAAGTGTTACTGGGAGGTGGAATCCTTGGCAGGCCCCACTAAGATAAGATAAGATAAGTTTCTTATTTGTATCGTCTCTTTCGTATCATTGTTGTTAAGTTTCATAAAACTTAGTAGTTTCAAAGATAACATGTCCCTTACATTGAAAATAAATGTTAACATGCTTCTTTCGTTACTGAAATTTAAGGTGTAAATAAAAAATAAATGATGAAAAATAACGTAAGCGGCTAGAAGCTTTCGAAAAATATACGTTAATTTAATGTAAAGGATAATTTTAGTGGTGAAATTTAATTTAAGTCAATAATAATCAATATTTTTGCGAAAATCGTTCTAGATTACCTGAAAATGGTTAACGTAAGGGACATTTTTTGAACTATAGAGCAATTTCTAAGTATACCAATCGATAGAGCGGAAAATTCTGAATCCTAATATATATAAAACTCATTTTGGCCAAAATGTCCCTTACGTTAATTGATACTTCTGGTATCGATATTTAGGTGCACAACCGTACGCGCAAACGCAGGTGCACACGCTCGTCCTCTCCTCCTTGATCTAGTGGAACGGAAGACCGATAACATTGATAATCCTATTTTGAAAATCCTTAACAGTCCATAACATAATTCTCATAACATTAAGAATTTATACCTAATATGAATAGATGAATGAATATGTACTTGGCATAGTATTATTTAAGATAATAACCTTTATAAGTTAAGTTAAATATGATAAAAAATAAGTATTTTATGTTTTGTGTTTATTTACAAAAGAGCTCTTTTTTAGAAGTAATTTTAAATAACAATGATTCACCAACTATAATTTGAAAAACGAAGACAAAGTGTTGAAAAACTCTACGAGCTGGTTTTGACATGCCGGGTCAGGTGCACTACCAACTATGCTATCGTGACCACCACCTATAGCTTTTATTTACATTGTGGTTTCACTATCTATATCACAGGGGACCAAGAGCCAGGCACTCCGGAGCAGCCCAGGGAGAAGGAGGAGGGGGAATGCGACACTACGCATGGTGAGTTGACGAGTGAGCTGCTTAAGCTGCATGAGCTGCTTCTACGAATGCCTATTGATAAAGGAGAGATTAGCCATCATTATAGCTGTTTACTTGTAAACGTTTGTATCTTTTCCACTCAAGGATTCTAAAAAGGATTGACAAGATCATTTGGCTACATCATCTCTTACTTACATGTGAGATAGTAGTCCAATACAAGCCTATCTAATTATAAAAAAAGTAAGTAAGGAAGTAAGCCTACAAAACATTTAAAAAGACAAATAACATAAACTATCCGTGCGGAGACGGAGAAAGAATACTATTCTCCGCCCCTCTCCTGTAAGAATATTACCCAAAATGAAAAGAGCTACATTCAAAGCACACCTTTGCCGGTTAGGTACATATTGTTAAGAAGTTATCGATAGTGTATAGTCCTTAGAGCATTAAAATGCTCTAAGTGTCAATCTCTACAAAAGTGGGGTTAGGAATAGTAGGTATTTGTTATTATTTTAAAATGAATTCCTATGCAATCAGAGCATTAATGTGATAAAAGGCGATAATTTTGCGTGTAGAAAAACTTTTGTAGGAGATCTAAAACATTGCATTTAGACTGCAAAACAATTAAAATTGTACAACGTGTAAAATGTATAATTATGTGGGTTTTCTTTCTTAGATGAGTTACATCCAGGTACGGCACACGTAACCATAATTAATCACGTCATTCACGTCTTATATATACTATTTACGCTTCAAATCTCAGATTTTACAAAACTAAGCGGGATTTGTTTTGTTCGCAACTGACTCCAGGCCGATACAGGCCGATAGCGTGTATATGAATGGTCTCGTCTATCTATCTCGCTCTAACAAATGCGTATACTATGATCTATCTCTTTTGTATTGCCAATCTATAACTATATACTAAATCTATGGTATAACCAGAGCTTGAGTGGATGATGCTGCGATGCATTTGGTCTGTGGAGGCTTCCGTCGAACCAGTGCCAAGAGGACCATGTTAACCCGCCGACCAGAAACGGCTGTGCCGCTGGCCGCCCGTGGCACAGTACAGGGGCCCAAGCGAGCCTAACCATCTCGTGAGGCTGCCTCACCATGCCACGCATAATCTCTCTCGGGGTGGTCCGTCGTGCCGGTTGGTGACCGGAAGGTGGGGTCCCGGCGGCCATTCCGGGGGGGTTCGGGGGCCCTTCCGTTCGGCGGGTTAATGATACTCATCTGTAGGCATATCTCTGGTAAAACAGGCCGTTGCACTTTGACTATTTGCATCGCGGTAGCATTTCCTCGATTAACGCCTCCCTCCTTTTCTTCACCATGACAGCGCCTAACATTAAAACTGGTCCTACAGCGGTGCACACCCCCGCTACAACCATACCGTTTGAGGTCGAGTTCGCTAACATCCGCGGACTCCATGCAAACCTCAATGCCGTCCACCACCATCTTGAGACGGCACGGCCAGCAATGTTGTTTTTGACGGAGACTCAAATAATTTGTCCGGCCGACACTAGCTACCTGCACAATCCGGGCTTTGTGCTTGAAGAATCCTTAAAAGCCAAAGCCGGAGTTTGCTTATTCGTTCGGACGGATGTTTGCTGTCGCCGTCTGCGCTGTCTGGAGGACCCTTCCTTTTCCCTTCTTGTGGTACACGTCGACTTGGGCTTTCATAGCCGTGTCTACGTCTGCGTCTACCGATCCCATAATGGCGACATGGAGACAACTCCACTTATGGAACATCTTAGTAGGGTAGCAGATAATGCGCAGGAACGGTTTGAATTGGTGTTTTTGGGGGACTTCAATGCTCACCACGAGTTGTAGTTAAATTCCTCCAAAACTGAGCATGCTAGTAGAACTGCCCACACATTCGCTCTCACGCACGACCTGACTCAACTGGTGAACCAGCCTACCAGGATCCCAGACGTAGTCGGTCACGCGCTCTCTTTGTTGGACCTTCTGCTGACGAGTCGCCCAGCTGGCTACCGAGTGGAGGTTCGAGCTCCTATGGGATCTTTGGATCACTGCTTGTATCCAGTAAAGTGCCTCTGGCCCTTTACTGGATACAAGCCGCATTTGGCACTACTCGTCGGCAGATTGGGATGGTATGCGGGACTATTTTTCATCCGTTCCTTGGGGGCAGCGCTGCTTCAGTGGGAAGGACCTGACAGCTAGTGCGACTGCAGTTGCTGATGAGATAGTTTTAGGGATGGAATGCTATATTCCGCACTCCTATCTCATCAGCCTAGGCAGGCGTAACCGATGGTTCAACCGCGAGTGTGCCAACGCTGTCGCACTTCCTTTAGGGAAGGGATAACTAAAAAGACTAGAATAGTTGTTACAGTGTTTATTAGTAAGTAGCATACAAGTCGTGGTTCTTATTTTGACCGAAAGATGCAAAGGAGTCCCTTAATCACGACCACTATCCTGGAATTGTAGTCCCACAGGTTCTGGTGTTGATAACAAGCAGGCGGCATATTGAGCTTGGATCAGGGGTAAAGCTCTTGGGAATCCCGAAACCGGCTCGCTGAAAGCAGCCTATAATAATGCCACCCAAGTCCTGCAAAAGAGCTTATATTAGAGCGGATGCCCAGCGCGTTGCACGGGTCGGCCAAGAGCTACTGACGCATCCTACGGGCAGCCGTAGCTACTGGCGTCTGGCCAAAGCCGTGCAATCGAACTTCTGCCAACCCTCGCTGCCACCATTGAGATGTCCTGACGGAACTTTAACTCACAAGCCGCAGGAGAAGGTCGATCTCCTGGCCAAACTCTTTGCGGCTAACTCCCGAGTCGATGACTGCAATGCACAGCCACCTACAATTTCTCACTGTGGCAAATCAGGCAGTGTGACGTCCGTGCGGAGCTGCAGTCAATCGATGTCCGGAAAGCGAATGGCCCTGATGGCATCCCTCCAATAGTCCTAAAAATGTGTGCAGCGGATTTGTCCCCCGTGTTAACGCTCCTTTACCGTCTCTCGCTCTTTTCAGGTTTTGTGCCAGAACCTTGGAGAGAGGATAATGTGCAACCGGTCCCCAAAAAGGATCTCCCTTTTTGGGGACCGGTTGCACATTATCCTCTCTCTCTCACATTATTATCTCTCTCGTCAGATCCATCGAATTACCGCCCCCATAGCCGTAACTTAAGTTTTGTGCAAAGTAATGGAGCGCATTTTAAATAAACAACTTGTCCACTACCTAGAAGAACACTCAATAATTCACGATCGCCAATACGGGTTTCGGCCGAAACGGTCAAGGGGTGATCTTCTAGCATACGTTGCACATCTTTGGGGTGAGGCTATTGACAAGCGTGGTGAGTCGGTGGCTGTTAGCCTTGACATAGCCAAGGCTTTTGATCGGGTCTGGTACAAAGCTCTTCTCTCCAAGCTCCCGGCATACGGTCTGCCTGCTCAGTTCTGCAACTGGGTTGCTGGCTTCCTGCATGAGCGCAGAATCCGTGTTATATCTGATGGATGCACTTCGCGGCTCATGTCAGTGAACGCTGGTGTCCCTCAGGGGTCCGTTCTATCCCCCACGCTGTTCCTTCTGCATATCAATGATATGCTTCCACTTGAAATAATCATTGCTATGCAGATGGCGATGCACGGTCCATGGGGGATATAACAGTCACCCAGCGGCAGGGCGGGTCGAAACCGAAGTGAAACGAGTGAATCTTGCCATTGAGCTCAATCGGGTATTGGACCTCATATCTAATTGGGGCACCAATAATCTGGTTGAGTTCAATGCCAAGAAAACAGGTATGCGCGTTCATGGCAAAAAAGTCAGCATTCCTTCCCCTTCCAACTCTTCATGGTACATCTCTACGCCTGCAGAGCAGTATCAACATGCTCGGTATGACGATACGCTGCGATCTGAACCTAAAGGACTACATCGAAGCCGTGATCAAAACAGCTTCACGAAAACTCGAATTCTGAACAGAGTGCGGTGATTCTTTACGCCGGACCAGTTGTGCCTTTTATACAAGACACAGGTACGGTCTTGCGTGGAGTATTGTTCGCACATCTGGGACGGTTCCGCAAAGTACATTCTCGATGCCTTGGACAGATTGCAGCGTCGCGCTGAACGCATTATTGGCAATGCAGAAGTGGCAAATACTCTTGAATCTCTGCAATTGCGTAGAGGTGTTGCGTCACTCAGCGTCTTTTACCGCTTATACCATGGCGAGTGCTCTGAAGAGCTCTTTGACCTCATCCCACCTTCTCCCTTCCTTCATAGGAGTACACGTGCTGCTCTTCGGAGTCACCGCTTCACTGTCTGAAATGTCCCATCGCGCACAAAGAAATTTGGTGTCTCGTTTTTTTGTCGCACCTCCAAAAGATGGAATAGTCTACCAGCACACGTTTTCCCTCCTTCCTATGATATGGGGTCCTTCAAGAGAGGCGTGAAGAAGCACCTTATGGGCCGGCAGAGTGAAGTTAACTGACGCTACGTTTGTTTCCACGCTGCACCAGTTGTCTTCGCATCTGGACTCCATTTCCACTTAACATCAGGTGGGATGGAGTCATTTGCCAAGCTAACTAAAAAAAACAAAATTAAATTCTGTTTACAAATTACACTGTTATCTTTACTTTTGTACCAAAATTCTTATCACTTTAAAAAAAATTAAATATGCCAATTGTTTTAACAAATTTTATTACCAAACTTTTATTATAATTTGATGTCGAAAGTCTCATCCAATTCGCGCAGTCAAAATATTAGATATACATTTTCTTGATGCACTCTATATAAAAGCAAGATTGAACTCAAGAAATGGGGGGAGGCCTTTGCCCAGCTGTGGGACACTGAGGGTATTAATAATATAAAGCTATTGCCTACAATGATTTATAGTTAATTTTAAGAAATGAAAATCTTTCTTGGTTTAATAATAATTACAGAGAAGTCCACTCATGAGAAGATCGATTACAACGCGCTGGACTTCGAAGAGGATGTAGAATATGACGGTAAGAATAATAAGAAGTTAATTTTTTAATTTTCGAACTTTCTTTAATTTTTTATTACTGGCTTGGTGCGGTTTGCATCTGCAGCTAGTATTAAAGGTTAGAGAAATATTGTAAAATATTTGCTTTGATTAGCTCAGAAGAAGACTGTGAACATTTTTATGTCCTCATAAAAATTTTCATGAGGATATAACATCCGTTCTCAAACTGAAACATGAAATTAATATTCTGATGGGTGATCTCAACGCCAAGGTAGGTAACAAGAGGGAAAGCAATATTGTTGGACCCTTCGGACTTGGAGATAGAAACGACAGAGGTGACCTTCTTATTGATTTCTGCACTAAACATAACCTGACCATAATGAACACCTGGTTCAATCTACCCAAACGCCGCCTTTACACCTGGCAATCTGGAACACATATAGCTGAAAACATAGTGCGAAATCAAATAGACTACATTTGTATAAACCAGCGATATAGAAATGCAATACCAAGTTGTAAAACATATCCTGGAGCAGACATTGCCTCTGACCACAATCCAGTAGTGTAAAGTTAGATTAAAACTAAAACGTGTCCAAAGAAACAAGCCAAAATGTATTCACCTCCAAAAACTGAAAGACGCAGAAGTGCTGAAAGACTTCAAAGAAAAACTGACAATATCGATTCACCCGATGCAACACTATTAGCAGAGGAGGGCCTTTGGCAAAACTTCAAGAATACTTTATTGAAAGTATCTGAAAAAACACTGGGACATAAAGAGTGGGTTAAGGAAACAGCACTGGGCCACGGAGGAAATTATGGAGTTGTTTGATAAGAGAAGGCTAAACAAACCTAACAAATTCGTATGAGCAGCTCTCAATGAACTATTACAGCAGAAAATACGGAAAGTCAAGCTTGATGAACTGATGCGCCAATGCGATCATATCGAATTCTTAGAGGCAACGCACCAGTATGGTGAGCTACACAGAGCCCTAAAAACTATGGCCACGGGGAAGAAAGTCTCTCAATCCAACGCTGTAGTAGATTCCGACGGCAAACTATTGCTATCAGTAGAAGACCGATTACGTATTACGATAAAGCCAAGAACACACTATTGGCACTCTAACAAAATTTACAGCTCTGGCGATATACGCCAAGAATGTTGCGATCTACCTTTGTAATTATACCGAAGAAGTCAAAAGCAGTTAAATGTTCGGACTATCGTCACGAAAGTGCTGCTGAAGATACTATACAATCGGATTTTGACAAAGTGCAATGAGGCATTGTGTCAACAGCAATTTGGCTTCAGATCAGGAATGGGGACACGTGAGGCTATTTTCACCATTAACACACACGCTTTGGAAGTGCAACAACCAGTGTATCTATGTTTTATAGATTACGAAAAGGCGTTTGACCGTGTTCAACACCATAAGATGATAGAAGTGCTTGCAAAAAGAGGGATAGATCAGAAGGACCTAAGACTGGTATCTAACTTTACTAGGGGCAAGAAGCAGCCGTTAAAATAGAAGGAAAGCTGTCTGACTGGAAACCGATCGCAAGAGGCGTTAGACAGGGATGCATTTTATCTCCGCTACTGTTTAACTTGTATTCAGAGGACATCTTAACTGAGCTGCTGAGCAGGATCCCAGAGGGTATATCCGTAAACGGATTTCGGGTCAATAACATCCGCTATGCTGATGATACCGTACTGATTGCCACCTCAGAAGCAGGCCTACAAGACCTACTAACAAATGTAAGTGTAAGTAAGCAAGTGAAGCTATGGGACTCTCCATTAACGCCAACAAAACAAAGACGATGGTCATCTCCAAATCTTCGCAAGCCCAATCTACTATAAAACTAAAAGGCAATGTATATACTGGAAACTGTCACCAAATTTAAATATCTCGGTCGTTACTTCACATCTGACTTGAACCACCTAGAAGAGGTGAAATGTAGATTTGGTCAAGCTGAAGCTGCTAATCACGATCCCAAAATAAAATTTTGTAAAAGACACCGCATTATGAGATGCTACGTTTGGTCTATGCGATCCCAAAATAAAATTTTGTAAAAGACACCGCATTATGAGATGCTACGTTTGGTCTACTCTCTTATATGGCTGCGAAACGTGGGTCTTGCTGAAAGAAATATGTGACCGGTTGCAAGCGTTTGAGATGTGGACTCTACGCAAGATGTTCAAGATACCATGGACTAGTTTCACCTCAAACGCCAAGGTACTTGAGAAGGCCAACTGCAGAAGAGAGCTAATGTCTACAGTCATGAGACGCAAGGTCGCCTTTTTCGGACACATGCAGAGAGGATTCATATACGAGTTCCCACGGCTAATCCTCGAAGGCAAAATTCCGGGAAAGAGAGCTCCGGACGTCCGCGACGCAAATGGCTGGACGATATCAAAAAGTGGACTGGACTTAGTTATCGCCAATTAAAACAAGCTGTATGGGATCACAGTAAATTTTGTATACTGATATCCAAACTTCAGTATGAAGATGGCACTAAATGATGATGATGATTAGTCTAATAATGATTATTTATTTACACGCTTACATCCATTTTTATCTGTGTGAACCTGTAGATTTACTGTATTGTTAAATTCTCATAGATGTCACTGTAATCTGCCTGCATACCTATGACGACAGCAAGGAAACAGGTGGTGGGTGTTCCATTGTTGCTTATGATTAAAATCAGTTGCTGACTCCCTATTTTTCCCTGACTGATCCCTGATTTGCAACTCGACAGATTTTAAACTTTTTTTTTATATTAACGGGTAAGCACAGCTAGATGCCTTGATCTCACCTGATGTTAAGTGACGATAAGGCCAATGATGGAAGCGCACTTCACCCGGGATCCTCAACTAGTGAGGCACTGGCTATCTTATCTCTATATAGCTGCCGGAACACAACAATGCATTGCAACATAAAAATGTTTGTAACATTGATGTTATGGCGACATATTTATATAAGATGGTGGTAGCTAACCAGGCGGGCAAACAAGCCCTACCACCAACCAAACCGAGTACACAAACATGTCCCCCCCGCTGGGAATCGAACCCGGGACCTCTGGGTCTAAACCGGTGGTCATAGCCACTAGACCACAGAGGCGGTTAAAAAACTAGTCAGATTTGCAATTCGACAAACTGTCATGATTGTCTCAAAAGTATAGTGAAGAAGAAGTGTTTATTTAGTGAAAAATATACAGGTTGTAGATTTGCATTCCCTCCATAAATTTACAGCTGATCGTAATTGGTACACTTAATGACTAAAAAATACTTTTAACACGGAGAAAGTAATAAGGAACAGATTGATTATTAAAATGATCTCAGTGTAAATTAGAATAGCGACCGTCGACTGACGAGAATAGGGGTGCAGACCGTAGTAGGTACATAAGAGCGCAGCGGGCGGACATTAAGTCGATGAACTTACGTAAACTTGTAGGTACTATTATGTATTCTGTGGTAAAGTGGCTTACTCTTACGCATAAGTATACTTTGTTGCAATAAACTATTATTAGGTACTTACTGATCATGTTTAAGATACTCGCAGGTACTGCTCAAAGTGGGCACCTTCACGTTCTATGCACAAATGAGCACGGCGCCTTAAGTTTCTAGGTAACTTTTGCAGCACACTACGATTTGACCTTACACTCTCAAAAGCCATTAAAATATTTTGTTTTAACTGCACAACACTCGTGATTTCGTCTTTATAAACCATTCTTTTTATGTCTCCCCACAAATAAAAGTCACAAGGAGTCAAGTCTGGCGACCTCGGAGGCCAGGGCACTGGCCCACCTCGACCAATCCACTCGGTTCCGAACACTTCGTCCAAATAATCGCGCACTTGGCGTCCATAATGCGGAGGCGCCCCGTCCTGGTGGTAAAAGAGATTCCGGTGAAGAGCTAGTGGCACGTCGTCAAGCATTACGTCAACTACGTGCTGCAAAAGTTGCAAATACGAGTTGCTGTTGAGATAACCCTCGATGAAATAGGGCCCGAGTAAATGTCCACCAACAATGCCAGCCCACACATTGATGCTAAACCTATGCTGGAACGAATCTTTTTTGGTCTTATGCGGGTTCTGTTCGCGGTGAGCCCACCAATGTTCATTGTGGACGTTGTAAACACCGATGCGCGTAAACATACACTCGTCCGTCCATAGAATGCTGGCTTCTCGGTGTTCTAGTACCCAGTGACAAATAGTGACCCGGGCGGTATGATCTTGCTCGTTCAATTCTTGAACTCTTCTGAAGTGGAACGGGTGCTGTTGCTCCGACTTAAGAAGCCGCCAGACTGTTGTGTGGTGGACATTGAAGTGGCGGCCAGCATCACGAGTACTGGCACGTGGTTGACCCGGGCGGTATGATCTTGCTCGTTCAATTCTTGAACTCTTCTGAAGTGGAACGGGTGCTGTTGCTCCGACTTAAGAAGCCGCCAGACTGTTGTGTGGTGGACATTGAAGTGGCGGCCAGCATCACGAGTACTGGCACGTGGTTCCCTCTCGAAGTATTCGAGTATTTGCTCTTGCAAATCGACTGAGAGGCCCACACTGCCGCGACCCTGCGCATGTCGAGGAACGTTGAACTGGCCATGATCCCTCAGTCGTTGCGTGGCAGCAAGCATTACCTCGCGCGATGGAGTTGGTCTGTTTGGAAACATTTCCACAAACATGACCACGGCTCGACGTAGACTGTTCCCACTAATTGCGTATAATCGCACCATCTCCACAAGTTCTACGTTAGAATAATTTTCCGTCATTTTACTTTTTTTACACACACAAACAACACACCTAAGAACACGTTTCGCTCAAATTCGCTAGGGCTAAGAAATGTGTCACTCGTTCGGGGTTGCGCGGCACACTGGCTTTGATGCGTGCCGCGTGCTGGCCGCCGGCGCTCGCCGCGCCGACTAAGCTGCGGGCGCGCCGACTAGGCTGCGGGCGCGCCGCGAAGCTCGAACTTGTTGCTACCTACTCGTGGTCGGGTGCGCGGGCGTACGCGAACGAGCGTTTATTTTTTAGTGCTACGCAGACGTGCGATTCGTATTTACAGATTTTGAAAATATGATTATTATTTTTTCATATTCTTTTTATAATTTATTTGTAATAAGTATAAGCAATACGACTGCTGCTATGAATATGGCGTGAATGCAAATCAACAAGTTGTATACAAAAACAGATATTTATTATTAATAAGTGATCAAAGGACAAAAATTACGATCACTGGTGTGCTACTACCCTAGTCCTGTAACTTTCCTAGCGCCTTCGCCCACGTCCGATAATCGACACCGATTTTTTAGTCGGTGAAAATAAAACGTATGGAATTTTATGTTGCAACGCACACGTCCTACAATAAACTCGGTCATGAAATCAGTATTAAAACCTCCATGATAAAATCGGTCTGAGTATAGGTCCTACAAAAAGTCCGTCGTGGGTGGGATCCGGTAAAATTAATGAATGAATAAATGAATCAATTAATTAATTAATTAAATAATGAAAACTTATTGAGCGAATGAAAGTTTATTTGACTACAACACACAAAACAAAATATAAAACAACAACAAAGTTACAGCTTAAACAAAGAGAAAATTCAACAAAAAGTATTCAATGAAAACATAGTACCATATTACATTTAGGTCTCCAATTCAGCATTTTTTCAGGCCCAACGTTCGAGCCTGACATTGACGGTTTTGACTTTGACTCAATTGACTCCTTATTTTTTTTATTTTGACATAATTATGGTAGTCACATCATCTGAATAATACAGAGGACGCGGACGTGCCGCACCGGCGCGGCGGCGGCGGCGGCGTCACGTCGCCGGCGCCGCGCCGCCGCTCGCCGCGCCACGCCGCGCACGGCGCGCACGCCTCCGACAGCCGCGCGCACATGCTGGCGCGGGCGCTCGGCGTCAACCCCAAGAACGAAAAGGACGACGAGCGGCCCAGGTACGTGATAGGGCTCTCTCTCTCTAAACACATTAATATTGACACACAAATTAAAAAAAAACCGGACAAGTGCGAGTTGGACTCGCCCACCGAGGGTTCTGTATAAATTTATGGGTAACGTAAACTATACATCATAAAAATAATTAAAAATCTAGCTTGTGCAAATGAAACCCTTTCATGCGATACCCCACATGACACGGTTAACTTACTTCAAAATTTGGACCCCGTTCCTTGCATAAAGACCCTGTTTTTTTTTGTGATTTAATTAAATATGTATAGTTTCAGATTTTTAAGTACTTGTAGTATAAGACGATATTACTTGTCAAACTTCATAGTTCTAGGTCAACGGCAAGTACCCTATGAATTTTGATGCCCTTGAGAGTATCGAAATATACGTTTTTTGCGACATAAACGGCCGTATATTTTTTTTTTCGTTAACTTAGAAGTTTTATTTTTTCACAGCTTCAAGGGACCGCAGACCTGAGTATATGGTTTTAATTTCAACTCGATACCTCCACGCGTTCCCGAGATATAGGGCCTTGAAAGACAGACAGACAGACAGACGGACAACAAAGTGATCCTATAAGGGTTCCGTTTTTTCCTTTTGAGGTACGGAACCTTAAAAACAAACATAACACAAGACTGTTCCCATCCCATGTTTCCAGACTGTTTAAAATGGTAAATGAATTTAGTGACATCACTGATATTTCGCTGGATGCGAACAGCACAAAACCGGTCGTTGTAGAGATCCTTGGGGGAGGCCTTTGTCCAGCAGTGGACGTCTATTGGCTGAGATGATGATGATGATGATGACTGATATTTACTCTGACTCAACTACTAACAAACTCCGTTGCACAGTCATGGAGTAAAATTAGAGTAATTTCGAAATAGTTTTGTAGTAATTTGGTTTGTGCGGTATTTTTTACATTTAGTTGTTGTGTTGTACATTTAGTTATGCACTTGCCCAAGTGTTATCTGTTTGGAAACGATATAAACAAACGTTGGTGAATCTAGATGATATTAATAAATTAATAAAAGACAATTATTATTGTTTTCTATAGTTTACGCGAACACTAGACAATGAAATAAAACTATTTTTACGCCTGTGTTCTTCATGTGACTATGGACCCTGCAAAGGGTTCGAAACGTCAGGCAGGATATACATTATACCAAATTAATGTGTAAAATAAACGCGAGTAGATCCGTGAAAGTTGTTTCATTTCAATGTATAGTGTTCGCGTAAACTTAAGAAATCAATAAATGACAAACGGTACTTATAACAAAACAGCTTCATCATTCTCCAAAACCCTCCATCCGTAGGGACTTCAGAGACGCGCGGGACAACCGCAACAACCGCGACGCTCGCGACGTCCGCCGCCGCGAACTCCCTTCAGCCGTGCTCGCGCCCCACAAGCTGTCGTCGGCCGTGGCGCCCGCCCACGCCCACGCCCACGCTACCCACACTGCCCACGTTCACGCTGCCCACGCCTACGCGCCGCCCGCCACCGCGAACCTCGCGCCCGGCGAGTATGACCCCTTCAGCCTGCTGCGGAGCACTTTCAAGAACAATAACAGGTACTTATATATTATTTTACTATAATTAGGAAAACCAAGGTTTACATTTTTGTATATGTTAGAGTAATTATTAACTCTTAATAGGGCTCTGTCGATGTGTCGAGGGACACTATAATTTTAACTTTATTACCTTAATATAAGGTCGAAAACCAATTAATTTTTTTGCAAGTGTGGTGATTATTTTAAAAAAGTGTAGAACGTGGTGATTAAGCCAACACTTATCAATTGTAGCGATGACTTCATTTCAATGATGGAGACCTTTGCCCAGTTGTGGGACAGTATATAGCCCGTATTTAACCGCCTCTGTGGTCTAGTGGTTAAAACCACCGGTTTATGGTTTTATTTTTTATTTTTTTATTTTATTAAGGAACAGCAAACAGTCTTATTACATCTTATAACATAAAGATAAAGCTAAATCTATATTAGCAGTAATGTAACCCACAACGCTATTCTCAGTGTGATACAAATAATAGTTATAAAACACTAGAGGGTGCTGAAGTACAAATACAAATTATTTAAGTTAATTTAAACATTAACACCTAAGTAAGTAATAGTAATAAGAACTTAAGAATAAATATAAAACAAGTAAAATATAGATATATTATAGTACATA
Organism: Eudonia lacustrata; assembly: GCA_947562085.1. Lineage (NCBI taxonomy): Eukaryota > Metazoa > Arthropoda > Insecta > Lepidoptera > Crambidae > Eudonia > Eudonia lacustrata. The sequence continues at coordinate 23,198,355 of OX387319.1, read as the reverse complement.
ATAATAAATGTGACAATTAATTATAATACATTGAAGAGTTTTTGGAAGATGAGTGATTTAAATTTAACTCCATCATACAAAAATATATCAATTGATTCGAACGCACTATTGTAAGTGTCTACCATACGGCGGATAGGTGCGCGCTGGCCAGTGTTCGTGCGGCAAGTGCCCATAGCGAAAAGTCGACCCGCGGGCACCTCCCGTTTTTGAATAGTTCTTGGTACTAAATAACACAGGTTGTTCACAAGATCAATGCAATCAAAACCATTGTGCACTATTTTATGCAAAGTAATAACTTCAACATATTGACGTCTACACTCAAGTGTCAATATCAAGTCCCAGAGGTCCCGGGTTCGATTCCCAGCGGGGGGTACATGTTTGGTAGGGCTTGTTTGCCTGCCTGGCTAGCTACCACCGCCTTATCTAAATATGTCACCATAACATCAATGTTTGCAGCATTGTTGTGTTCCGGCAGCTAGAGCTAAGAGAGCCATTGCCTCAGTAAAAAGTTTATTTTATTATCCCTTATGAACTGTATAGGCATACGTGAATATTTCAGTGTTGGTAAGACCATAACAATATACCGATATTCACGTGGACAAAGTCGTATACGAGCAGCTATTTTACTTACACTAATTCTTAATATTTTGTTTTATAGCAAGAAAGATGAACGTGTTATTCGCCCGGACATCCGCCGTGAAAAAGAGAAGCCCAAAGAGAAAGAAAGAGAAGACAAAAGAGACCGGTACGACAAAGAACGAAGACACACTGAGAAGAATGACGCAGAGCAGAAGAAAAATGATAAGGAGGATCGCAGGCACTTTGACAAGAGTGATAAAGTAGATAGAGAACGAAAACAGTCGGAGAAGAGCGACAAGTACGAAAGAGAACGTAAATACTCCGAGAGGAGCGACAAGGATGACAACAAGAGAGACAGAGATGACATTAGAAAAGAAAAGGACGTCATCAAAAGAAATGTTGATAGAAATGATAAGGATCGCAGATATTCTGAGAGAAGTGACAGAGATTTGAAGTTGGACAGGAAGAGTGATAAGCGTGAACGCACGAGGGAGAGAGACAGATATAGGGACAAGAGCGACAAGCACAGAGACGACGACAGGGACAGAGATAGAAGAAAGAGACGGTCATCGCGTTCTAGCAGCAGGGATAGGTGAGTGGAAATTATACATTTAATTTATCTTGTTTGAAAGAAACCTGCCTGTATTTGCTGTTTATGTTTGTTGAAAAGTTCTGAAAAGTCATGGTTTAATGAAAAAACAGCCATACTATAGATTTTATTGATAAACCATCGATATTACTGCTCCCGAAAGACTATCGATATTACTTCTATCGACAAACTATCGTTATTACTGCTATTGATAGACTATCGATAAACTATCAATATCCCTGCTATCGATATTCTATTGATGTTACTGCTTATTTTTATTATTTTGAATTTTGCATTAATAATGCTAGTGCTATAGGCTCATAATTAAATAAATAGTAGTAAAATAAAATCATTAAAAAACAAGACTATTAAAGAACTATTTATCAAATTATTGTAACTAGGTACATAATTTTTACATAAGTAAGTCTTCTAGTAACGATATCGATAGCAGTAATATCGATAATTTGTATATAGTTACAAGATAACATTTTACTAGAAAAAATCAACCAGCTCAAGTGGTCCACGAGTTTATGATGTTATTGCTATCAATAGACTATTGATATTACTACTAGTACTGCTACCGATAGACTGTCGATTAATCTACTATTAGCCGGTAAAACTAATCTGTATCCCCAATGAAATAAGGTCGAGGACTCCAAAGCGTGACCGCAAACGTTCCTCGTCGAGGAACCGCGACAGGAGCCGGGATAAGTCCCCGCGGGAAGATGACAAGAAGAAGGCAAGTAATTCTTATTGATTTATTGTGATAAATAGATTTATCACACAATTAAAAATTCAAGATGATAGAAAAAATAAGAATCAAAATAATAACAAACTTGACTTTGACTCTACTTTATAGGGAATAAAAACTTTAATTGGTACAATACATAACTCATAGAAAGAATAGTAATAAATAGTACATAATACTTTGAAATAATTGTTGAACAACCAAGTCGATACTATTTAAAAAGCGATGGTAGTATGGAGATACACGCACGACCATTTGAAAATGCTTCTGAGAATGAGCTTACTTTTACTTTACTCCATATCCGACTCGAATATGTGTATTGGCATAGTAAAGTTATATTAATTCTGTTAAACAACAACAAAAAAATCATTTAGTTTTATTATTTTGTGTCGTATGTAGGAGGAGGAAAGGAACGAAGCCAGGAAAGAGTTGATGGAGATAGTCCGCCTCATCAAGTCGCGCCAACGCGACCGGGAGAACAAAGCTGCAGGTACAGGCGGTGAGATAAAAAAACAACAAAAAATACAGTGTTTGGTAATAGGTGTATAGTTCCAAAAAACTATACTTTTTTTTTTTTTTTTAGTTGATGGCTTCGTGCGATTAGCTTATTTAGCCAGTGTCAAAGTAACAAGTAATACATAAATAATAGTAGTTTATCTACACTAATGTTGTAACATTCTACTTATGTTTCCAATACTTGACTTATAATTACTACTGTTATAGCGCAGACAACAAAACACTCAATTTAAGCAATTTCACATGATGGTATAATATCCACATCGATATCGTAAAATCTCATTATAACATCAATAAAACGCGACCAATTAACCTGGCGAGCCTTATGTCAAAATCCTCATACAAGTTGTATAAAATTTTGATATTAGGCTGGCTTTTGAAAACAGTTGGGTTATACGTGAAAACTTCGTCGAAACTACTAAACTTACATACACAAAACTCTTTGGTAAGATCTTGTGCCAATTAAATAAAAAAAGAACAGCGCGCGCTCGCTCCTGATTGGCCCTGCGCGCGCAGCTGCGCTCTCATTGGTTAGATTTTAATGGCGGCAAGTTCACTGTGACAATACACGTACGCGTGAATTTAATGTTTCGCAATGTGTTTTGTTTTTAAAATACAAATTAAAAGTTAAAAATGGACAGCGACGATGATATTTGTACGCCTCCGGATATTCTAGAATTGGCAACAAAAGTAACTCACAATCTTTTGCCAGAAAAATCTAGAAAATTATATGAAAAAGAATATAATAACTTTTTGGCATGGAAGATCGAAAAGAAAACTACATCATTTTCTGAAAATGTCATTCTTGTGTATCTCAAAGACCTCTCCAACAAATTCAAGCCATCTTCTATGTGGGCTAAATATTCTATGCTCAAGTCCACACTGAGTATCTACAACAATATTGATATCACGAAGTATTCAAAAGTCATAGTGTTCCTGAAACGCAGTTCAGAAGGACACAAGGAAAAAAAGTCCTTGACGTTTACATCAGGTCAAATAAAGATGTTCCTGAAAGATTCACCAGATATTTTGTATCTTTTTGAAAAGGTAAGTGTATTTTAGTTCTGTTATTTAATCTACCTAGTACTTACGTACTACACACGCAAGTTATCTAGACACTCCGTTTAAGCGCTTTGTGTATAATTTAGGTAGTAGGTACCTACACTTTACTACTTCATAAATCATAGTTTTTGCCTTGGCTATGTACCTCAAGCTTATTATATCGTTTATTGTTACAGGTTGCACTAATCTTCGGCATAATGGGGGCATGCCGAAGGCAAGAGCTATACAACATCCAGTTCGATGAAGTCTCTAACATAGACGACAGTACAATCATGGTGAAAGTTTCGAAAACAAAAACGAAAATAGCTCGTTCTTTCGTTGTGACGGGCAACTGCTATGCCGTATGTAAAAAATACATGGAACTTCGACCCACCCCCTGTCGAAACCCTGCCTTTTTCTTGAGCTATAGATCGGGGAAGTGCGTCGATCAAAGAACTGGTATTAATAAATTTGGTGCTCTGGGAAAAACTATCGCAAGTTTTTTGAATCTGCCTAACCCAGCGTTGTACACGGGGCATTGCTTCCGGCGCACCTCGGCGACCCTTCTCATAGATAGCGGTGGTGATTTGACCGCACTGAAACGACACGGGGGGTGGAAGTCTTCTACTGTGGCTGAAAGCTACATTGATGAGTCTTGTCTCTTCTAATGAATAAAATTAAAGTCTCAAATACGATCTTGAACAGTATAGAAAACAAGACGAATGAAGTAATTATAAATATTCCAACTCCGTCTACGAGCTACTGCTTGCCCCGCGACCGCTACTACAGCTGCTGGATCAATAATTAACATTCACTTTCAAAATTGTACCATCCAAAATTTGAACAATTATTATAAATAAACTATGGTCAGCTTTTACTCTTGTTGTTTGACTAATTGCATTAGTGACGATAAAGTAGTGTATGCAACTGCATATAACACGGGTATTAAAACACTCGTTACTATTATGAAACTCGCTGCGCTCGTTTCATAAACTCACACTCGTGTTTTAATACCCTTCATTATATGACAGTTGCATAAACAATATTTCCTTATATGATGATGATGAATGATATTAGAAATGGGAAGTGAGAAATGATATACCCCCCAACCCCTCGAGTATCTCAGTAAAGATGTGGGCTTTACGAAGTCCTCACGCGAGCTTCTTGAGAGAATTTGAAAAGTAACGTTGCACTGTTTTGTTTCAATTGCCAACACTTATGCACACTCACGAACACTTAACGGTTAATAATCCACCATTATTTCACATTAATATTCGACATAACACAAATTTTGGAAAATAAGACAAAACCGCAGACATGACGCTTCACTTTCCCGCCAAGCAAAAACTATACTTACGTTATCATGCGAAAATTTTTTTTTTTTTTTGTTCAACCCTGACATGTTTTGACTTCTGTTTTCTTTTGGAACATGAGGTTGACAACCAAGAACAGTGTATCAGCTGGACCTTGGGACCACACATTGTAATTTTACCTTGTAACAAACAATCTCAATTATCGTCCATGTGGTGCTTTTCAGGCAGGATAATTTTCTGGGGTTCTATGAATGATACCTTATCTGCCATATTCAGGAGTATAGAGCTTTTCACCGCCCAACTATCCTGCACGCGATGTCCCGCTGTACGCCAACGTATAAATGTATTTTAATAAAGTAGGTACAAAGAAGAGCTTCTATAGAAGTGCTGGCGTGGACGGCACGAAAATCTTGAACTTCTATAGAAGTTGTTGGCGGTAAAAAGGTTAAACTTTATACGATTAGGATTAAGTTACTAACTTACTACATTATTGAGGAATAAAAAAACATGACATTGACTTTGTCATATTAATAAGTCTGTATGATTTGTAAATTACTACATAGCTTTGTCTTTTCTCATCGTGCTGTATATTTTTGGCTCTAGCTATAAAACAACGGGTAAGAGCTTGCAAACATCATTTAGAAATAAGATTTTTACTTAAATACATTTTTCAGTTTTTTATTATTCCAGTGTAGGTTTCGAGGCAATTAGCTGGATTTAAATGCAATTTAAATGAGGAGCTCGATGGCGCAGCGGAGGAGCTCGATGGCGCAGCGGTTAACGCGCCCGGTCTGCAAGTGCCGAGGTTAAGCAACTTTCGCAAAGGCCGGTCATCGGATGGGTGACCAATAATTTATCATGTCGAGCTCCTCCGTGCTTCGGAAGTCACGTAAAGCCGTTGGTCCCGGCTGCATTAGCAGTCGTTAACAACCACCAATCCACACTGGGCCCGCGTGGTGGTTTATGGCCCGTTCTCCCTAACCATCCATAGGGAAGGCTCGTGCCCCAGCAGTGGGGACATAAAAATGAGCTGATGATGATGATGATGATGATGAAATGCAATTTTCAAAGATGACACAAAATATGTATACGAATCGATGAAAATTATAGCGCTTTCTTTGCATAATTATTTCAATGCAATTTTTTAAAGAAGAGCTTGTTAAAAAAGAAATTAAAGGAGAAATTCTTTCGACTTCGTCGTAATATTATAATATCTTTTGTTGTTCATAGTTGCTATTGTGTACTTTTGGTCTATGTGGAAACGTCACTTATGTAATTACTAATTGGATTTTATGTATAACGTATATAGTTGTTTGTTTCTCCAATCAAGAATTTTTTTTAATAATTAAGAATTAAAATTAAAATTTCATCATTTGTGAATCACAGGTTACGATATGCGCTTTACATAATTAAATAAAAGCCTTTGATCTGCCTCAAGAGCATATATAATATTATATTAAAATTACAGGAAAATAATTATAATATTTAAAGTTTCAATGTTTTTAGTTAATATTGTTTACACCAACTGTCACCGAGTCTGTTCGTGTCTAGAGCTGCGCCTCCCTTACTGGTGTCACAGAATACCAGCATTAGCACGTCTAATGTCATGGCATGTGCTAAGTGGTGACCATTTCGTTTCATCATCATCAGCCTATACTAGTCCACTGCTGGACATAGGCCTCTCCAAGTCCAAGTTTCGTTTGCATAGCTAAAAAAAATGTTAAATGTCCATTATGTTAAGTTTTCATAGATGCTGCGATTTCATTCATTATATTTAGTACATGGTTTTAATAGAGGTCTCCCCTGCCCACAGAAGCCAAAAAGAAGCGCTCCTCGTCCCGTAGCTCGCCGGGCTCCGCGCGCCGCCGCCGCTCGGCGCGCCGCAGCCCCAGCTTGAGGTACCAAAGCCCTATTTCAATTATATTATAAACTGTAAATGTTGAAAAAATTTCCACGAGCAGTGTTTGAACCTGCACCCTTCTGACATACCGGGTCAGGTGCTCTTCCAATTGAGCTATCGTGGTTCTAACCAGCCCGCCGAAATTATTCAACACTATTTACTTTTTACTTTGAAAGCCAAAGGCGCCCATTCAATGTTAACAACTACCGTCATTAATTTTTCAACATTTGTGTTTTTGTAATTTGTTCGCAACAAAATTTGCGTTAAAAATTATATAAACATTTATAAATAGCTTGCCTACTTCTTAACTGATCTTTAGTATTTGTAAAAATATTATGATCGGATGTTAATGACGGTAGTTGTTAACATTGAATGGGCGCCTTTGGCTTTCAAAGTAAAAAGAAAATAGTGTTGAATAATTTCGGCGGGCTGGTTAGAACCACGATAGCTCAATTGGAAGAGCACCTGACCCGGTATGTCAGAAGGGTGCAGGTTCAAACCCTGCATTGTGCATGTTTTTGTTACAAAATTACTGTTATTCATTTTAAATTTTTGACATTGAATTTATTATTTTAGATTAACGTGCATATCTTGTAATTTGACTGTAACTTTGTTTTTTTTTTGCATGATTACTTACATTATCTAAACTATAATTTACTAATTTGTTTCCCTTTTTGACAACATTATATATTGTATGACTTGTCGGCGTGTTGGATTATCTGTAAGCCGGCATGTACAAATGGAAATAAATAAATAATCACATAAATAGATTACTAGTATATTGAGGTTGGTGTCTCCGCAGAGGCCGGCGCGGCAGCTCGGAGCGACCGCGCCGCCGCCGCGGCCGTTCGTCGTCCGACCGCTGAGGCCGCGCTCCACACGTAGATAGCACTCGCCCTTTTAACTTCAATTCAATGTTATGTCCATAAACTTAAATATAGCGACAGCGGCACTAAAAGAGACTGTAGTAGGTAAAGGACAATGCTCCAAAAAAAACCCAGGCAGGGTATTGAAATGTATCTCAAATTATTACTAAAAATGAGTAATCAAACTACGTTAGTTGGAATCATCGAAATATTTTTCTGAAAGTGTGAAATTGCTATTCGAAGTTTTGCAGGATGCATATTTATGTTTTAGTAGAAGGATCATTAAATCGCTAAAATGGGTGTTTACAAGTGAGAAAAATATATATATATATATATATATATTTTTTTTTTGTTTCAAGTAATTACTACAAACCTACGAACATCGTCGAAACCTTCTTTAAAATAACAACTAATAATAACAAAAACTGAAAAATAAATAATAATAGCTTTTTTAATAACATAACTTCAATCATCCCGGACGCACATTGGACGATGTAATCTTAGATTTTGAAAACGAATAATGTTTAAATAATAAAATGATTCGTGTAACTACTATTGTATTTTTTTTCTTGATGACTGTAGTCACTTGTAGTAGTAGTAATGGCAATTTACACATGTAAAAAAATATTTGGAAAAAAAATATATATAGAAAAAAAAAATATATATATATATATAGAAAAAAAATATTTGGCCCTCTGTTACTCACTTTTAAACACCCATTTTAGCGATTTAATGATCCTTTTATATGACCCCTGCAAAACTTTGAATAGCAATTTTATACATTTAGAAAAATATTTCGGTGATGCCCCTTATGCCGTAATTAATTACTCATTATTACCAGTGATTTGAGATACATATCATTTGCACCGGGCCTGGGTTAATTTTCCATACTAGGTGAGCATTGAACTTTCATACATACCGCTCTCGGGCAATTTTTTCAATAACGCAATTATAGACCCTCTAGCGGTCAAACCCATACATTTTATTCTTTTCGAACGTCGCTATCGTTTTCTTAATGTTACTTTGGCTAAGCCTACTGATTTACTTGTAAAACGAAGCTTAAAGTTAAACACTTGTTTTAAATAGTGTCTCCCTGTCTGAAAAATTGGGTGAATATTACATGTCTTGCTTTAGACATTGTCTAACTTTAGACATCGCTTTGCAGTAAATAAATAAAAAATAATAATAAGTAAATAATAGGATCTGTTGATTCCCACAGCTTAGAGCTAATCATTGTTTTTCTACCTGTGTCTATTACAGTTATGAGCATTATACACTTTGACTCTTATTCCATTGTATTAAGAGTTACATTGTTTCTATGTCAATGCTCGTGACTGTACCCATCCTATGACCTTTGCTAACTACATTTTCGTTTTGCTACTAAATGAATATCCATTTTTAATTGAATGTGTAGATATCTGTAATAAAGTATTATTTCAATTTACACTGTAAAGTCAGCATAGAATAATTAGTCAATGTAAAATAACTTCTAATGCATAAGTTTTGAGTCTACTTTTGCATGAATAAAAAACGGTGACAGTGTTTGCAAAACATACTTTAATTATATGACTGTAAGATTTGTTTTCTTATTACCAATTTATTAATGATGACTATATATGTGCATTTCTTACTGATTGTGTCTTATATGTGTATTATGCCTACTTCATAATGTACCATAATTATCGTACAAATACAATTAAAATGTACTGTATTTTTACTACACAGTATACGATTGCACTCTATATGTATAGAAATACGCGTTCAATAAACTGTATTGGTGTTTCAATTAATGAGTTTTAATTAACTGTTAAAATGTATAGTCAAAGGGTTCGAGAGTATCAAGGGACATTCAGACAATATTTTAAATAAATTGGATGTGTTATTTTTGTCGCGCAGGCGAACATCAACCTTATTGTAAGTGCGTGTACTTTTATTACTATTAGTCAATAAACGTTGAAATTAATCTTTTGTTTTATTAGAAAAAACCTCTAAACTTACAATGTTGTTGGCATTCTTTCTCCCATCCCAAATAAATACAAGTATACCAGATACAATTTTACTAGAAACAATCAATCAGCCTCTGGAAGCTCAAGTGGGAATCGAACCCACGACCTTTGGATAACGGGTCCAATGCTATGACCGCTGAGCTACCGAGGCCCTAGAAGACTCGTTTAACTTTTCTAGTAGTTTGTGATTTCCGCCGCAAGCGAGTATTCTAGGGCCTCTGCACAGACAGAGAGAGACCGGTCTGGTTGGTTGATTTTTTCTAGTAAAATTATATCTTGTAACAATACATTGTACCAATAATATAGCACAGTAAATGCAAAATTTAAAATAATATAAATACTGGTATAGTTTTTGACGTGTAACATCTTTCCTCTTGCTTTCTTGTAATTTGTGGGAGTGATTTCGTGAAATGGGACGGAAGTGTGTAACCATGTGAAGTCGGGGAAACGTGCAAGCGCGCGCCATTTGATTTGACGAATGAGCGCGCGGTGGTAGAGTTGGCCGTCGGATGGTACCAACCGATCGAGGAAGCACGCGCCATTTGATTTGACGAATGAGCGCGCGGTGGTAGAGTTGGCCGTCGGATGGTACCAACCGATCGAGGAAGCACGCGCCATTTGATTTGACGAATGAGCGCGCGGTGGTAGAGTTGGCCGTCGGATGGTACCAACCGATCGAGGAAGCACGCGCGCCATTTGATTTGACGAATGAGCGCGCGGTGGTAGAGTTGGCCGTCGGATGGTACCAACCGATCGAGGAAGCACGCGCCATTTGATTTGACGAATGAGCGCGCGGTGGTAGAGTTGGCCGTCGGATGGTACCAACCGATCGAGGAAGCACGCGCCATTTGATTTGACGAATGAGCGCGCGGTGGTAGAGTTGGTCGTCGGATGGTACCAACCAATCAGGGAAGCGCGCGCCATTTGATTTAAGGCGACGCATCGCTAAACAATAAATCTCATACGTTTTGATACGAGCGTTTGCGCCCCGTACCATAAGAAAAACTGTTTTTTTTTCCTTCAAATTAAAACTACAAATTATTTAAAAAAAATTAACTACAATTTTAAAGTGTGTGTTAAGACTAATCTACTAAGAAAATTTTGATGCTTAAATCGGTCTGGTTAGCCTGTAAAATGTGAATCTATGTTTTAAAAGAGGTTACTTTGATATTTTTTTCTCTGTTATAAAAGTTGAAAAATCGTGTTTCTGCAACTAACAAAATGAAGTCAATTAAGAGCGTTTACGCCGCACACTAGCGCCAGTAATGAAAAAAAAAAACATATCTATTAATTAGAGATAGAAAATCAAATTATGCTCAACAAACTATTTGAATGAAGTAATTTAGCATTTTTACGTCACCTAATGAACACCTCACATGTTATGGTTTAGTCTTAGAATAATAACGCCTAGAACGATAGTATCAAACAAAGTTCGTCAAAATATTGAGGCACAAAATACTCCGTCGTGTGCGTCAGCGGCTTGTCATTACACACACAACCGTACGAATAAATGTTGCAAGCGAAATGGTAATTTCCCCAAATTCGGGGTAAATGGGTTAGTTACTAAACTCTTACCCCCTTACAAATAAACACTATTTAAGCATTTACTTAGTTAATCATTGTTTTGTCAACGTCACACAAACGTCGTTCTCAATTTGAGAAAAAGAGACAAAACAATGATTAACTAAATAAATGCTTAAATAGTGTTTATTTGTAAGGGGGTTAGTTATCTTGTTTCAGAGTTTAAAAATTGTATTGTTGTTACATTTGTTTTTTTTATTACTTCAAATTTCTTATGTGAAAATAGCCATAAAGTCAATAGTCACAAAGAGAAAATTGTCTTCTATATTTAACGGCATACATTAATAATATTAACTGTTATACACATTAAGATGCTTTCATTTCAGTTTGTAATTATTATTTAAAAAGTAAAAATAGAAAGGTACATACATATAGCTCACGCTTCAATCCCTCAGGAGGGGTAGGCAGAGACAATGGACCGCCACTTCTCTCTTTAACTATTTGGAAGCATAATTTTATCTCATTATGCATTGAAGATTATTTCGAGCCTTTAGTTAGATGGCAGTGAAGCTACGACTACCACAATTTTCATATCATTAACTACTTCTTTAAAGATACTTACTTATTATAACTCTAAAACATTTACATGTAATGTAAGTAAATGTCACAATGTTTGGTGATAAATAAGAATGCCAATATTTATTCATTTACTTTTTATTGCACAAAAATCAGTCTTATTAGAAAAAATAACTGTTGTAACATTTTTTTAGCATTTCAGTTTAAAATCCTTGTAGCTGTTACTGTTTTCTAAATAACTGGCGCTCTAAATAACAGCAATCGTGACGCTCCACTATAAGTCGCGCTAGGTTCACTGGTAATTATTACACATAAAAACAACTCTAAATAAAAATAACTCGGAACACAAAGTGGGGTAAAAGTTTTTCTACATCTAGCAACACATACATGGAAGTACATATTACAAATTCATGAATAATAATATCGTGTTTTACGAAATAATAGACATTGATTAACGGTACTGACAGGTGAAATGTAATATTAGTATCCTTTTTGCTAGATTCTGACTTGTTAAAGCATCCTTTGATGGCACAAATCGTCATTATAAACAAAAATTGCGGAGCTGCTTACGACACGACGTGACCTTGAATACTAGCGAGCCGTTCGGCGAACCAAGCCACATATGGCTTGGTTAAACTTGCCTCAATCGCCGTGCGCGTACTCGGCTTCTAGGCGTTATTGTTCTAAGGGTTTAGTTAAATAAGACGTTACGGCCACTTTTAACTATAACGCCATATTTAACTAAACCATAACATGTCAGGTGTTCATTAGGTGACGTAAAAATGCTAAATTACTTCATTCAGATAGTTTGTTGAGCATAATTTGATTTTCTATTTCTAATTACTAGATATGTTTTTTTTTTCATTAGTGGCACTAGTGTGCGGCGTAAACGCTCTTAAATGAAAAATCATGTCATCAAATATCACTTTCATATGTTTTGTAATTGTTGAGAAAAATCAAGATCCCCGCCACGTAAATTACCAATGCGTCGTCTTAACGAATGAGCGCGCGGTATTGCATTACTCTTATTGTCATTTAATAAAATACAATTTTCATTAAAAATAATTATTCTTTGTTATGAAAAATCATTTCAAATAATACCTGACCCATTTTTTTACCCAACTGCGTCATTAAGAATATACCCCCTTATTCATAAAAACTATTTAAGCATTATTTAGTTATATATTGTTTTGTCAACGTCACACAAATGTCATTTTGAATTTGAGAAGAAGAGACAAAATAAATAGTTTTTATGAATAAGGGGGTAAATGTTATAAACATAAAGCATTAAAACAAACCCAAAACTTTTCTGGTCATTTATAAAAGGCAAAAAGGGCGGGAAGAGTAGTTATCCCCACACAATGACTGATGGTATCAGGACCTCATCAAATGGCACGGAGAGCTGTAACTTGTTTGCCTCCTACTTTAAGAAAGTATACAATGTTTGTGTTACCAATAACAGTACGAGACTAAAGGCCAGCCATTGGAAAGCGATGAACAACTATAGCCTCGAACTAACAGCACCATATTTTAGTAAGGATTACATATTGAAGAGATTGAAGTCCTTAGACCCTAACAAGGGTGCAGGTCCCGACGGTGTTCCACCAATTTTCATTATCGCATGTGCAAATGAGCTGCTAACACCCATATATTTTATTTACCAGAAATCTCTTCAATCGGGCATGTTTCCAGACGTCTGGAAAGCAGCTAAAATGGTACCCATTCACAAGGCAGAGAAGGCTGAAATTGTAAATAATTACAGGCCCATTTCGATTTTGTCAACTCTAGGTAAAGTCTTTGAATCTGTACTCTGTCCTGTGATACAGAACCATCTAAATCACTTCCTTACCGACGATGGTTTCGTTAAGTCCAGGTCTACTTGCACAAACTTAACCTTATTTACAGAAACGTTGGTGGAAGCTATGGATGGAGGTAGGGAGATTGACGTCATATACACTGACTTTAGTAAGGCGTTTGATAGAGTACCTCATAATATTCTCCTTTCAAAATTGGAAGCGTATGGCATTACCGGCTCATTGCTGGCATGGCTGAAATCGTATTTACATAATCGTAGCTTCTGCGTTGTCATTAATGGGTTCAATAGTACACCATGCAAAATATCATCAGGCGTACCACAGGGATCACATTTGGGTCCCATGTTTTTAAATGCCTTTATTAATGACATCCCAACATGCTTTTTACATACTATACCATTTATGTATGCTGATGATTTGAAGTTGGCAGGAATTTCTGATACTCCGGAGGATATAAAAAAAAATCAGGAAGATATTGACCGTATGGTGGAATGGTGTCGTAAAAATTCAATGGAATTAAATACAAAAAAATGCTACCATATGAAATTTAGTAGGAAGATCAACTCACAGAATAGCACATATGAAATTCACGGTATCCCCATTAGGAAAATGGAGGAAATTAGAGACTTAGGGGTTGTGTTCGACAAAAAACTAACTTTTGTCCCCCATATGGAGAATATTGCAAAACGAGCGATGACGTTGATGACGATGTGAACAATGCTGTCACAAAGATAGTTCATTAGTTTAGTGTTAACAATTTGCTATTAAATGAACAAAAAACCAAATGTATAAGATTTGTATTACCCAACGTTAAGGAGGTAAAAACCAGTGTAAAAATTAAAGATAAGAATGTGGACCTTGTGGACACCACAGTGTTTCTAGGCATTACGTTGGATGCAAAGCTACAGTGGGGCCCACATATAGATAAATTGTCGAGTAGACTGAGCTCTGCGGCTTATGCAGTAATGAAAATTCGTCAGATCACTGACATTGAAACAGCTAGACTTGTTTACTTTAGTTATTTCCACAGCGTAATGTCGTACGGCATTTTACTGTGGGGCAATGCTGCCGATATTCAAACTATCTTTGTGCTGCAGAAGCGGGCTATTCGAGCAATTTATAATCTAAAAGCTGGTAATTCTCTTAGGGAGAGATTTAAAGATATTAATATAATGACAGTTGCATCACAATATATTTACGAGAACCTAATGTATGTATATAAAAATATTGAAACTTTTTCTAAAAACAGTGATATTCACAATGTAAACACTAGAAATAAAAACAAACTAGCAGTACCTAATACTAGGCTCCACAAAGTAAATAATTCATTTAGAGGCCTGTGTGTACGTTTTTACAATAAAGTTCCAAGTAATATCCAAAAACTAGATATTAATAAATTTAAAATCGCTATTAAAGAAAAGCTTTATAAAAAAGCTTATTATAAAGTGTCTGATTACTTTGAAGACAAAACAGCATGGGTTTAAAATGCTCCAATCTATTTCTAATCCAATATATTGTTAAGGTTTTTTAAACTTGTATAACTTGGTAACGTAACGGCATCTAATTTTGTAAATGTCGTTACATAATGAATTAAAGCTGTGGAGTTTCTTGCGCCCATTCTTCTCCACAGCTAAAAAATAGACGTCCTGAATGGGTAGTAGGTAAAAAAATTATGGACGATTCAAAAGCACTTTTCTAAAGTTTATTTGAATAAAGAATATTTGACTTTGACTTTGACTTTGACTTTGAGCATATAAAATGTTAGGATTCGTTTTGCGAAATACCAAAGTATTCAAAACAAATCACGTCAAGATTCTTTTGTACAATAGTCTCGTGCGAAGCATAACAGAGTATTGTAGCGTTGTATGGAGGCCGCATTACGCGACACACTCTTTAAAATTGGAGCGAGTACAAAAAAGGTTCGTGTCAAACTTAGCATACAGAAATGGGATCCACAAAAAAATTCGTTCATATGAAAAAAGACTACGCCATTTTAATATTATCTCACTAGAAAATCGAAGAGATTTGTTAGATTTATCCTTTTTGTTTAAAATTTTCAATCATAGTATTTACTGCCCTCCCTTACTTCATAAGTTCAGACTTCGCGTGCCTATAAAAATTCCTCGCGCCCCTATCCCGCCACTATGCCCTCCTTTTCGCAAGTCACTTTTAGGTGCAAATTCTCCTATTCCGAGGTTGTGCAAATTGTTTAATGGATGTAGTGATTTGGGTGATCTCCATTTCGGTTCATTTGCCAAACTCAAAACAACCTTAAGCCAATCCTGGCTTGAGGTTGACAATTAAATATATTGTAAGTTTTTAAAATAATAATTATAAATAAGTAGTAAGTAATATTTAGTGGTAAGTCTTTTTTTTATATCTTTGCATGTTGTGTTCGCCTTAAAAGATAAACATTTAGCTAAATAATTCTGTATTTTTCTTTTTTATTGTAGAATTATTGTAAACAAACGCTGGTGAACCTAAATAAATAAATAAATAAATAATTGCTAATTACTAAGCTATGGTGAGATGTCAAATGTTACACATCTTAATCGACTACTGTAAGGCTTGCTCGTTTTTTTTCTAAATGTATTTTCATAATCAGAATAAACATCTTATCTACTTTTTAATTTAATTTGTCGTCATAGTGACACTATTTTATATTTCGATATAAATAAATTTATTAAAAACTTTAGTTTGACGTCAGATACTATGTATCTTTCTAAGAAATGTAGGACTCAGATAGCTAATTTGTTAGCTTTTAATATACATGATACAGTTATAGGTGGTATAACTAAGTCTTTTCATGATAATAACTTAATCATTAGTAGTTCTACTAATGCAACTTTTACATCTAGTAATAAGGTTACAACCTCAGGTTTAAACTGAGGTCTAAGACAAAAGCCAAGCCCACATCCATTACTATTATACATCAAAATATTCAGGGTTTGGCTGGCAAGGACTTAGAATTAGAATTATTAGCAAAAAGTCAGGTAATTCATGTATTTTGTATAACTGAGCATTGGCTAAAAAGTCATGACACATCGTTCCATGTAAATAACTTCCAACTAGCAAGCGCGTACGTGCGAAGCTCAGCTATTCACGGCGGTTCTCTAATATTAGTAAGAAGCAATATTAAATACAAAAATCGCAACGATATTGTAGACCTATCAGTGGAGCGTAACATTGAACTATCGTGTGTGGAGTTCAATAGTTTTGTAATAGTGTGTGTATACCGACCCCCCTCGGGCAATTTCAATATTTTTGAAACAGTAATGGAAGACGTACTTAGAAAATTAAAACTAAAAAAGAAATTTGTTTTAGTATGTGGAGATTTTAATATAAATATTTTAGAAAACACTCCAACGAGTGTTCGTCTTCTTGCCTTATTTAAATGTTTTAATCTTTTGAATCTATTTCTCGAACCCACTAGAATAACTTCACATTCGGCCACTTGTCTCGATAATATTTTTACAGACTATGACCCTGTTTCTAAGTCACTCATTAATAATCTTACGTCTGACCATTGCGGTTTGAAGGTGACCTATGATTTTGATATTAGGGATGAACCAATAATAGTGAACTGTAAACCAGTTACAAAAGAGCGAGTGGAGTGTTTCAAAAATAGTATAGCTTGTAAAATAGTTGCATTGCCTTTTGTACAAGATGATCCAGATGTGCTTTATAGTAATCTTTTTAACTTAATCAAGACCGAATACAACCAGGTGTTTACACCAAAAACAATAAAAATTACTCATAAACTTAAGTTCTGTGACTGGGCCACGACTGGTATATATAAAAGTAGAAATAAATTGTATGATTTATATAGTTTAAAACAATATAACCAAAATGTTAATTTTACGGAATATGTAAAGAATTATTCGAAAATGTTTAAGAAAGTGTGCATAGTAGCAAAATCTAATTACATTAAAGAAAAAATTAAAAAGTCTAACAATAAAATCAAAGCCACTTGGGACATCATAAACCGTGAAACAGGTAAATTTAAACCACGGGATAATACTTTCACTTTAAAAGTAAACGACAACTTGGTCAATTCAGATTCACAAATTGCTAATATTTTTGATGATTTTTTTGTAAATATACCTGTAATAACAACATCAAATTTAGATTCATCACCGGAAGCTGCACAAACTTTACTCCAAAAATATGTACCAAAATGTAATCTTTCCTTTCATTTTAAATACATTGATTCAATGAATATTATTAAAACATTCAAATCACTTAAAATGAAAAACACGAGTGATTTGTGGGGTAATTAAAGTAATTAAAGTAATTAAGAATATTATTTATTCTATTGCACCGTATCTTGCTGAAATTTTTAATAACTGTGTCGATAAGGGAATCTTTCCTGATCTTATGAAGTTTAGTAAAGTTATACCTTTATTCAAATCAGGAAACAAAGAAGACCCCAGTAACTATCGGCCCATTTCAATATTACCAGCGCTAAGTAAAATTTATGAAAAAATTATACTCGAACAGTTGATGTCATATTTTAACACAAACAACCTTTTACATAGTAAGCAATATGGTTTTACTAAGGGTCGTTCTACTACTGATGCAGGCGTTGCTCTAATAAAACATATATTTGATGCCTGGGAGAAGTCTCAAAATGCTCTTGGAGTTTTTTGCGACTTGTCCAAGGCTTTTGATTGCGTTGAGCACCGGACTCTGGTGTTGAAGCTACATTATTACGGTCTCAAAGATTTTGCACTAAATTTAATACAGTCATATCTCAGCTCTAGAACTCAAACTGTCGATATAAATGGTACTAAATCATCTGGTTCTCATGTAAAAATGGGAGTTCCACAAGGGTCGATTCTTGGTCCTTTTCTGTTCTTGATTTATATTAATGACTTACCATTCTTTGTAGAGAATTTCTGTGAAATTGTATTATTTGCAGATGATACTTCACTCATTTTTAATGTGACTAGGTGTAGGACTAATTATGAAAATGTAAATAAAGCTCTTTCAGAGGTACTCCATTGGTTTACTATTAATAATTTACAGCTTAACGCTAAGAAAACAAAATGTATTAAATTTATATTACCAAATGTCAGAAATGAACCAACCAATATTAGAATAAACGGTGATCAATTAGATTTGGTAGATTCTACAGTCTTTTTAGGCATTACCCTTGACTCAAAACTTCAATGGAATCCTCATATATCGAAATTGGCCGGTAAACTCAGTTCTGCTGCTTATGCCATTAGAAAAATTAGGCAGTTAACAGACGTTGAAACTGCTAGAACAGTTTATTTTAGTTATTTTCATAGTGTCATGTCGTATGGCGTCCTACTGTGGGGAACAGCGGCTGATATTGAAACTATATTCATTTTACAGAAACGAGCAATAAGAGCAATCTATAAACTAGGATCACGAACTTCCCTAAGAAATCTTTTTAAGGAGATTGATGTCCTGACAGTTGCATCTCAATATATTTATAATTGTATAGTTTTTGTACGTTGCAACATCAACTCCTTTACTAAACACGGTGACGTACACAATTTCAATACTAGAAATAAGACAAAACTTGTAATGCCACTGTTCAGGTTACAGAAGGTACTTGGTTCTTTCTTGGGGCAAGGTATACACTATTACAATAAAATACCAAATTCTGTACTAGATTTACCTTTAGATAAGTTTAAAAAACATGTGAAGTCTTTATTACTTATAAAAGATTATTATACAGTCAAAGAATATTTAGATGATAAAACAGCCTGGTTATAATAAAAATCACATATTATATTTGAATCAATTTATTAAAATTATTTTTTATACTTTTTATACTGATATGACAGCCTTTATCAGCATTGTCCTACAGATAACAAACAGCGTTGCGTTAAATAGATCATTAAGTTTTTATTTAGAGTATCTTGAGTGTGTCATGCTCTCTTTACTGTCTCTGCGGTGGTGGCGTGTGCGTCGGGTCGTTACGTTCCCTAAAATATGGTTGAGCGAAGCGATGGCTGATTCATACGTCATGCTCGTGAACGGGTGCCGCCTGTGGAGGCTGGTCTGCTCTTGCATACTTATCTTATTTTTAGTATTATTAATTATAGTTTGACTTTGTTTTACCTAAACAATTTTTGACTTTTACTAGAGTACTGTAGTGGTGCTGTATGACATTGTGGAAATTGAAACTTTTACATAATTATCTGATGTAAATTTGTTAACTTACATTTTTTATTTTAACAGCATTGTCCTACAGATAACGAACAGCGTTGCGTTAAATACATCATTAAGTTTTTATTTAGAGTATCTTGAGTGTGTCATGCTCTCTTTACTGTCTCTGCGGTGGTGGCATGTGCGTCGGGTCGTTACGTTCCCTAAAATATGGTTGAGCGAAGCGATGGCTGATTCATATGTCATGCTCGTGAACGGGTGCCGCCTGTGGAGGCTGGTCTGCTCTTGCATACTTATCTTATTTTTAGTATTATTAATTATAGTTTGACTTTGTTTTACCTAAACAATTTTTGACTTTTACTAGAGTACTGTAGTGGTGCTGTATGACATTGTGGAAATTGAAACCTTTACATAATTATCTGATGTAAATTTGTTAACTTACATTTTTTATTTTGTTTTTTTACATGTTGTAATTGTCTTATATATATTTTTTGTGTTTATTTGTAATGGAAAGTGTTCTGCTATGATAGGGCATTTTCCAATATTTTTGACGCTGTAAGGGAGAAAAGAGCTGGACACTTGCTGAGTTTCTTGCCGGTTCTTCTCAGTACAAGATCTCCCGCCCAGAGTAGATTTACGAACCGATGGCATAATGACATTCACAAGAGCTACTTGTAGCCTAAACTGAATAAATGATTTTGAATTTTGAATTTTGAATTTTTTTGAATTTTCTATAAATATGCAAAATAACATCTTTAATTTAATTACTACGAGTACAAGCATATAATACTCTACTTTATGGCATTGTAGAGAGGGTGCACTTTTGTCTGCGGACTTTCTTGTCCGTCAAATAGAACGCTTACGACTTCATCGATTGATGCACACGAGGGATTGAAAGTAACAAAGCAAGCGGACAAAAGTCCGTCGTCTGCGCACTCCCTTGCGTTATACTAAACCCTAAAACCCAAACTAGCTTGTTATGGGCGTGGTTTATTATTATTATAGCATTCTCATTCCATAAAATCTGCTTTCGACACCCAATTCGAACGCTTGGAAGGTACTTGCGTGATGCCAGTATTGCCAGTGCTAGCCCTAGCTCTTGATAGGAGCGAGATGATATTTTGGCGCCTTTTGGTCGACGCTTTCACATATCTTATCCGATCCACAATATAATGAGACTAGAAGGTAAGCTTAATAATACCACAGTGGAATTGTACACTGAGCCGCAAAAATTCCGGGTCGCTTATAAAAAGTGTCATAGTTTCTTAACTACACCACACAAACTAGTGAAACTGTAGTATGTTATAGATGACTGACTTATACATAAAAGAAAATACATCACACGTTTGTAAACTGTATAATTTTATTTAAGTACTAAAAAATACAAAAAAAGACACTTCTAACTTTTGACAACAAAAATACACAACACAGTTAATCTGCAAAATGAAAGCTTTTCTGTAAATTTAATATCTTGTATTTCCTCCACGAGCCCGTATCGCTTCATTAAGACGATGTGGCATGCTGTAAATCAAATTTCTAATACGGTTTTGGTTAGCTGCAGCTGGAGAGCGTTGTTTAACGCATCTCCCGAGCTCGTCCCATAAATGCTCTATGGGATTTAAGTCTGGGCTGCGAGCTGGCCACTCCATGCGGGTGATACCGACGTCTTGAATATACGCGTTGACCAAATGTGCTGTATGCGGTCCCGCATTATCGTCCATAAAAATGGAATTTGCACCCATATTCACCAAGAAAGGACCAGCATGCTCATTTAAAATCTCCTCTACATATCTGGGAGCTGTCAGAGAACCGTTTTCTATAATTACGAACTCCGTACGATCCTCTGAAGATATCCCAGCCCAAACCATTATTCATCCTCCACCAAATGGCACCTTTTCCTCAAAACACGCTTGTCGATAACGTTCATTTGGTCGCCTATATACTCTCCGTCTCCCATCGTGTGCGGATAAACAAAATCTTGACTCATCGGAAAACATAACCCTGGACCAATCTTCATCTGTCCATCGGACGTGTTCTCGAGCAAACCGCAACCTGGCAACTCGATGTTCTCTGAGCAATTTAGGGCCATTTGCTGGCCTATCAGGCTTTATATCAGCTTCCCGAAGTCGCCGCCGGATCGTGTCAGAGCTTACATTGTTGTGGTGAATTTCTTGAAGGCTATTTCGGACCCGAACAGCCGTGAGATGTCGATTTCTTAACATAGTGCTCACGATGAATCGGTCTTCTCGTGTAGTTGTACACCTTGGCCTGCCATTCCCTGGTCTCCTGATGTTCATGCCGGTCTTTTGAAATCGCTGGAGTACTCTTTGGACCGTGGATAAAGATACACCTACTGTTCTAGCAGTACTCCGCTGACTCCTTCCTTCTTGTACCATAATGATAATTCGTGTACATTCTTCAGTAGATAACGACATATTAATGAATGGTTGATGCAAAAAATACTGTGACAAGCCAAAAAAACTGTTTATGGTGACAACTCGGTTTGAAACAAAAGCGAGAAAATTTTCTATTCCAAAAATTTTAATTTTGATATTTATCAAAAATTGGAATTTCTTTTTTTGAAGCTGTAACTTGTTCAAATGCAACCTCTTTTGATATGTATAATAAGCGTCACAAATCTGCCTATAACATATTATATATACGAGGGATCTATGTAAATAACTTTGGGAGATATCGCGGTTTTTCTAAATGACCCGTTATTTTTGCTGTCCAGTGTATTACATACAATATTACGGCTCGCGACTGTTGTCAACCAACTTTTTGAAGCGCGTCGTTTCGACCGTTTTGTATGAAGAGAGAATACTGTATGCAATACAACTGCTTATACCGCGATCATACCGCGATCGAGCAACACACACATAGACCCTTTCACGGACACGGAATCTCGGACCATCTCAAACCAGTCCTTGTCGTTTCTCTTAGCCATCACTCTGTGACTGCCTTGGTTGGCCTTGGCTTATGATCTGCCCAGTGGCCGTGTCGTTTCTCTTAGTCATCACTCTGTGACTGCCTTGGTCCACCGTCCGACAATCTGTCTGGAGCTAGTGGCTAGTATCCCATTATTCACTTACCCACGTTCTTGACCTTTGTAGGTAGCTACTGATTAATTTCATTAATGAATTTGAGGTGTTTATGCACAGTGGTTTATGCAATTGGTCTGCGATTGATGAAATTAAGCAATTTTCGCAAAGGCCGGTCATCGGATGGGTGAATAATAATTTATCAGTTTTAGCTCCTTCGTGCTTCAGACTGCACGTAAAGCCTTTGGTCCCGGCTGCATTAGCAGTCGTTAACAACCACCAATCCGCACTGGGCCCGCGTGGTGGTTTATGGCCCGTGCTCTCTATCCATCCACAGGGAAGGCTCGTGCCCCAACAGTGGGGACGTGATGAGCTGGTGATGATGATGCACCGCACGGCCCGCGTGCTCGGGTCCTGGGTTCTTTCCAGGTCAGTGCAAAGTTTATATCGGTTTTTTCGATACAAAGCCCAGGCACAATAAATAATAGTACTGCCCAGGTTTGTGTTCACCAGCCCGCATTTGGCAAGCGTAGTGATTAACCATATACACCCATCAATAGTAGCGATAGATTGATTCGAATGATAGTGGCCTTTGCCCAGCCGTGGGATAGTATGTTGGCTTTTTACTTAAAAACTTATTTCATATGCTGACAAAGAATGGACATCACGCGCAGTGTCTGTAATCAACACCCTCTAACCTTTGATTATAATATCATAATCATACCATGTCAGTCTACTTCTGGGAATATACCTTTCGCAATGCGTATCACTGCGTCTGGTCTTCGGCTCTCCTCAGCCAGCTGATGCTAAAGCTGAAGCTGCAGGGCGTCCTACACTACTTGCCGAGTTGCGGTTGCGATTTTTTGATTTTAACAACGGGTGGACCTCTCTAGTTGCGGATTCCGGGTGATGTGCGTTTCCACCTTCAGCCTTATTATCGCTTATCATCAGGTGAGATTATGGCCAAGTGCTCAGCCGTACGCGAAGTGTGTGTTTTATTGTATCGTGATGGAGTAAGAGTTTACTTGTTATGTTGGTGCTGCCGTATGGTAGAAGTTAGTAGGTAGATAATACTCGTACTACGTCACACTGTAGGTCAATTCTATTAAAAAAAACTGCAACTGCACGTTTACGCCTGTCATTTGTCGCGTGTAGGAGCAGTGCCGTGGAAATAGACGTATTCTATTAACCTTTTCACCGCCCAACTATCCTGCACGCGATGTCCCGCTGTACGCCAACGTATAAATGTATTTTAATAAAGTAGGTACAAAAAAGAACTTCTATAGAAGTGCTGGCGTGGACGGCACGAAAATCTCGAACTTCTATAGAAGTTGTTGTCGGTAAAAAGGTTAAAATTCTCTGCACCACAACTACACTACAACTGCGCGACTACTACACTACAGCGGTACGAATGCTGCAATAAAACTAATAGGACTAATGTTAGGTACCTTATAATAATTAAAACTAGTAAAAAATTATTTAAGTTAAACGTTTTTATTAAAAATTGTACTAAAAGCTAAAAAATAATACGGTAGGTAGTTTTGTTAGAGGAATGCCTATTTGCGTTACTTCTCCGTCCCTGCAACACTACGGCAGCAGCGCTGCTTAGCAGAATATCGAAACGTCAAAATTTGCTCATAGTTAAGTAGGAGGAAGTTTTCAGTCGCGTCATAATACATAATATCTATTCTGCCTTATTCTGTGTCATTGTCACGGGACTTCAAAAATGTTACCACTAATTATTTAAATATAATTTTTTGCAAATATTGTTGCGAACAAATTACAATTTGAAAAAAGACAAAGTGTTGAAAAAATTCCGCGAGTGGGATTCGAACCCGCACCCCATGACATGCCGGGTCAGGTGCTAATTGTAATTTGTTCGCAACAATATTTGTATAAAATTATATGTACCTAAGTAATCATAAATATAGCTCGCCTAATTCTTAACTGATCTTTCAATTGAAATGAAACAACTTTTACGGATCTACTCGCGTTTATTTTACACATTACTTATTTAATGTTTATTCTGACGTGACGTTTCGAACCCTTTGCAGGGTCCGTGGTCACAGGGAGACTGAGGTGTTGGTCATCTCATAATTAGTTGGTAGCTTGTATACCCTCATTAAAATTTAATCAGGTGCGTTCCGTTTTACGCAGAAAGAGCTTACAGTATCTTTTGGTCTGGCAGTATGGTGTCGGGGCTGGGATTTAATATTTTGTATGATGGGATCCCAGGCTGGTGGTAGATTCCAACCATCTTCTCTATTAAAATTAGGATGTTTTTTAATTTTAATAGCCTCGCGTATCATCCTAGGGATGAATCGTTGTTCTTTAACGAGTATTTGTGGTTTATCAAATCTGATGTAATGGTTGGGCCCCTCTAGGGAATGTTCGCATACTGCAGACTTATTTTCGCGCCTATGCTTGACGTCGGCTATATGTTCTTTAACACGGGTTCCTATACTTCTCTTTGTTTGCCCGATGTAAGAGAGCCCACAATCGCAGTCCAGTTTGTACACGCCTGCATCTTGAAGGGGTATGTTGCACTTGACAGGTCGTAAAAATTGGTTGATCTTCTTCGGCGGCTTGAAGTAAGTGTTGATTGAAGCTCGCTTTAAGATATGTCCAATCTTGTCAGTGATACCTTTCATATTTATGCCATATCCCATCATACAAAATATTAAATCCCAGCCCCGACACCATACTGCCAGACCAAAAGATACTGTAAGCTCTTTCTGCGTAAAACGGAACGCACCTGATTAAATTTAAATGAGAGTATACAAGCTACCAACTAATTATGAGATGACCAACACCTCAGTCTCCCTGTGACCACAGACCCTGCAAAGGGTTCGAAACGTCACGTCAGGATAAACATTAAATAAGTAATGTGTAAAATAAACACGAGTAGATCCGTAAAAGTTGTTTCATTTCAATGTGTAGTGTTCGCGTAAACTTTAGAAAACAATATGATCTTTCAATATTTGTAAAAATATTTAGATCGTATGTTGATGAATGATGATGTAGTTGTCGACATTGAATGGGGCTTGAATTGAATTTCGGCGAGTTGGATTGAGCCACGATAGCCTAGTTGGCAATGCACCTGACCCGGCATGTCATGGGGTGCGGGTTCGAATCCCGCTCTTCAAGTTCAAGTCTGCGGTCCCTTGAAGCTGTGAAAAAATTAAATTAACGAAAAAAAAAAATACCGCTTTTTATGTCGCAAAAAACGTATAATTACAAACACACAACACTCTCAAGGGTATCAAATTTCATAGGGTACTTGCCGTTGACCTAGAACTATGAAGTTTGCCAAGTAATATCGTCTTATACTACAAGTACAGGTAAAAATCTGAAAACTATACATATTTAATTAAATCACAAAAGAACAGGGTCTTTATGCAAGGAACGGGGTCCAAATTTTGAAGTAAGTTAAACGTGTCATGTGGGGTACCGTATGAAAGGGCTTCATTTGCGCAAGCTTAAACAGATTTTTAATTATTTTTATGATGTATAGTTTTCGATTTATGACGAAGAATGAAAAAAGAAATACCTTTTTCCTCTTTCATTATAAGTATAGGTAGTAGGTACCTAATAACTTTGGTGTATGTAGTAGAGATACCTAACAGTTTGCATTTGCACTGTTATGCGTACCTACTAAGTCCTTTTTTAAATTTTGTAATTTTGTACCGGAACCCTCGGTGGGCGGGTCCGACTCGCACTTGTCCGGTTTTTTCAAAATGTTACCACTGTCAGTTTGGAGCTGGATTTTGGGAGCGGATAAATGTTTAGAATAGCGTTTGTTTTTTTATAAAGGAAGGCACCAAGGAACAATAAGAATCTGTGAGCGAAAGCTGTTTTGACTTTAGGTAAGGAGCAGACTGCACTTTTGCGGCGTTTATATTTTGTAAATGGGAAAGTTTCATAAGAATGACTTTTAAGTTGAATGTTTTCGTTACCGTGAGTATATCCCAGTCCCTATATAACTCAGTAGTAGGGAAATGATAAGGTAGTCCAGCATATACTTTAAGAGGAAATACTAAGGTCGACTGAATTGAAAAATACGTATGAAAAGTAGACAAAATCAACGTTTCGTAGTCCCCTGATTTCTCCTCCAAAACTCGACCGATTTAATTACTTTTTTCATAAAAAATTTAAAAAAGGCTTTGGCTGTGTCCTGTCATAAATCCGGATCACTTTTTGACTTTTTCAAAAGGTTATCTCTGTTCCGCATGCGAACTATTGAATTGTTTTCTAAAGTTTACGCAAGCACAATTAAACTGAAACACTTCTTACAAATCTACCCGCGTTTAATTCTAGCTATTCTTAGTTTCAAGCCTTATTAACATTGGACGACGCATACCCTCTACAAGGTCTTCACGATATTGTTTGTCAAAATAAAGAAATTATTAATAAACTAGCTGTTGCCCGCGACTTCGTCCGCGTGAGCTAAAGGCTGTAGTCTGTACAGTTTAATTTTTATGTAGGTATCTATTTAAGCTTATTAGGGTATAATAAAATTATATGCATCGGAAATTTAGAAAATTGACATTGTATTTACCGACATACGTACATCTACTCACTCTTAATATCCTTTCAGCTGGGAATGCTGAGATAGACAAAGACAATCGATCTCCATTTAGTGTGGTTCTGGCATACTTCCTGTGTCTCCTTTACGTCCATCATTATTTTTCATACATTATCTCTTATTCTTTCGACTATCATCTCTGCCATGTACATACATATATTGAGTTTGAAGCACAGAATCGTCCCGTTCATACAGATTCTCACTCAGTTTCCCGTTTCAATTATCCCTCCACATACATTCAGTATACAACACCGTTTCTCGGTGGGTTGCGCGTATTTGCTACGTCATACAAACCTGAAATGGGTTTACTGACGCTCAATTATATTTAATAAAATTGGTATTTTACAGCTCAGGTACTCGTCCGGAGTCGTCCTAGGCACTGGTGTATCTTAGCTAAGATGTGTCTACTGTTATACTATCCAACCACGGACTTCAAAATTTTTTTTGCCTTGTCCACCGAAGCTGGATATCGAGTAGCAGGTAGCGGTCCAGGATTATTGTTTGTCGGCCAGAAGGCACAAAAAACTATTTACCAACTATGTTCTTATTCGTAGATACAAAATATCAATAAATTGAGAACTGTAATGAATTATATTATTGTCTATTAGGTAATACAGTATAGTATTTTATGTTACATACTTGCGATAAATTTGAACTTCTTCGTGGCATCTTGTTAGGTAGGTAGCTTTTTAGAGGTAGATCACAGGACACAGAAATAAGTTACCTCTAATAAAAAAAAAACTGAAGTCCGTGCCTCTAATACAGTTGTACCCTGCAAATTTAAACATTTTTGCAACTCTGATACCAGAGGTAGCTATCGTCTTATGCGATAGAAGAATGGAAAAACCATTTTTCTGTAATCTAGAAGTATGTACAAAAT
Organism: Eudonia lacustrata; assembly: GCA_947562085.1. Classification (NCBI taxonomy): domain Eukaryota; kingdom Metazoa; phylum Arthropoda; class Insecta; order Lepidoptera; family Crambidae; genus Eudonia; species Eudonia lacustrata. The sequence goes on along the minus strand of OX387319.1, from coordinate 23,170,236 downwards.
TCATTCTTTATAGGTTTTATGATATTAAAATTGTTATGATACTTACTTACCTATATTGTATCATTGAACACAGATTTATCCTATAAATATGTTAAGAAACCAAAGTAAGAAACCGCTTACATGTAAAATAAGTACTGAAATAAGTGTTTAACTTACCTGCATCAAATGTTTCATAAAACTTTTACACATTGAATAAATCTTATTTGAAAATTAATAAGAACTGAATAAGTACTGAAATATTTAACGTACCTGTATAAAATGTTTTAAAAAACTTTTACACAATGAATAATTAATATAATTTGAAAATTATTAACAAAATAAAAATAGGTACATAATGCATTGCAAAATATCAAAATTTCCTTCTGTTCGTTTCAAAATTTGAGCGCCAATTTTTTTTTAAATTTTCATGTTCTCGCGTTTTTTCACCAAATAGATTAAAAAAAATAACATTAAGTATTTTGGACAACGACCCAAAGGTTTAAACAGCCAAGCTATGTAATTCAAGATATCTTCTATGTGCAATATTTAAAAAAATAGAGACATGATTTTGGGCAATGATACAAAGTTTTATACAGCCAAATTTAATGAGATGGTAACATTTCTATGCATAACTAAAAAAAGAGACATTATTTTGGGCAACGACACAGAGGTTTAAACCGCCAAATATAGGTAATGTTTTAACTTTTAACATTTCTGTGTATTAGAAAACTGCAATAAGCGCCGCGCGCAGGCGCGACTAAATAGCCATATTATTATTGGTTATTTTGGAAAATGAAACAAAAGGTGTACCTATGTACAGCCAAGTTTAATGATGTGCGTGATTTCGAGCTTGTTTTTATTTTCCGTCGCTTTACTACTGCGGTGCTAATGTTCGCTTAGGTGCCTCACAGATTTATAAAGGGTACCTTAGAGAGTAACAAAACTTTTCTAAAATAATAACTCAACGAACGTATCTAACAGTTGGTCGCGTAAATACGTATATCAAAATTTGTTTAACATTTTTCGATTTGTATGTTATTCTCCGAAATTTTCTAAGCATTTTGGTGATAACCGCATCAAAATCGGTATTCTCATGGCAACAACTATCAATGACAGGCTCAAAAGGGCAAAGAACCCAGAGCCGTAAAACACGATAGTAATAGAGAGCCAGAGCCTCAAATGCCAGAGCCGTAAAACTCATAAAAAAAAATTCCCCTATGTTACATAATAAACAACAGTTGCCAAGCAACCAAGGATTAAATCCCGGCTTAGACCAAATCTAAATTTAACAATTTTCGAGTATTTATGTAGCCTATGTTATTCTCCGGAATTTTCTTAGCATTTCGGTAAAACCGGATCAAAATCCGTTCAGTAGTTCTCGAGTTTATCGTGTTCAAACAAACAAATAAACAAACAAACAAACAATTTCTTTTTAAACTATTCTATCGTGTTCCGTAAGTGGTTTTAAAGTATTTTTTTTTATATCTTGCAATTACAGATTTTTTTATCCCTACGTTCTTATTATACGGGTGTCTCATTTAAATCGGTCAGTATGGGAAAGTCTGAAACTATAAGACATACGAAGATCTGTTCTTAGGAACCATGTCATCGATTTTAATAAGAAGAAAAACTGGATTCATACATTTAAAAAAAACCTGTACTCAGCTCGGGAATCGAACCCGGTTGTTTTGAAAAAAATAAACTTATAGTATTTCTATTTAGATATCGATTGTGTAGGTCTTAAGCAGTAAATAGCTCTTTCTCTATCTAATCGATTTAAAATACAATACACTAGATATTTCAAGACTTTTAAAGTAATAAAATATCTAATGCCTTAAGTTTGTAACATAACCACCATATGCGCGTTTGTAATTACCCAATTAACACACCTGTTTAAATTACAAAGATTTCACCATTATTATTAATTGGTTCGCACGTAATTAAGTACCTACGTTGGAAATAGAAGAGGACATAGAACACCGCCTTGTGGTACGCCGAGTTAGAAATAGTAACATCACATAATTACATAGTATTTTTTTATTCTTAAAGCACGATACGTTATTTACAGGGATAGTTTAAATAGATAGCTTTTAGGGCACTTAGCTAGCTGTAAAAGTTGTATGTTTATGATTTGTGTGACACATTATAGAAAGCTTTAAAAAGTTCTAAAGAAAATTGTTATAATGTATGTAAGTTGAAAAGTTATATCTCTTTAAACTATTACGAGACGATGTCCTTAATAGGAATACAAAAATAACTTCTTATTGTAGGTGGGTTAACTTCAGCTTCAGCAAAAGTTTTGCGAGTAATGATGCGGCGATCTCGCGTGCAAGCCTTCACCCCGCACCCGTGACATAGTTTGGGTGCAACGCGCTTCTGCCGGAAGTACAATGCGATTATCGATTTGCTTATGATGACAGAAAATGCGTTGAATGGACAAGGATTGCGGCGAGGCGGGGGGCGGGGCCGGCCGCGCGGCGCGTCAGTTCAGTGCGCGCGAGGCCGCGGGCTGCGCTGTCGTTCCACGCAGCCCGCTACGCGGAAATAATTCGTGTGTTGTGCAAATGCTTGTGTTTTTATGGCGTTCATATTGCTACGACTGTTGGTGTTGGGTGTAATCGCGGCGGCGGCCGGCGGTTAGTTATTATTTTGTGTTATTGTGGCCACGTGCATTAGCCGCCCGGGAGCGAGCCGTGTTTACGGCACCGGGCGCATGCGCACAGCTTGTTTGCTTCGGCCGCGGGTCAACCGCCTAACCTAAAGCCTACATACGTATCGGGCTGTCAAGTAAGTCTAGAATATAGACCAGGAGATGATGCGGCCCGTGACTGGTAAGCCAATCGATAGGCACACTTGTTTTGGTCCGTCCTTCCTCGCCTCCTTCCTTCCTTCCAAATCAAACAGGTTTAGCCTCCCGAATGTTTCCGTCGCCTCTACGTTTGGTCCCACATACCGGATAGCCCTCTTGTTTACTCCGCTCTAAGAGGCTGTTTACCACTCTATGATCCAAAGTTTACGGCGTCGCGTCGTTTCTTTATTTGCATGTGTCTACCTACCTGTTTAACTTTACATTCCAATTGCTGCCTATTGTTCCGAATCTTATTCGACATCTTTCTTACTAAAGCTCTACCATTTTCATATAATCTGCTAAGAAATTAATTGCGACGCAATTTAATTTTCGCGTTGATGAATAAAATTTGGTAGGAATAACCTTCGCTTGATTTAGTTTGTGTCATGTCTGCGCAGTATTAGTGGTTGTAAATATTGTTATTCTAGGCCAATACAATATTTGCCTACGAATGTTTCAGAGAATTTTGCAAAAACACAACCCATTTATTTCAATCAACGACTCTTCACTTACCTGAATCAGAATCAGAATCAGATGTGCGCTTATTGTTTTATCTTTGTTCTGGCTTTTTGTATTTCGTAATTCTTGTAGGTTGCTCTTGACGTGATTATAAATACCTACTAATTAAATAAACAATAAGTTATAAAAAAAGTAGTGTTGACCTTGACTTATGCTATACCTATTAAATCATATGTTTGTTTATACCTACAGAGTGATTGAATCAAAAGTGCAAATTTGTTCGAGGGATATTTGAAACAAAAGGTCAGATACTTCTGATCGAAAATCTGGTCGAACTTTTGAGGAATTCATTCTTACTGAATTTCTTTTTCCCCTATAAAATTAATTTGAGAAAATTTTGTTATTTTGATAGGTACTAACCATTACCACGTTAAAGCTATAAACGCTAACAGTGTTATTAATATAAATGTAATTGTATATCTACCGCTATTAATGTATAATACCTAGTCACACAACGAAGCAACTAAAAATTTACGAGTAGGTACGCCTATTACAAACAGTGCCTACCTTCCTACCTCGACACACGCACAAATTGTGGCGAGGAAATGCGTATCGTTATACTTATCAAGGTTAACTTCGTTTACTTTTAGGTGTAACATAATGTGCCCATTGTTCCACTCTAACATCGCTTTCGTCGAAAAGAAGTTCTTTATTTTATCATAATGTTTTATTACAATAGGTACGGTGTAGTAGGTAGCTATTTCTAATATATTAATATTATATATTATTTAGGAACGTTATTACAAATAACATGTACTTACCTACTTGTTTAATAGTAATACAAGGATATACAAGATATTATATATAATATACAAGCTAGTCAGCTTCCCTCCATTGTTTCGCAAAAAGAAAATGTTATAAAAAATTATGATGAATTAAAATTATATTGAAAATGAACCCTTAAGTGATTTAAAAATAACACCAAAAAGTGACTGCGACGCGTAAGAAATGACTACGAGTATAATAGTACAAATGTGATGCAAACGGAGGCATTGATAGCTCAATTATTCATCCAAGATAATTTGAATAAAGAAAACGTATTCTGAACCAATTTCACGCTCAATATACGACGACAGTTAATCTGAATCGGGCGATACAATTGGTTGAAAAACAACTTATAAGCAATCTGGAACCAAACCCATTAAATTAATATGATCCATCGATTCACGCAATTCGCCAACTCGTAAAAAGTTTACAGACAACTTTTCTTAATCCATCTTTATCAATTCCCAACTAAGATTCAAAGTAAGTCATCAACTTGGTCATTGTTGACGGTATAAAGAATTCCTGAAAGTTGTTACGATCTATACAACGTACCGAAGGTCAAGCTATTCCTTTGTAACAGCCTTCAGTGTATCACGTTGCTGTAAGCGATCACGATTGCCAACTAATGAGTAGGGAGGGAAGATATTCTCCACAAATTCTTTTACACGGCAATACAATTGTTCAACCTGAGTAGGCAAATTTTCTTATTGTAGGAGCTGCGAGAAATTATATTATAAACTCGCTTTGTAATTCGCAATCTGAAAATAACATTTTGGAGAAAAAAATAGCGACGCAATTATGATCCCAAAGGCGGTCTTTAGGGATTATAATTAGCCTTTGATTTGCCATTGAAATGAGCTCTTTACAGCTCCCAAATTAGCTCCCACCCAATGTCTTTGAAAATGTTGTAACATAAATCGTGTTAACATGAGATTTGTGTGAATTCGATATTTGATACAAGATGGGAAAAGTTATATCGGTTAACATTATGATAGGCCAATAAATATTGATGAATCGTTCCATTGGTCAATATCCAGTATTCATTGAATTATTTCCAAGATAAATTCCATTAATATTTATGGGCAGTAAGTAGGGACAATCGAACTATATATTTACAGTACGCTAGCTAGTAACATTTCCGTAGAACAGTTCACATTGCAATCAATATAGGCAACTAGCTGTATTAAGGATTGACTTTCAAAATAGCTGACGTGCCTTCAGCCCTACCTGTTTTTGCTAAAACGTCTCTAGCATAAATGAGAAGATTTCGCAAGGTTTATTTAGGCAATACAGTGCTTAAGCAAGGTAATTAGTTTATTGGAGAAAACAACAGCAATTTGTCAGTCTAGTCGGCAGAAAAAATGTAGAGAAAGGTCATTGCGTTAGCTATTAGAGATTAGACAACATTATAACAAATTAGGAGATTCAGAGGATCTTTTCATGAATGAAAATGAATACAAAAGAAGTTGGTTAATCCAAACAAACTATATAATAATGATGTGGACTTCTCTATAAACCTATGGCCAATACACGGTGAATGCATAAAATCAGTAGTCTATAAGTACTGACATTATACTAATGGCGATTCAATGCATGCAGAACTTCAAATCCAGATTAAGTAAAGTTCTGCTTAAAATTAGTTTAAATAGATATAGGTAGAAGTAAAAAAAGCAGTTAAAGTTCGATATCACACTCGTCCTACTGAATCGAAATAAAGATCAAGATTTCTTCTTTAAATGAATCCGATTTATACTCGTATTGCAAAATATTTGGTCTGCTGAACACTCTTTCCTGCTACAAGAATTAGATCATAAACTTAATATTACGTAATTCTTGCAGAGGGCCCTTCCAAAATGCCTTTTTTTTGGAAGGGCCCTCTTACATCTAGTAGGTTTAAAACGAATACCAGTCTTTAAAATAGTAGCTTGCAATTTTAAAACCGACTTTTTTAACATAATTATCACAATAAAGAAAACTCTAAACGACACTTTTAACAGAATTTTAACTTTACTTCAGTTAGGTACTTAAACAAAGAAAACAGCACGAGAAAAAAGAGCCTTCAAAGTCACGTCATCTATTTATACAACGCCCATAAATCATTTAAAGTTTATTAAATAGACAAAAATAAGACAAAGAAACCCACTGAGTTGATTCAGAGAAAGACGCCATTGAAGCACATGTATTCGTACCTCTCCGTCATTTTGCAATCAATCCAAAACCTGTCCAAAATGCTCACTTCCCGTTCATCAACGTTTCCCATTGTCAATGCCCAAAAGAGGCCCTCGTTTATTTTTTATGTCTAGCGTTTCGATAAAAAAAGACAGTGGCGTGGTAGTCCAAGCCATAATCAAGGTCAGTCGTCTTACCTAATAAATTGCGCGGATTTGGGAACATTCGTATGGTCTCGCTCCGTCTCGGATAGCTTATTGTTTGACGACCCCGTTTCCAAGGTGGGATATTTGTCTTTTCCGATTGCTCCTAATTAAGGCCATCAACGAATATTCGCAGTTAATATTGCTCTCGGAGGTTTTTCAATATCAAAACGCCCTTGGAGATCCATTTGCTCGAACGGTTGGGCACTTCGGAGTCTGTTTTCAAAGCGGCTAACTGCTAAATTGGTTTTTCGCTCATAGCATTATTAAGTGATCGTGACGTGAGAAGCTAATAACAGTAACTCGTAGCATTTGCTCAATAGCAAAATACTGCTGTGTTAAGAATACCACATTTCCTAAAATGGGAATACATTATTCCATAGAGCTGGCAGTCATCCAAAATCCTAGTAGGTAGGTATTTAGGGAAAGCAGGACATCATCTGGGATGCTTCAATGTTTTACAAGAAGTATAGGCAAAGAATGACGACATCTCATTTGGTTAACAGACATGTCGAGTGGAGCTCCACAAATGCCCCGTTTCTTACTTCAAGTGACCGGTTTGCACATACATTGTATTATTTAGATTAGTTTTATCCAAGTGTCGCAAAAGCTTAAAACGTGTTATAACTGCCAGAGAAAAGGTCATCCTAAGGATAAAGAATGAATGATATGGAAATATAAAAAGGATTTTTAGTGGCGTAAATTACCCTTGCCACACGGATGTATATGAATAAAGCCAACTTTAAAATTTCTAGTAGGTAACATCCTTTACGGTGTCTTGTTCTAAGAATACCTACCAGTAGAAAGTGGATTCCAATATGCCAAGAGTAATCTGTCGAATGGCTAAATATCGGACACATTTGGTTGTGTCTAAAAAGGAAACGTTTAATACACACCACAGTATTACCATTTCATACAGTAGGGCATCGCCTTTGACGTGGGGCGATGCCGCCGCCCGCGTAGGTACCTACGCAATCGTTCGCCAATATGCAATGGTTGTCACAAAATTGGAAATCAAATAATCGTTAATATTTTTATAACATAATAATTTATTATCAAGAATAAACTATATACATATTTTCAAATGTTGCACTGCTAAATTAACGTGAAGGTTTATATTTAGATTTCAATTTTATATTATCAAAACAATATATTGAATTCGCATTCGGATTGCTTAAAAAATTAAAAAAAAGAAACAAGCCAAAATAAGCTAAATCTTAAATATAAACCCTAAAAAATAGGTGAATATAAAACCTCCTCTTTTCCTGTTGGTTTAAATAAATCATAACAGTTGGATATTAGACAAATACCTACTCCTTCTGTGTCCGACGTCCCAACTACTCCAATAAGTTGTAAACATAATGATTACACTTTGCGCAAGAGCTTGCGCCGTAAAGAATACATATACTTACCTACACTAGAAAAACCCGCTAGGTTGGAGTTAGAGTTACGAAGTAACTATTTAGTAAGGAGAGCCCGTTGTTCAACTGTGATACAGATGCTATCGATACCATCTTACATCTAATAACAGAATGCCCAATAAACACCAAGGCGAAACAAAAACTAGAGCAAAAGATAGATAGTCTCGTTAACGAAAATTCGATTCAATTTATAATTGAGAATAAAAAACACAGAAATAGCCTAATAAAATATATGGAGGCTGTTGTAGATATACGAAATAAAAACAAGTGAAAATTGTAGTGTTTGTGATGAATTAGAATTTGATATTTGTAATTGTATTAGTTAATAGTTAAGGTTGTAAAAACGTTCATTATTAATCAATGAGAAGTTGGCAAAATAAATAAAAGAAAAAGAAAAAAGAAACTATTTAGTCATCTAAATCTATGAAATTTTAAATTCTTGTTGTGTTTCAACGTCGACTTACAACCGTATACAGAACAACGTGTATGCACCATTATATTCAATAGGAATCACTGAACGTAAATTCTAAAAACGTTTAAAATACGCAGTACGCGCACGTGGCAGCACTTCACGGTAGCTACCACAAACTGCGCTTGTTTGTGGTACACTCGCCGCAGCGCCCGCTTCCCCTCGGGTTCCCCTCCCTTGCTCTGCGAAAGTACCTTCGATGCGCAACTGTATGCTTGCTAAACTGTGTACACACATACATTTGTCGGTTAGTATGTGGTTAGTATGAATACAATACGTAATTGCGTCGTAATATTTATATAACACGATATCAGCAGCCTAACGTACCTACCTAATGTTAAAACACTTATTTTTTTTATATTCTGTTAAGAATATGGCTTTATTATGATAGAAAACTCCCGTAACACCATTTTGTGAAAGAAGAACCCTTTAGCTAAATGTTTTAAAAAGTGACTATGAAAACATGCTAAGGGAAATGTCAACATGAGTAAATGTTTCTTCAAGTGATGGTGTCTTAAGATGTTAGCTACACCATGCCGAGAGATATATTAAATAAGTTTGTGGAAATCAAAGTGGCGATGGCGTGCTGGCGAGTGGAGGAGGGGCCCCGCGCCAGCAAGGTCAGGGGCCCGCGCATTGTGGCACCAGCCTCGACGCATGCGCGCGCGCAAACTCCGTCACCCAAAACTGCCACTAGAAGGGATCGCTTACTTCGACGATGTCGCCACGGGGACCGGTGCTTTTGTATCGAGGAAAAAAGGGTACGAACGTCATAAAACAAAATAGCATGGATATTCATTGCCCGTACAACGGTCAGTGTTTAGCTGTCACTTTTGTAGAGATAATATTATGCTCGTGAGGCCGCGCCGCGCCGTTATGACGACAGCAATTGAAACGAAATTGGGTGCTAAATTACACCTGAATAAAAAGGAGATGAACATTATCATTAAATTAAATATTGACACGTACGAATAGTTATTAACTAGACATTTTCTACTATGAACGTTACAAATTAGCCGGCATCACCTGCTAATCTCGATCTGAAAAGATCACACGGACACGTGATACGAACGCTGCCATTCTCAGATGGCGGTTGTAAAAAATTGATTCCAACTCTTCTAGTTCGACGTACGGCAAAAAACGAGAGAAAAAAAGAGGTACGAATGACGAAACGCGCGGCAGCGTGCGAACGTTTTTAATTGATATTTGCAAACATGCCTGCGCCTGCGATGTTGGTTGTTTGGGCGCTGGCTAATATAGAGATGTCGTTACGTTTGATTCATCGCACGCATTCGATCGAGCCTGTCGTTTTTGTTATTCTTACATGTCATCCTAGTCTTTGTACGAAATATGTATGGTGAACGGTAGTGTAGCTCTCTACAAATTTTATATGCGAATATAAAACTTGCTCTATCGAATAATTATCAATTCAAAGTGTTACACGCGTTCGTTTTATGGAGTTTAATGTATTTCATTTTAAGAATAATCTGCACGCAGCATTGTAAAAAGTTGTATCTAGGTATTTTATTTTAATTGAATTTTAAAGTGTGAATTGGTTTGCCTATTTTTAATATTATAACAAATTGGTGTTGTTAAAAGATTATTGCGTTGGTTTCGATTTGCCTGACCTAGAATAATTCTGGTAATTAACAGCGGTTACGCTGTGCTTGTAGGTATCTATGTAATTCTATAGCTATCTCATCTTAAAGCATAAATCTAAGAAGAACATCAGCTAACCAAAACACATTTCGTTTTTAAATTGAATTAAAGGTATGTAAACCTTTTATAGGACTAGTGTCCGAACCGAATTTATTCACCTACACATTAACATTGTAATTTATTTGTTTCGCTTGACCGGACTAGGCACTAGGGTTCTCGGTGATACTGACACAACGTGCGCAATAATGATCAAAATCCTATTTAACGATTTATGCTCTAATTTTATTGAATAGCAAACCACCATTGTCTTTTTTTAGTTGGTACAGCTAGTTTAGACGAAATAATGTAATAAACTACAATCAATAGTATTTAAAAATGTATTATGAACTTTCCTTTACTTATGCTGATTAACTTTAAAATAGATTGTTTTGTTTCTAAATATAAAAATATCTAGATCACAAGATACCGTATCTACTTTTTTGTTGTTATCAAATAATAAGCTGCTACGAATTATTTCCATAAATATTTATTTGTCTGAAATACCCAGAGATAATAATGAACAGATTTGTTGTGTGCAACAACCATCGCGATTCACGTCAATTTCAATCAAGAAATCAACCCGAGTCCATTAGGGAAACCGGACAAACGGTTGTCGGTTCATTAATAATTCAGCTGCTTGAAAAAAATAATTAAAACGATGGATTTTTTATTATTTACAAATATAAAATTCTAAAAAAACAGTTTACCCCTTTTTATATATATTTTTCGTGTGTGGTAATTATCTAAAGGTTGGCGAAACCATTTTGCTTTGTTATCTTTAAGTAGGTACCTACTTTACATTTTCTACAAATGGGCTAATGTTTAATTATATTAATGCAGATTAATTTAATCAGTGCCAGTGTAATAGTTATAGCTAAGCTTTGTGATAAAAAAAATTATTTCCGCCCTGTGGTAGACTTACAAATTGATGGTATAGTGACATTGCTATTTGTTGCCTAAACTGAATAAATGATTTTTAATTCTGTTTTTTTAATTCGATTCGAGCTTTGTTAGGTATTGCTAATCTTGCCGCAAGTGGCCTTTACTGTGACTGAGTTTGTGTATTCCGAAAGTCTTCAAATTAATCCAAGCTTAAGTATAGTAATCTTACAATCCAGTCTCTTAGCAGCAGTACTCCTACCAGAGTAGTAAATAGAAAAGTAAATAGCCTATATACTGTCCCAATGCTGGGCAAAGACCTGCATCACTTAAATCAAGTCATCACTACAATTGATGACTATTGGCTTAATCTCTACGCTTGCTAAGTGCGGGTTGGTGATCACAAACCCGGGCTATGCATCGAAAAGTCTGAGACACACCGACCTAAGAATTGAACTTAGGACCTTCGGTTACCGGGCCGAGTACTTTGCTACTCTTTCTTCCTATATTACGTGGCCTCTCTTTCGCACTCACCATGCCAAGCTCTTCGGGACTGCGAAGTACGTGGGGGTCCTGATCCTGAGTAAAGTCCCATATCATCTGCGTTTCCCCGGACGCAGTGATACCGACAGCAGGCATTTTCTTGAGCTAATAAACATTTAAAATACGACTCATTCCTTGGTGAAGTGTCCTCATACCTTCCTATGTAATCGGAGGATCTCCGAGGCATCCGAGCCGCCCCTGATACTGCTATCAAGGTCGGCACTACAGCTTGTGAGCGAGGCTCGTGTTTAAGTTAATTATGTCGTGTGTGGGGCAGGAAAAAAGCTTCCAGGCATTATTTGTGTTGGTAAAGCGCGCGTGACCTTTCACATTTCACTACTCATGAAAATGTCGTTTCTATTTTGTTTACCTTGCAATAAATATCTTTTTGTAACTGAGCCACCTGATGGATAGTCAAGGACAGGGACGGAAGGCTACCGCAATCCATGGACCTTTGGGTACGCCAAGGGTAGGGTATGCCAAGCCAGGGTTTCACGTGCGCTTAGTTGTTATGCCTCCATGCTCTGAAATTTGGACTTGGTACTGATTTGATAATGGGTCTAGTTCAAACTGGAACACAGCAATGCAAAAAGATACTTTGCAGCAGAAAAAGGTGTTATGGTGGTCGCAAAACAGACGGATTATGGACAGAATCCTTCCAAACGGCACTATGCAGAATTGAATATAACCTGCTCATTTTATGTCCTCACTGCTGCGGCACTAGCCTTCGGATGAAAATACCAAAATTAAAACGGGCTAAGTATATACACGCGGGCCCAGTGCGATTGGTGGTTGTTAAGGACTCCTAATACAGCCGGGACCAACGGCTTTACGTGCCTCCCGAAGCACGGACGAGCTCGAGATGATAAACTTGTGGTCACCGATTCTATGACCGGCATTTGCGATAGTTGCTTAACCTCGTAATCGCAGACCGAACGCTGTTATAACTGCTTATAACCACTACGCCGCCGCCGTCGAGCTCCTCAGTTACGCATTGGAAATTTACGTGGAGGGGATCTTGATTTTTCCCAACAATTACAAAACATATGAAAGTGATATTTGATGACATGATTTTTCATTTAATTGACTTCATTTTGCTAGTTGCAAAAACACGATTTGTTAACTTTTATAACAGAGAAAAAAATATCAAAGTAACCTCTTTTAAAACATAGATTTGCATTTTACAGACAAACCAGACCGATTTAATCATCTAAATTTTCTTAGTAGATTAGTCTTAAAAACACACACTTCAATATGCTAGTTAATTTTTTAAAACTTATTTGTAGTTTTAATTGGAAAGAAAAAAAACAGTTTTTCTCATGGTAAGGGGCGCAACCGCTTTGTATTAGATTAACTGTTTAGCGATGCGTCGCCTTAATCAGATTTATTTTACTTTGCCTTATCTTTACAATACAATCCATTTTATTCCTTTCGCCTCCTTCCGTTACATGACCGTTATAATTCTTTTCATTTGTCGTATCAAAATGCTTTACGATATTTTATAATAATGCAACTAATTAAAATGACCTATCGTAATATTAATGTATTAACGTGCCTGTTATTAAATGATTCAGTAGATTGATTAATAACTGCATTTTACATAATCTTTGACGTATTGATTGAGAGCGCAATTAAAATTATAGGTAAGTATTAGTAGACGACTGGCGCCATAATGCAATAATTGTGATAATGAAAGTACTACGTTTTTTTTAAAATTGAATATTTGTCCATAAACCTTTAAACCTAAAGGTCTCTTTTTAACCGACTTCAAAAAAGGAGGAGGTTTCTCAATTCGACCGTATATATATATTTTATGTGTGTTCGCGGATAACGTCGCCGTTTATGAACCGATTTTGTTGATTCTTTTTTTGTTGGAAAGGAGATATCCCAAGGGTGGTACCATGATAAGGAAACCAGAATCTGATGATGGCATACCAGAAAAATTGAGGGGAGCCTTTGAAAATCGTAGTGGCATTTTTTATATAATTTTTTCAATAAGTATTTTAAAGCACTACTATTTAATGAAGGTCTGGAGTCGATCTGCTGAAAGACTGTCGAGGGAACTCCTCAACGATTTACAGCAATTACATGGAGTTTGGGCTTGATTAATTTGTATTGATGAGAACTTTACACCTAGATAGGTTGGGACTGTCATAAGGGGTCTGATGATGAAGACGAAAGACAGTCAAGGGAACTCATCAACGTTTTACAGTGGCTACTTCATTTCTATTGATGAGAACTTTGCACTCATATGGGTTACAAGTGCCATTACAGGTCTGATGATGAAGACCATAGACAATCGAGGGAGTTCCTTAACGATTTACAGCAGTTACCTTTTGTTGGGCTTACTTCATACGGTTCAATATGCCAAAATGTTCAGTTCGTACAAAAATAATACCTAATTAGGATTGAAGTTTTACATAGGAATACCACCACCTACTAGGCCATCGTTTCCTCATCCGAGAAGCATCCTTCTTACCCATTACTAAAAATCTTAAAATAAAATAATTTTTAACAAAAAAAACCGACTTAAAAAAAAGAAATGAAAAAAGAAGTAAAAACAGCTCTAAAAAGCAAGAAATAATATTGAAATCATATGAGTAATAATTACCTAGAGACGCATATCAGTTTTAAAGAAGGTCTCTTGAAGTCGGGTGGGGCCTTAGGTGGGGCTTTTACAATAAAAAAGTGACAACTATAAAAGTTTAAATGAAACAAAATTGTCCCCAGCCGACCACCAACCACCCGACTTCAATAGACCTTCTTTAAAACTGATATGCGTGTCTAGGTAATTAATAATATGGTTTTATTTCTTGCTTTTAGAGCTGTTTTTACTTTTTTCAGTTTCCTTTTTTTTAAGTCGGTTTTTTTTTAAAATAAAGTTTTGAAAAGATACGAATAGTAATTTGTTTTTAACAAGCGTAAAATTTATATAGATTTTTAATCTTCACTGATCTTTGCTATTTGTTAAAATAAAATGTAAGGATCAGATGTTGATGACGTAGTTATTGGCTTTTAGAGTTGACTGTTAGAGTTGATAAATAAGCACGGGTCGGACAGCTCCACGATAGCCCAAAGCGGTAATCAGGGGTGCGAGTTCAAATCCCGCTGATGTATTTTTTTAGCACTATTCGAATTTTAATTTGTTACAATATTTACGTATTTATGAACATAGGTATAATAGGTTGGTACTTATGTTTATAAAGATATCTTATTAAACAGTAGGTTGGTTGATCTTCGAAGGTTCCCTACAATTAAATATTCAATGCTGATTCTTGAATTCGTAAAACAATGCAAATGAGACGTTTCAGAATAAACAGCAAACACAAATATGTTTGTTTATCTGGAGCCCAAAACAAGCAGAGACCTTTGACAAAATACATTAAAGAAGTCCAAATGGATAAAGGAGCGGATAATGTATTTCTGCTTTTATTAATGGAGATCGATTCACAGAGAATGTATGTTGGTAGGTACAGTCAGATAGAAAAGTATGTTACTTAGTTTTGAATCTACTCAGTAGATACTATAAGCTCATCTATATATATATAAAAATCAATTGCTGTTCGTTTGTCTCGCTAAAACTCGAGAATGGCTGGACCGATTTGGCTATTTTTGATTTTGAAATATTTGTGGAAGTTCAGGGAAGGTTTAAACGGTGAGAAACATAAATAATAAGTAACGGAAAATACTAAAAACGACAATTTAATTTTCCAATACAAAATGATTTGTTTGTTTTGTTGTCATGGAAACTGTCAAAGCGGTACGAAGTCCGCCGGGTCAGCTAGTTAATTATAAAACTGAACGCACTCGATAACAATAAAAGACAGCATGAAATTACAAAATATTTATGAGAGGACCATCTCATTATCCCTGTGACGACACTTCAGACAACGTCAGGAAGAAAAATGTAAACAAGCGAGTAAATTCAGAAAAAGTTTTGAAACCACACTATCTTTAGTCAGCCAGCATTACTGATTTGAAATCATAAAGTGGTGTGACGAGATTTGACTCTAACCGTCTTACAAATAAACGAAGAATAAGGTCCGAATAGTTATTCCGTGTTTTGTTCCTGTAATGTAAACATCATTTCAAATTAGAGTAAAAGAGACAAAACACGGAATAACTATTCGGAGCTTATTCTTTGTTTATTTGTAAGGAGGGCAATATCTTAAATTAAAATAGGTGTGACGAAATTTGACTCACTTTTAGGTGTGACGAGATTCTACTATGACGAATGTGGAACCCTTTCGAATCTACCCGCGGTCAACCTGTCATCTGCTGTGAATACAGACACAATACAATTTTAATTGTTTATGGCACTGATCAGTGCTTGCTGCAGATGAGAGGTTTGTTAAGTCGTCTCTCTCCAGTCCCTCGTACCTAGAACCTGAAAAGCTAGTAGTATCATGCGAAGTGTTTAATTTCTCTCGGTGTCGTATTAAATACATAGTTTTCATTCCCAAAATACAAATAACAGAACCTACATCGATTTGATGGAATTGCTCACCCGTCCGTAGGTATTACCAACTTTGTGTTATCGCAATTTGTTTATAAGTAACAACTGCGCGCAAATCCGAGCTTCAGATAACTAAAACAAACCCGTCTCTGGAAGTTCCTTCAAAATTCATTTATCTATTTCCGTTTCTATGTTTAGCGAAGTTACTGTTCAAGACAAAACAATCCGCACGCCGGGGAGGAAAACCCGGGGAGTTAGGGTTGGTAGATCTGGAGCTGGGTGTCGACTGTTAGAACTCTGGTTACCATGGGCAACCGAATCACATGATCATAGTAGATTGTTTATTTGCCTGAGAGGGGGGGCCTTAGCCTTCATACTGAGAATAAATTATAATAAGACTTAAGATGAAAGCGCATTTGACCAACTGAGGAATCTTTTCTCTGACTTTCTTAATATAACAAAAGGAAGTAAGATGGTTATAGCTTTCAGGATTTCCTGAGACCTTTGAACCGCCTCTGTGGTCTAGTGGTGAAGACCACCGGTTTAGACCCAAAGGTTCCGGGTTCGATTCCTAGCGGGGTGTACATGTTTGTGTACACGGTTTGGGTGGTATAGCTTGTTTGTCCGCCTGGCTAGCTTAACACCATCATATATAAATATGTAGCATCAATGTTTGTAGCATTGTTGTGTTCCGGCAGCTAGAGATAAGATAGTCAGTGCCTCAGTAGTTGAAGATTGCGGGTGAAGTGCGCTTCCACCTATTGGCCTTATCATTATTTAACATCCAGGTGAGATCAAGATACTGTGCTTACCCGTAAAATATTAAAAAAAAAAACCTCTGGCTGTTGGGTTAAGAACGTCCGACTGTTACATTTTGGTTGTAAATCTGGCTTCCTTCTAACGGTCCAACTCCTTCCTCAAGGCCGGCAACGCATCCGCGATTACTTTGATTTTGCGGGTGTCCATGGGCGGCGGTGATTGCTTTCCATCAGGTGACCCGCCTGCTCGTTTGCCTCCTTTTAACATAAAAAAAAGACGTGCAGCAAGATCTCCAAGTAAGCATCCAAGGCGTGGTCCTCTCATTAACAGATGCCTGATCGCCTCTTTACTTTCTTTTTTTTTCTACACTCACACCAATTATCTAGCCCAAGAGAAGCTTCGTTATGAAACTCGTTAAATGGTTACTAGACAACGGATAAACATACTAAAAATACTTAAATACATACTTATTATATACATAGAAAACACCCAGACTCGAGATAAACATTAATTTCTAAATTGACCCGACCGGGGATCGAACCCGGGACCTCAGAGACGGCGACACCATGAAAGCCGGTGTACAAACCACTCGACCAAGGAGGTCGTCAAAATCTGCCTCTGTCGCCTCTGGGAATCTGTTAAGTTATGCTACACATTTTGGCATTATAGAAAGTACACTTTACATGTAATTAGGTATCTAATATTTTTCACTAAGTATATCAATTTTTTTTATTTAAGCAACAATTTACTTAAATCTAACGCAGTTACAGTTTTGTATGCTTCGATGCTGACTGTACCTACCTGGATAGGAACGCTTGCGAATGAATGAGCTGTAAATTTTAACTTCTAAAAAGGAACTCATTCGTGAGGTTCAGTAAGGTACCTACCTCATATTGTTCTGAGCTCAGTCCATATAAAAAAAATACACTGTATATTTTTAAAAGGTTTTAAAAGGAGGTAGGTAGAAATATTCAAGACAAAAACTGCTTCCAATCTCTATATAGGTTACTAGCGGTTCGTCCCTGCTTCGTACGGGTGGACATTTTTTTTATAACCTAAGTTACTCAGCGCTAATGTAGCATTCTAATCGTGAAAGAATTTTTTAAATCGGTCCAGTACTTTTGAGTTAATTCGTTCCAAACATACATACATACAAAGATACAAAGGTTTCCTCTTTATAATACTAGTATAGATATTGTCCGATCCGATCCGAACCAATGCATATACAATTCGGGAAACGCGTAAACTTGCCTGTATATAATTTGCACTAACTTTTTTTAGCTTAAATAAAAAACAAATCGTTATCTAAAGACATTTCGAATGATTTATGAAAATAAAGAGTATATATAAATATGTAAATTCTATTGTGAGTGTTGATACACATTTTTGTTGTTGGACCGGTAAGCTGAGACCACAGGGGTTGCGCGGAAGGACCCTGGACCTTCCTCACTCAATAGGGGCTTATGATGAAGCTTTATCTATAGGTTAGCTACCTATAGAAAAAGCTTCACCGTTTGATTTACTGCTTTTTGATGCTATACATTTTTGTCATGGATTGTTAAAGGATACCCAAAACGCTTACTAGTACTCCGGCGCATGGTGTTTGGTGAAATTCATATTAAATTTACAATTTACATTTTTTACACTTTCAAAGTAAAAAGTAAATAGTGTTGAATAATTTCGGCGGGCTGGTTAGACCTACGATAGCTCAATTGGGAGAGCACCTGACCCGGTATGTCAGAAGGGTGCAGGTTCAAACCCTGCTCGTGGAAGTTTTTCAACATTGGTGTTTTTGTACTACCTGAATCTCCTAGGCATGAAGTTGACTTCCAGTCTGAACTTCGGTGACACCATCGAAATTAAGGCTCAAACAGCGGCAAAAAAACTGGGTGTCCTAAATAAGGTTAAGCGATATTTCACGCCGGGACAGCTTCTAACTTTATATAAAGCGCAAGTCCGATCGTGCATGGAGTATTGCTGCCACCTTTGGGACGGTTCAGCTAAATACCAGCTCGCCGCGCTTGATTCGGTGGAACGCAGAGCCAGGAAAATTATAGGTGACGATAAGCTAGTTAAAATTAAGCTTCACAGTCTCGCTCACCGCCGCGCAGTTGCCTGCTTGTCGGTCTTTTACAGGCTATACTTTGGAGAGTGTGCTATTGAGCTGCATGAGCTCATTCCACCTTCCCCATTTTACCATCGTGAATCCAGACGTACGGCTGGCTACCACCCTTACCTGGTTGATATTCCACTTCTGCGCACTAAGCGTTTTGCTTCTACATTTATAATGCGTACAGCCAAAGAGTGGAATTCCCTGCCGGCGTCTGTGTTCCCGAGTGCATATAACCCTAAAGTTTTTAAAGCCCGAGTGAATAGGCTATTTCTGGGCAAGCTTGTCCCATCGTCGGCCTCTTCTTAGCCCTAGGGATTAGAATGAGGCCAAGAGCAAGCCCATCTCACAATAAAAAAAAATAAAAAAAAACTTTTCATTAAATAATTTACACCTATTTCACACCACACTGATGAAAAAAAATCATTTTTGATAAACAAGGCAAAGCTACAACAAATGGAAAATAAAATTAAGTATGTCACCACACAGCACAGTTACTTCTATATCTGTAAAAAATCTTATTACTTTAATTTAAATAAGCTGTAAAGAATTTGCTTGCATGCCTGCGTCACCCCTCGAGACGGGACTAACCTAATAAAATCTATTAAGAAAATGTAACAAGCGGGAACGCGAGGGGACTCCGCATTCTGGCAACAAACATCACATAATATCTAATGCTCAATAAATATTATTATGGGAGGTTGAAGGACACAGTGGCACACTCCCATTTACAATATTAACATCCGAACGAAACCACATTATAAAAAAGGGTTGTGCAAAGGTTTCTATTGACATCGATATTGTTGATGTGTAACATCTTTCTGCTCGCCTTCTAATACAATTTGTGGGAGTGATTTCGTAGAAAAGGGACGGAAGTAGGGTCGTAACGGTGTGATCCTGTAACTGTTACGTCGGGGAAGCCACCAGTGATCGACACTTTAAGTCCAATGTCCGTTGTAGGTCGTAATATTTGTGGGAGTGATTATGTAGAAATGTGATCGTAACAGTGTAACAGGATAATAGTGTGACATGTCTTCTAATGAGTATTTACTGCATTCTCTTTATGATTTGTAAATCTATATTCTATTTTCTATTGTAATATTGATTTCAACCATTTCGTGTGTAATAGACTTTTAAACAATATAAAAAAAAAGAAAAAATAGAGAAGAAAAAAATATACGTCATTGTTAATTCTATATTCTATTTTCTATTGTAATATTGATTTCAAAAGGTGAGATGTCAAATGTGGGCCCGCGTGGGGGTTTATGGCGCGTTTATGGCCCTATCCAACCATAAGGAAGGCTCGTGCTCCAGCAGTGGGGACTAAAAATGAGCTGATGATGATGATGATGATGTCAAATGTTACACATCATTTGCGACTACTGTAAGGTTCGTTCGTTTTTTTTTGTTTTTACTACGATCAACATCAATAATGCGATCTCCATACTGAAGTTTGGAGGATACGATGGGGAAGCGGTTGACCTCGCCTTGTGATGATGATAAGGTCGGAGGTAACCACAATTAACCAGGAATTCTAATAATGAGGAACTGGCTATTAACTCTAATTTTTGAAACGCAACAATAACAATAATAAGCTAGTGGCAGCTAGCCAGCCGGTATCCAGTATTATTACCTACATGCTATGAATCGAACCCGGGACTTTTTAGCTCTGAAACCGGTGGTCGAATCCTTGAAGACCGTAGAGGCTTTAAAATAACTGCTGCTTTTTTGTTCGTTTCACACGAAGTTGTTTGAAAAACAGATGATTGACATAAAAGTGTGTAAAATGTTCAATAGTAAAGTTTGTAAATGGAATCATTAAGAAAAAATATTGGAAATTAAAACGAAAATGTACGTTTCAACGTTGAATATGGATCGTTTTAACAAAAACAACAAAACGAATTCGTTTAAAAGCGATCGAGCAGCCCTTTCACTATCTATCAGAATGACTTTTTAAAAGCAATTATGAACGATTGCCCTTTACAACTGGACGTACTTTCACTTTGAACGATGCTTTACTAATGTGTTTTTTGGGGCAATTTATTCTACTTCTTGTGTGCACACCAGCGCACTTGAATTTGATACCTTCTGTTAATGTACAGTCACGAGAATTAACATGTAAGCAATGTAACTCTTAATACAATGGAGTAAGAGTCAAAACTAGTCAAAAGTGTATTGGTACATGTTAATACTCCTGCACATCAGTTTATTTCCTCAATAGACTTAGAACTTCACATAATACTAGCTGAACGGCGGACTTCGTACCGCTTTGACAGTTTCCATGACAACAAAACAAACAAATCATTCGTCCGCTTAAGAACACCTGTATCCCATGATGGACGCCTATAGCAGCGCCACCTACCGGATCAAATTGTAAATCTGAACCATTCTCAAATCCAACTTGAACACACAGAAAATTTCATTCAAATTCAAATAAAGTTGAACATTTATTGAAGAAAGACAATTTTGAATAGGTTACTCTACTACTCTACACCACATCTGAGTTATGTGTTGGGATCAGAGAAACACTTTACATTGTAAATTTTGTTTGAAAACTGATATATCTTTTGCTAAAACCTTCTTTAATAAGGTAAACATTTGGAACATTTTGTCATAGACAAGTTTGCGCAGAATCAGCATGCAGACAAAATAGCCTTGATATTTTAGTCTTGCTTTATTTTTTTTTCAGTATTGACGTTTTGCTTTCATTGACGATGTAATAATATTTAGAAACACGAGTTGGTCGAACTACCCTTTCTTCCTTACAACTGTTACAATTGTCGATATAATTTAAAATGGACGTAAAGTTTTCGCTGACAAGTTAAGCTAAGTTTGTTCAGAGCTTACTGTCAGACGGTTCACACCTGCGCTCTTTTGGTCAAGTTTAGGCTGCGTGCACACGAAGCCTTGGGTTATTTTAAGAATATGCTATGTTCCTTCTTTATCTGGATGCAAAATTATAATATCTCGAGCCCTTACGTGCATTAGAAGGGACGTTAAGCCATTCGTCTAGGTTGTATTCGTAAAATGATATTTGTTAAACACTATCGATTGGGCGCTTATTATGGTTATGGACTGTTCTCTCCAGACGCTATTGTTTATGTTTGAATACCAACAGTGGGATATATAGACTGATGATGACTCATGTACTCCACTGGTGTTCATTTAAAATTTTACTCACAAATAATATGAAAGACTAGAAACAGCCTTCTGAATCAAATTAAATAATTGTGTATAGGTAGTTTATTAAATTACTTACATGTTATTACTTTTATTGTTTTTTTATCCTTAAGGGCATGGTACTCGACGTTCATAAGTGCACCTACCACCACCTAAACTTAATAAATATTTTTCATTGGATTTTATGTATCGTGTTCATGTCAAATCTTAGGCAGATTTGACATGAACACTAAATTGTAAAATAAGTAGCGTATAAAAATGTCAACGTTTGCAATATAAATAATACTCACAAAGTATTTTTTATTATCTAGTAAAGTAGCTAAACCATCCTTAACATTACAATGAATACCTACACAGCTAAAGTATTTAAAACCAAATTAAAATCTAAATTGTTCTGAACCATGTTCGATATAAAAAAAAGTATGTTGAATGAATGCAAAATGTGTGCGAATTAAGTTGTTTTGGGTCATAAATTTGCGTTCATAAAAATACTATGCCGAATTAAGGGCATGAATTAGTTACGTTTATTGTTTCCTGTTTCGTGGAGATTTTAATTAATGAATTAGGTACCTACCTACCTATATGGTTCAGCTTCGCGAGCTCGGCGCGGCCGGCGGACGAGGCGACATTACCTACTACTGACTAATTTACCTTTTTTTAATTGCACGTTTTTTTAGGTATGACTTTGATTTTGCGACGAAACGAATTGTGTAAATTTTTTATTGTAACTTATGTCATTGCAATAACATTTAAAGGTAATCTTTAATTTTGCTATTAAAACCAATAAAAAAATAAAAAAATGAATAAAATTTAAAAATATATTTTTTTAGGTTATATTATAAATAGTAAAATGTAAATATATTATATTAAATGTAAATTATTTAAATAAGTTTTGCAGGAGCCTTCCTACACTTTATCCACATCCTCCGTGAGTGTGGTCAAAGTGAGGCCTTTGCCCAGGAGTGGGATAGGGCTTTAATAATAAAAACAAAATTATAAATAAGTGTAGATATATTTTTTTATAAATATTTATAACGTTTAAATTTAATGTTTTTGTATGTAATAGTATAAAAACAGCACATTTGAAGTAACCTCAACATCACCGTAGTATTTAACAAGCAGCCACCAACACGTGACACCGTAAACCTGCCCATTAAGTGCAATGAAATTGTAATTAACATTCCTTACTTTGTACAGGAAAAAATGTACTACGACGAGCTACTGAGTAATATGTAGTTTAAACGATCTGTCATAGCATCAAAGCATTACTCTACTGCATCAAACACAACTGACATGATTTTTTTATAGTAGGTATCCTGTTTACTATTTAGACATAATTATATCATTTATAGCCGCTGGATGCGAGCAGCACAAAACCGGTCGTTGTGGAGATCTTTGGGGGAGGCCTTTGTCCAGCAGTGGACGTCTTTTGGCTGAGGTAATAATGATGATGATATGATTTGTGTTAACTGACAGCTCTACTCATGATTTCATGTAATTTATTGACATATTGCTGCAATAGCTGTCGGTTTTTAAAGTTATCAATGTCATATTGTTTCGCAAAGTATACGCGAACACTGAACATTGAACGGAAACAATGTTTACTGGTTTATTCATGTTTATTTTACATATTATTCTATCCTGACGTTTCAGTCCCCCTAAGACTGACCTGCAAGAACATCAGGTATAAAAATTCATTTTAAAATAATTTTGTAAAAAGAGATCCTGTAAAAAGTTTTAAATTACAAATTTATCGATGTTTGATATTTATAACTTATCGATGTTTTCAGCTAAAGTCCAATCACTAGAGTGCGCCAGACAGAGCGGCTGGGTTCTATACAGCGAGTTGGGGCCGGGATTGTTCCAAATCAGGTTCAACGGGTCCACGGGAACGCTCGCCGTATTGTATTCTTTTCAGTGTTTAAGAGTTAGGAAAAAGCTGTGGGAACTCTTGTTGTCATGGAGGAGTCACAGGTGGAGGGTAATGCTAACCATAAGGCGTATTTATTTAGCGCAGTTGGACAGTGCCGAAAGGTTATTAATTGGTATTTAAAAGTCACATTATTATAATTGTAAACTTTAATAAGTTCTAACTGTTGGACCTTGGCATGGAAATGTTCTTTCCGACGCGAGGTTCGATGTTTAAGACCCAGAGGTTTACTCAATAATCAATACTAAGACTTTATTGCATTCCATTTAGTTTCGATTCTTAGTAGAAATGCAAGGTTTGGTTGGTGGTAGAGTTAAAGCCTGGTGAAGCTGAAAATGCCGTTTGAGGCAATCAGAAAACTATCTAAAAAAATGGTGGTTGAGCTTTTTCTATATGCAACCATATAGAACCTAACTGTCAACCATCTATCTATCGCCTATCATATTAATAAATCAATTTAAATACCTACTTATTTCATTATATTTTAATAAAACCATTAACGTTCGTTAATGTAGCATACCATATAGGTGGTTACAATGGGTGTTCCACAGGGTTCAATTCTTGGTCCTTTCCTATTTTTAATTTATATTAACGACTTGCCTTACTTTGTAAAAGACAAACATGAGATAGTATTGTTTGCAGATGATACCTCACTTTTATTCAAAGTGAAACGACGACAGCCGATTGATGACGATGTGAACAATGCTGTCACAAAGATAGTTCATTGGTTTAGTGTTAACAATTTGCTATTAAATGAACAAAAAACCAAATGTATAAGATTTGTATTACCCAACGTTAAGGAGGTAAAAACCAGTGTAAAAATTAAAGATAAGAATGTGGACCTTGTGGACACCACAGTGTTTCTAGGCATTACGTTGGATGCAAAGCTACAGTGGGGCCCACATATAGATAAATTGTCGAGTAGACTGAGCTCTGCGGCTTATGCAGTAATGAAAATTCGTCAGATCACTGACATTGAAACAGCTAGACTTGTTTACTTTAGTTATTTCCATAGCGTAATGTCGTACGGCATTTTACTGTGGGGCAATGCTGCCGATATTCAAACTATCTTTGTGCTGCAAAAGCGGGCTATTCGAGCAATTTATAATCTAAAAGCTGGTAATTCTCTTAGGGAGAGATTTAAAGATATTAATATAATGACAGTTGCATCACAATATATTTACGAGAACCTAATGTATGTATATAAAAATATTGAAACTTTTTCTAAAAACAGTGATATTCACAATGTAAACACTAGAAATAAAAACAAACTAGCAGTACCTAATACTAGGCTCCACAAAGTAAATAATTCATTTAGAGGCCTGTGTGTACGTTTTTACAATAAAGTTCCAAGTAATATCCAAAAACTAGATATTAATAAATTTAAAATCGCTATTAAAGAAAAGCTTTATAAAAAAGCTTATTATAAAGTGTCTGATTACATTGAAGACAAAACAGCATGGGTTTAAAATGCTCCAATCTATTTCTAATCCAATATATTGTTAAGGTTTTTTAAACTTGTATGTATAACTTGGTAACGTAACGGCATATAATTTTGTAAATGTCGTTACATAATGAATTAAAGCTGTGGAGTTTCTTGCGCCCATTCTTCTCCACAGCTAAAAATAGACGTCCTGAATGGGTAGTAGGTAAAAAAATTATGGACGATTCAAAAGCACTTTTCTAAAGTTTATTTGAATAAAGAATATTTGACTTTGACTTTGACTTTACCTTATTAGCTACTTAATTACATCACTAAAAAACATGCAAAATTAACATCTCATTTAAAAGTGGAAAACGTCATTATCAAAGTCCCACATTTAGGAGTACAAGATGTCTGTAGCATTAAATCTTTTTTCTAGTGAAAATAGACCTAAAATCATAAAAAAGATAAATCAACCGTAACCCAAAGGCACAGATGCCGCTTATGTCTCTGGAACATTACGGCCGATTGTGAAGTTTTGGGTTTGACAATTTGTCAGACCGGGCGGCGCGGCTTCTGACCTTTTTGAGCCTAGGTTTCAGACATAGCTGTAACAGCTCCGTCTAAAATTGGAAAAGATTTATTTAAAAAAATACCTCTAATCTACCAATTTAATTTTCTTCTTAAAATTAGAACTTTCAGTCAGAAACTCAAAAGTCTCGGGCTCGATGAAGTGGGAAGTACATATTGTATTGGGTTTGTGAAGGGTTATCTGAGACTGCCGCGATAACAACATTTTTAGCAGCATTGTTGTGTTCTGACAGTTAGAGATAAGCCGATTCCTCAGCAGTTGAGGATTCCGGGTGAAGAGCGCCTGGCCTGATCATCACTTACAATTTGGTTAAATGATAGACTTTTATTATTAAGTGTACCATACACACTTTATTAAGGACGACCTCCTTGGTGGTGGTTTGTACACCGGTTTTCATGGTGTCGCCATCTCTGAGGTCCCGGGTTCGATCCCCGGTCGGGTCAATTTAGAAATTATAGTTTTTCTAAATTGTCTCGGGTCTGAATGTTTTATATGTATAATAAGTATTTTAAGTATGTTTATCCGTTGTCTAGTAACCGTTTAACGAGTTTCATAACGAAGCTTCTCTTGGGCTAGATAATTGGTGTGAGTGTGGGAAAGTTTATTTATTTATTTATTTACTTATTTATTTTATTGCAACTAAACAAGAGCCTACTATCTACCACCGACTTTGCAAGAAACTGAATGTAGAGCTTTCGTATTTGAACAACAAATCTAAAAGGGTCTCTTTGTACAATCAAACTATTTTCCTAATAAAATTTAAATTATTGACTTGTGCCAATATTAAATACGAAATAAGAATCAATTTTGCAGTTGAATTGAATATGAATGACCATGCTTAGAATCATCAAGAAACAAAAAAAAGTAGAGTTCCTTATTGTTACTTTTTTATGTACTAGTGAAAATGAAGTCTTACGCATACCTTAACCGAGGACCTACATAAAAACTCCTATACCCAGGGGGTTCGAAGCCTTCGTAGAGGCCGTAAGGCTGCAATGGAGTGCCCTAGAAAGGGCCACCGCGAAAGGCTCCGTCGAGTTCCCGCCGGGATTCCGCTATCGTAGAAGAGTGGTACCAAGTAGTTTAGCGGGTCGGGCAGACCATCTTCCAACCTCACACACCACCCGGGTTCTAACAGCCGTTCAAGACGGTTCAATACTAAATTTTACTCGTAAAAAGGCGTAATGTGGGACTCCCATCTCCCCCCCAAGTCCACAAGCTACGAAAAGCTCGATAGGTTTGTGGGGGATAGTAGGAAAGCTCCACTGTTCTCCTCTGTTCCCTATCTACTGACCCTGATAGGTAGGGTATGGCAGCTGGAACTACGGGTCCGGCTGTCTTTTCAAGGGTACCACGGGAGTTCCGGATCGTAGGCCCCCTGCCAGTTATGCCTTCGCGGGCGTCTCCGGCAGGCCCCGGACATGGGTTGGACTCGTGGTGGCATGTGGTTAGCTATAGAAGTGGGAATGTTCGTCTGCCTGGTTGGTCTGCCAGGCTTCCATTTCGTGCATAGCGAGCGGGTCTTAGTAGCGGTCCGGTGGGGGCCTTAAGCGAAAAGATCTGCGGGGTACGTGAGTTACCCTTAGTTGGTGTGGTGCTCGGTGGTTTTCACTGAGTAGTTACTCCAACATCTCCGGTACTAGTCTGGAGAACTAGTAGAGGTGCCCGCTAGATGCAAAGGCCTCCGGTTTAATCAGCCGCGTAGGAATTTGGAATTGATCAGGTGCCTGGATGGGTACCGAGAAGTGAGTGTGCTTACAACTCCGCCACCAAAGAGGACATTTGGTAGTTGGCTTTAGAGCTGACGGCCCAAGCAGTGGTATACTGCGAGTTGTGCTCTTAGTGCAACGAGAAGTGAGCGAGCTTACAGATCCGGTGACCTATATCTGGATATTAGGTGGTGGACTATACGTGTCCACGGGGCGACTAACTTGAGACACTAGTCTTAAAAGTACTGGATGAAGGATGCGTACCGGCGTGTTCTGATCTGGCGTTATGACGTGACGTAGATGGTCCCTTGCGCTTGCGTAAGGTTATTCTGACACCTACTTTGTAACCGGAAGGTTGGTAGGGGGTGTCAGTATAAACTTTAAAGTAGTGTATAGCGGGTTGTTCTCCTCTGTTGAAGCCGTTCTTCAGTCTTCAACAACCTCTTCGGGGATATAATCGTGCTCGAATTCATGCATGAGTTATTCGCTAAAAATAGGTGTGCCGCAACGTAGGTATTATGGAAACGCCATTCTTTAACGTTATACATAATTAAATGTTAAATGAGTATGACATGAGTCAGTAACTGGCTTCATTTTCTTTAGGCGTAAGGCCTGCGTTACCGTCTGTGCATAATAATATCTTTGTTTCTGCACAAGCTTTCCGCCCGCCGGCGAAATTGTGCGCGTACAGATAAGTTTCTTTTAAAATAAAGTTATTTAAATAAAACAAGCTTATTTAAACAAAAACATATATGATATGTATTTGTTAAAACAGTTACATTTGCAGGGCACTCATCGAACATTATAAAACAATCATGTTTTCTAAAGTTTACGCGAACACTACACATTGAAATGAAACAACTTTTACGGATCTAGGTACCTACTCGCGTTTATGTTACACATTACTTTTAATTAATGTTTATCCTGACGTTTCGAACCCTAATTAAAAGTAATGTGTAAAATATACGCTAGTAGATCCGTAAAAGTTGTTTCATTTCAATTATAAAACAATGAAAAATAGGAAAATTATTTAGCCATTGAAAGTGTAGGTAGTGTTCTAAATAATTTCGTCAAAACAGTTACATAGTTTACTTCCTATATATGTGCCTGCATACAAAGTTACTTATATCCACTACAGACAATGATAGTACACCAGTTAACTAAAATTTACTTTTAATTACTGTTATGCGCAAGCTTCCGACTCCAAAAGGCTAAGAAAGCCTTTTAAATGTTCCCTTTTACTAATAAGCAGTACATCCCATCCCGTGATTCTGCGCAGGCGTCCCGGTGACTCACCGCTCCGGCCAGCCTCCACTTGTGGTGTACTGTCGACTTTGCTATTAATTGCATTCTGATCTATCAACCAAGGAAGGTTTGTATCTCGGCCGGTCGCTATGATCATGAACCCAAGTGCGGCCCCGGCCGATGAACTGGCCACAGATTAAATAGTAAACACGCCGAATGTTTTTACGTCAGTTTAATCTAATTAATAGAAAATATCAATTCAAAGATATTCTACTACAATTACTGTTCTCTTGTTTTAGAATATCTGATATTTCAGCACAGTTGCATGCGCCAAGATTACTCCAACCTATAAGTGTATGAGAGTTTGTATGTATTTTATAAGTTACTAGCTGTGCTCGCGACTTCGTCCGCGTGGAATAGTGACTTTCGGCAGCATTTTTAATTTTTTAGGCTCTTTTCCCGTTTTTGCAACATTTTTCACTGATGCTTCGCTCCTATTGGTCGCAGCGTGATGTTATATAGCCTAAAGCCTTCCTCGATAAATGGACTATCTAACACAAAAAGAATTATTCAATTCGAACCAGTAGTTCCTGAGATTAGCGCGTTCAAACAAACAAACAAACAAACAAACAAACAAACAAACAAACTCTTCAGCTTTATAATATTAAGTATAGATATAGAAAATATTGCTAAATATGACATAATGATTCACCCAAAACGAAACGTGTGTCTATATAAAACATTCGTAAAGTGTACAAGGTCAATAATAGTCGAACAATCGCAACGTTAGAAGGTATTACACATTCAACAGATTTATTGCGACACAGTTTAATAAATTTACATACTACGAAACTACGATTCCATGGAATATTGTAGCTCGTACATTGTCCATGGAGCTTGTACAGTCGCACTCAGCAGACGATACACGTGCTTATATCAAAGTTTCAGAACTGAACACGGAAGCGCGATGCTGTAACAAAGGTCAAGAGCGAGCACACACTGTATATTTACGTGTTTCAGATATATTTAACCGGAAAATAATAATGATTTAATGAATAATGCATGACATTTTAAATTTTGTCATTGGTTTTTAACCTTATGTCATCAGGATAACCCTCGCTAAAGCCCGGGCTCGACCGCGAAATGAGCGAGGTCATTAATGAGCCCTTTTAACTCGCAACGATAATTTTCATAGTTGAGGCTCTCCGCTAGTGTTTTTCGCGGTTGAGCCTCAACTATGAAAATTATTTCAAAAAACTAACTAACTAACTAATTAAGATTGTTTCAAAAAACCCTTTCAATTGTTTCAATATTCGAAATTTTAAATTTAAAAATATATTATTTGAAGATTTTCCCGAGCGTCGCTTCTGTGAATAGCCTCACGCTATTATCTATGAGCGGCGTGTAACGTCACAGCCAGCGATCGTTAATGAAGAATTTTTTCTGGTGTCTTACGCACGAGCGTGGTAGCCTAAGCAACCTTGCGTGGGGCCAGCCCAGACGAATTTAGACGTTGAAAAACAATCCTAAACACTACGTTGCGGCACACGTATTTCCGAGCCGGCAGTGGAACAGGGGCGCGCGGGGATGCCGCGTCGTCTCGCCTTACTACGTACACTGTGATACAGTCGACTCCATATACATGGTGACTTTCTTATCACCGTCCAAACCTTCTGAGATGCCTCCCGTGATACAAACGAACAACTCTTACTTTTGGACCAACTCTCCCTAACTCGAAAATAAAATTCAGCTGTTCCATACATTTTGGTCGAATGAATATTGATGTTTGGTATGGGGCGTCTAGCACTTTTGTACGCTAGCAAACCAATTGATTGTTATACCAAGCGAATATTATATCAAGCAATCATTATTTGAAACGTTATTATCTTAAATAATAGTTATATGAAATGACGCGTATATCAAACAAAATTATATGAAATGAACAATATATTAGGTGAGTTTTATTTCAAATGGTATTATTCGATACGAACGTTATAATAGATGGTATTATATAAAATGAATATTATG
Source organism: Eudonia lacustrata (assembly GCA_947562085.1). Classification (NCBI taxonomy): domain Eukaryota; kingdom Metazoa; phylum Arthropoda; class Insecta; order Lepidoptera; family Crambidae; genus Eudonia; species Eudonia lacustrata. The sequence goes on along the minus strand of OX387319.1, from coordinate 23,139,311 downwards.
TAAAGTAAACGTTGTGATAAATAAAATTATATTAAGTGTTGGTATAACAAATGATTATTATGTAAAATGAACGTTATTAAAGTTCAATTATATCAAATGTTGGTATATCAAGTGAGACGCACCGAAAATAAAGAGGTTGCAGAAGGTTACTTTCATACGAACATAACAGATCGAAACATTCCGAGCGTAGCTGTTGGTAGATTCCGTGTTTTTTTTTCTTTTTTTTTTATATTAACGGGTAAGCACAGTGCCTTGATCTCACCTGATGTTAAGTGACGATAAGGCCAATGATGGAAGCGCACTCCACCCGGGATCCTCAACTAGTGAGCCACTGGCTATCTTATCTCTAGCTGCCGGAACACAACAATGCTACAAACATTGATGTTATGGCGATATTTTTAGACCTGATGTGATGTGATGATGTGTCCGTGAGAGATTGTCTATGTGTGTGTTGCTCTATCGTTTGTATGGACTTTCCTTATTTTGTGCTTCTGTTAACTTACGGCAACTATAAATAAAATAGGACGACAGGGTCCTATAATAAGCTCTCTATCCTAAACTATTTATGTTTCTCTTGTATTTTTTTTATAAAACGTCTATTGATGTAGTGTGCATTTTCCCTTTCTGTACCGCAGCATGTACTTAGGGTTGCCAAACATTTTGCAGGAAATTAAAGTAAATCTATCACTAATTAGTATAAAAAAAAGGATTTGAAGAAAAAATAAAGTTATTTATTTAAATGTTTAATTAAAAACACATTTCTTTGTACTCTTGGAGTATCGAATAATTTTTTATTGTTTTATAGCACGTTCAGAAAGTCTGAGTATCATTCAGTAGTTCAGAAATTAAGTCAACAGGAATATTCCGTTCAAACGCACGCATTAGTCGGAAATAAAGTATTTTCCATACTTTAGTTTTATTAAAAAGAATAAAGTATGGGGATGGAAAATAACGTAGGATACGTTATTTTAAAGTATGGTTGGCAAGCCTACATGTACTGTCAGTCTATTTATTTATTTAATATATTATATTAAGCAATCATATACACACAATTAAGGTCTTACATAAGTGTTAGTAAGTACATGAGCACTATAAGGGCATAGCAAAATTAAAATTAGAATAAAATTTACTTAAGTCTAGATAGTTTACATTTGAATTAACTGGATATACTGTAGACATATAATTGGACTTGAGTGTACACGGTTAAACCGACGTGTTCGCACATTCAGCCTTTTAAATTAAGCTCAGTCAAGTGACACCTCTGTTCTATAATCTGTCCGCTTCATTTGACGTGCCGAGTGTTGCGTGAAAGCAATCTCTCAAACTAGATGATGTCGTGTTCGGTTCGGTCCCATAGCTGTAGTACCTACGCGTCAAGGATGTCTGTTGTATAATTTCTTGTAACATCACAATGCTTGGGAGTCGGTTGTTGTTCCACAAAATAAGGAACATCTCACTCTCTCAGAGAGTTTGCTGATTGGCTCTAGTGTGTGTTGCTCCAGCGCGTCTGTATGAAGTTTAGCTTCTGCAGTCATTATTTTGTACCTAAATAATGATGTCTCGGAATCTTAGGGTTGTCGCCTGTCTGTCATCGTTATTAAAGCTTGATGTCACTGGAAACTTCAGAGATATTTCGTGTGACACTCGACTGTTTATAGAGGAACGTGAGACGTTAAGCGAGAGTGGGCTTTAATAATTTATGGTTGCGTTTATATCTCATTTTAGGAATACTGATTAAAATTTGAAGAACATATGAAAAGCTTGGCTCGTTGCTAAATTGTATTCACATATACCTACGTTAAAAAGGTTTTTTTTTTGAGAGAGATTGCTGATTGCCTCAAACGGCATTTTCAGCGTCACTGGGCTTTTTGGGGGCGGCGAGGTACGTAAAGGGTACCTCAAGCCGTGTTAAACGAATCACCTTCGGAGGTTTTCTAGAGGGAACGGCATCACTCACTTAAAAGTCCGTGTCCCCGTGCCCTATTAGATTCTCCGAAGGGTTCGGATCGGATCGGTTAAAATCAGGTTAAAAAGGTGTACAGTTGTAGATGTGTTATTTGTTGTACTTTTCGAAGCGTTGTCTCAATTTAGCAACACATTAAAACTACGCATACGCCAGCACCACCTGGGCCGGGCGATGACAGACCCAAGGATTCAATCACAACACCACAATGTAAAGTAAAAGTTATTACAATTTGTATAATATTTAGTTTGAAATAGAATTAGAATATTTAAATTATTGTTACCCTAATACAATGAATGAAGAGATGAATGAAGAGCTCGATGGCACAGTGGTCAACGCGCCCGGTCTGCGATTGCTGAGGTTAAGCAATTTTCGCAAAAGCCGGTCATCGGATGGGTGTACCAAAAAAAATTCATCTCGAACTCCTCCTTGCTTCGGAAGGCACGTAAAGCCATCCATAGGAAAGGCTCGTGCCCCAGCAGTGGGGACATAAAAATGAGCTGATGATGATGATGACAATGAATGTTATTTTGAATTTCTTATTTGATTGGATAGAGTGTCAGTGTTTAGTTTTAGTTTTAGAGGTCGGACCAAAACACACTACCATATAATAAGGAGACTGCAAGAGGCGAGCTTCATGCAAACACACATGCCTAGACAGCCTCTCACGGCTCTCTCTCTCTGCAATCGGAGTGTTCCGAGCTGTCCCGAGACCCGTGTCCGTGTAAGGGGTGTATGTGTGAGTTGTTCGAGCGCGGTTGTACTGAGCTTGCCTTTTGGGTCCTCCATACTTTGTGCTACTGGGTGAATCTACAAATATTTTGCTGTTTTCGATACCCTTATCACCGACTATCGTTAAAATAGTTTGCATTTACAAGCTTGAAATTGTTATGTGAAACAATGAAGTAGGTATGGTCAAGTGTTTCTCATACTCATATTCGAATGCATACGTATGGTAATGATGAAATTTGTGTGAGGAATCCATCCATCTCGCCATCGGTATCTCGCCATCGGTATCTCGCCATCGGTATCTCGCCATCGGTATCTCGCCATCGGTATCTCGCCATCGGTATCTCGCCATCGCTGAAGTTATCGATCGCGCAAACAGTAACATACATAACTCCGTCGGTGTACCCGCGCGAGTAGTAAGACTATTTAAACAAAAGTATTATTTATACGCAGCGGCGAGTGGCGGGAAACCTTGAGAAAAGGCGGGCCTCAGCGGTGCGGCCTCACCATGACGCGTGCGCAGCGCCCGGCGGCGGGCGTACTGCGACTTTTAATAGCCATACGATAACGTTATCGAATACGAGGATTCTAGTGAGGCATAATTTTAACTTGCCTCTTTTATCACTGCGAGGTGCTGCTACAATGCCATACAAATTCTAAAATTTGTGGAATTAATACGATTATTAGCGCCTCGGCAGCCAATTGGAGCGCTCCAATTGGAACTTTCTACTTTTATTAAAAATAGACACTAAATGTAATTTTAGAAGAAGAAGAAGAAACATAATTTATTAACAACACATTTTTTTGTACCGTGTGTTAGTCATCATCATCAGCTCATTTGATGACCCCACTGCTGGGGCACGAGCCTTCCCTATGCGCTATGGATGGATAGGGAGAATGGGCCAAAAACCACCACGCGGGCCAGTGCGGGTTGGTAGTTGTTAACGACTGCTAATGCAGCCGGGACCAACGGCTTTACGTGCCTTCCGAAGCACGGAGGAGCTCGAGATGATTCATTTTTGGTCACCCATCCGATGGCCGGCTTCTGCGAAAGTTGCTTAACCCCAGCACTCGCAGACCGGGCGCGTTAACCACTGCGCCAACGTGCTCCTCGTTACCTGTTAGGTACTACATAGACACAAAAGAAAAAAAAGTTAATAAAAAGAGTAATCAAAAAGAACGGCATCGAATGGAAAGAGCAGCCGGGTATGAAACACTCCAAATCCTTCCTAGGCGAAAACGCCTTAGGACGGAGTAAGTTCATATGCGGAGGCAGCAGAAGGCAGGCCCGATTAACCATCGGTGCCTTGACAGGGCATTATGCTACAAAACAAATGCTCCACAGAATGCACCTTTCAACAAACAGTTTGTGTAGGGAATGTGGAGAGCAAACCGAGTCAATGCAGCACCTACTGTGTGACTGCGACTCTCTGGCTAGGAAAAGAATGGGACTCCTGGGGTCGGCCTATCCGAAACCGGAGGACTTCAGGCTCTTCGCTCTTAAGGACGTTGCCAGACTTATGGCATCTATCTTTACAGAGGAGGAAGAGTGAAAGGATGGGGTTGCACAAAAGATCCCAATGGGTCGAAGTGTTACTGGGAGGTGGAAACCTCGGCAGGCCCCACTAAGATAAGATAAGATAAGATAATCAAAAAGAAAACAAAAAGTGTTTAGTTAAGTTTATATTATACCACAGAATAACTAATAGTACTAATTATACTAGCGGCCCGTCCCGGCTTCGCTCGGGTAGACATTTTTTTTAAATATAGCCTATGTTACTCAGCGCTAATGTAGCATTCTAATGGTGAAAGAATTTTTTAAATCGGTCCAGTAGTTTTTGAGTTTATTCGCTACAAACATACACACATACAAAGATACAAAGGTTTTCTCTTTATAATACCTATTAGTATAGATCAAAAAAAATTAGTGTTCATTCTAAGATGATGGTTAGAAAACTTCAATTGGATCACCCTATATACATATACAATACCACGTGTACATCTCTTTTTTATTAAATACTATTTTGTCAACGTTAATCTTGCCGGCGGCAGTTCGGCATAAAAACAACCGATCGATTCATCAAAATGTTTAGTTCGGTAAATGTTAAGGCCAATAAAAAGCTCAGGGGGGTAGTTTGTTGTTTAATGCATGTCAATCGGCGAGGGGGGAGGCGGGTCAAGGCCGATGGGCCCACGGTTCGGGGCCAAACCAAACATGCCGCATCACCCAATACTGACGCGTATAAATGGGAGTCTTGATAAACGTGTTACCGTTTCATAGTGTAAGTGCCCTTGGCCTATTGGGAAGATAATTATAGTTACAAATTGTTTGGTTCGATTTCCGATACGGTATTAGGTAGTGGGGTGAGGCGTTTTGTAGTTTATGAATTATAGAATAGTTAATAGTTAGACTCGTTGCTAAGTGCCTTGTGCGAGTTCTATTTGATTTTTGACCATGTTAACGAAAACTAGATTTTGTATGGCAAAATAAAAGTTTCAAATTAATTAAACTTTAGTTGAATCCAATACTAGTTTGGATGTTGAGATTCAAACTTAAAGTCAAGGTCAAAGTATTGTCAAAAGCCTTTACAGACGTCAAAACTAAGTATAAAAATTCAAATAGTAAAATAAAATTACTGAATTTTCCATCAGTTCGCCGTCGTCAAGATAGTCGAGAGGCTTTCTTTCTTCTCCATCTTACAGTTATATACTATTTACAGTGATTTCTCTTGTGTCATCCTACAGTAATAACAATATATAACAATGAACGTGTTTCAGAATCACTACAGTATGTCTGCAATCGTGACTGCTCAATGCGGAAGAATCGATTTTCAGTTCACGTCACAGCGCTGCCGCTGCCCGCGTGCGAAGGATGTTTTATTCCGCGTAACTTTGTTTTGTACTGACAAAACTTTCAGACGAGTTACGTGCATTTTTGCTTAATTTTCCTGGAGGCAAGTTAACTCGTTGGTTCTGGTTGACGTATGGTGGCAGTCGATACTCGCTGGTATAACCCGCATTGGGCCAACGTGGCAGGTTCTGGGGATGAAAACCGGTTTTTTCTCCTACTCCTTCTCCGTGCATGCTGTCAGGTTGTGGAACGCGCTGCCGCCTAATATTCAAGACTTTTTAAAAAGCGTTTGAAGGAACACTACCTGTCCGGTTGATTCTGTCGTCCTGTCTTTTCTTTTTTTAACCTTATATTTTTGTTTTATATATTAAATTTCCTTTGTTTATGCAATTATTAGTATGTATGCGTATTATAAATATTTAAGTAAGTTTATTTTAGTTTTGCAGGAGGTACTCATTAATTCTACCATTATTTATAACGTTTCCTTTTGCGGGCCTGCAGGATGATATTTCAGAACTGAAATAAGCAGCGCCCTTGTACCTACATTTACCCTTAGAACTAATTTCGTTATCTTTTTATGCGTGTACATAAACTTGTAAATAAATAAATAAAATAAATTAATCTCTCCATGTGAACCTTTTAAGAGCGTTTACGCCGCACACTAGCGCCGCCAATGAAAAAATAAACATATCTAGTAATTAGAGATAGAAAATCAAATTCTGCTCAACAAACTATTTGAATGAAGTAATTTAGCATTTTTACGTCACCTAATGAATACCTCACATGTTATGGTTTAGTTAAATAAGACGTTACGGCCACTTTTAACTATAACGCCATATTTAACTAAACCATAACATGTCATGTGTTCATTAGGTGACGTAAAAATGCAAAATTACTTCATTCAGATAGTTTGTTGAGCATATTTTGATTTTCTATCTCTAATTACTAGATAAGTTTTTTTTTTCATTGGCGGCGCTAGTGTGCGGCGTAAACGCTCTTAATATGGAAAAGCCTAAGCCCAGTTGTTGGCCGTTTACAGGCTGATGATGACATCATAATTATGTTAAGAAAGCTTCAATTTTCAATTTTAATTTCAATTTATTTGCATCCAAAATGTTACATAGTTAATGTATTAAAATTATTGACACAATTTCGGACCCTGCACTGTTGGCTTGACATATCATTATCATTATCATCAGTACTATTGCTGTTTATTGTACAAACGTCCAGAATTCAGTAGCGGTTAAATATAGATGTAACAGTAAATATAGTACAGAGAAAAATAGTTCATTTTTGTTACATTTGGTTCCCGGTCAATAAATTACCATGCCTGTTAAGTCCATTGTGCCTTCGCCCAGATCTTTCATGGTGGCTTTGCGTGCTGCCCGCATATTTGCGACGTGGCTGATATGAAAACAGACCCATTGTAATGTTATTTATTTCCTGTGACGCCATACTGGACACTTTCATTATTGTTTGGAAAAACGTAATTAAAGTAAATTGTAATTTGCCTATTTACTGTATTTACATCGCTACAATTGATGGGTATTGAGGGTTCGATATCACTAACCAATGCACCGAGAATTTCGAAAAACATTTATCCGCAAATCGGGAAACAAAGTCATAAGAACACTTTTTAATCAACGATTATCAATTTCTCGATTTACGGGTACACTATGGACGTTTCTGTCATAAAGAAAACTTGACCTTGCCTTGGCGAAGCGAATGCTTGAAGAGGAGTGTTGCAGTATTTTGGGAGCTATAACTAGATCAGAGGATTGATAATCGCTATTTCTGTATAGTTAAAACCACAAAAAGAAACAAGCAGTTAGCAACAATTGAGAGATTTACCAATAGCCCCTAAATTGAGGTAGTCTTTCAGTCATATTATAACAAGTGGCAAATTTATTTTGGACTGATACACCTAAGGGTCTACATACACTGGCTGCTCGAGCAGTTATATACTAGATGTGATACGGACCGCTTGAGCAGTCGCTGTGAAGCTGCCATTTCACCAAGCTGCTGACCACCCGGAGCAGTCGCAACTGCTTGAGCGCTTCCTTGTATGTCTGCAATAGAAGACTGTAGGTAGTTAGTAGCAGCCGCAGCTTGAAGCAGACGCAGCTCAAAGCAGTCGCAGTTGCTTCAAGCTGCCCGTGTATAGCTGCTCTAACAAAGTGACTTAAGGCACTTAATTTTTTTTATATCTTGCTGGTAAATCTTGGTGATGATAAGGCCAAAGGTGGAAGTGCACTTTACCCAGAATCCTCAACTACTGAGGCACTGGGTATCTTATCTCTAATTGCCAATGCTACAAAGATTGATATTATGGTGACATATTTAGATAGGCGGACAAACAAGCCCTACCACTTCATAAAGCTAAAATGTCGTTGGTGAATATGAGCATGAAGCATCTGTCACCATAATCGCAGTAAAACAAGTACCTGGTATATCAAAAGGCTATATAAAACACGTTACGCATACAAAATCAGTCATAACGAGACATATTATGTTGAGACAGTTGAGTGTAATCTTCAAGAAATACACGCGGGTTGCGGGCTGAGGCGGGCATTATCATATTTTTACGCTCTTAATATTATAGGGCGCGTTATTCTAAACGAATTGGGACTACCGACCGCCTGTAATAATGTGTGTGGAAAACATGAGGCGCGTGTAAGGATTTTACATGGTTCGGGAGTAAAAGGCCTTTTGAAAGAGCACCGCAATCGGATGTGTCAGCTTTAGGCCGTGCTCATCACATTTTATTCAGTGGGTGTCGGTGAAGGTACTTTAAATGCTACATTTATATTATATTTGTTATAGCTTTAGTTGTCATCTACATGAATCTAGCATTTGAAAATTTATTAGTTGGTGCTTGTTTAGCAAAATGTCAATGTTAGGGTAATTGTCAAACTAGTGACTATCGAAATGTTTATTGATATATTTACCGTTTGCTATTTGAATATATCAGTATCAATATGTGTGACATTACCGCGATATCATTCGGATTTTTAGAGGGAATTTGGAAAATGACGTTTCAGTTTTATTTTATTAGCCAATACTCATGCAGAGGAGCTCGATGGCGATTAAGGAGCTCGTTGGCGCAGCGGTTAACGCGCCCGGTCTGCGAGTGTCGAGGTAAAGCTACTTTCGCAAGGGCCGGTCATCGGATGGGTGACCAAAAATTTATCATCTCGAGCTCCTCCGTGCTTCGGTAGGCACGTAAAGCCGTTGGTCCCGGCTGCATTAGCAGTCGTTAACAACCACCAATCCGCACTGGGCCCGCGTGGTGGATAAAAGACCGTTCTCCCTATCCATCCATAGGGAAGGCTCGTGCCCCAGCAGTGGGGACATAAAATGAGCGGATGATGATGATGATGATGATGATGATGATGATGATGATGATGATGATGATGATGACTCATGCACGTTCACGAACAAAAAATTACCCTCTGTAAGTTTTACTGTACTATATTTAGGTAAGTAGGTATATCAGCCGGAATACAAACTTCAGAACAAAAACCAAAACTGCAAAAGTGCAATTTTGCATGAGCATGAGCATGACTATTCACTTTCCCGCTAAGAATCCGCAAACCTATATACTCGATAATGTAAGACTAAGCCAAAACAAACAATAATGGCAGCACAGCTATGTAAAAGAAACTGAGAAGCAATCGAAATAAGAGCTGTAGGTTTTCCCCGCGTCCGACATCCGCCATTTTCCGTCAAGAGCGCACGTAAAGAGGTCATGAACCCCTTCACTATAGACGCGGAAATGAAAAGCATTATTCTACGTTTTTAATAGACAAAAAAAATAATTAATCCGTGCAATACTTATCATTGAGAAGTTCCGGTGTCAATCTGTGGTCTTTTTCATCAGTTACACTTCATCAAATGATACTTTCTGAATGCAAGTGTTTGACTTATTGCTTAAAATACCAAAATCGCTTTAGGTATGCCTACAATATTTGAGGAGTTCCATCAATTTCTTAAGGATTCCATCATCAGAACTGGGCCAAATTAGAATGAAATCACACGGAAAGCACCAGCTTTCAAATAAAGAAAGAATCATCAAAATCGTCGAAAGTTCTGAGGTAACAAACATAAAAAAAATACAGTCGAATTGAGAATCTCCTCCGTTTTTTTGAAGTCGGTTAAAAATGAGTAATGTAACAAAAATAAGTTGTAGTCTATTTTTAGTGATTTTAACAGAGTTCCTAATTGTTAATTATTTGGTAAAACATAAATCTTTCTTTAAATGTTGTCTATAATTCTACTTTTTAACACAGGATACGTGTTAGATTTTTTGTACGTTTTTGCAATTATTGTGTTAGTTTGAATGGACTACGCTTAACCGACCGCAACAAATAAGGCTCGCTTTATTATTGTTCATGTAATTTGATAAAAATAATTAATTATATCTAAGTAAATAACAGGTCTGGCGTCCTTCAACGCCCAAACATTATAAAATTATGCTGCTTTATTATAATGTAAAAATTATAAAATGAATGAAGTGCGCAATCTTTCGAATATTGTACTTTATTTTATGTTAGTTGGTTAAGATTTACAATTATTGAAAATGTATCAAGAAATGCATTTATATTATCATATTTGAGAAACAGCACAGTAACAAAACAACACAGCTATAAAAACATATCATACCTTCTCACCTACAAAGTTTTTACCTGACATACTGATATTGCCCCTGCAATTGCGTAGAGATATAGCGTCACTCAGCGTTTTCTATCGCTTGTACCACGGCGAGTGCTCTGAAGAACTGTTTGACCTTATCCCACCTTCTCCCTTCCTCCATAGGAGTACAAGTGCTGCTCTCCGGAGTCATCGCTTTACTGTCACACATATCCCATCGCGCACAAAGAAATTTGGTGACTTGTTTCTTTGTCGCACCTCCAAAAGATGGAATAGTCTACCAGCACACGTTTTCCCTCCTTCCTATGATATTGGGTCCTTCAAACGAGGCGTGAAGAAGCACCTTGTGGGCCGGCAGAGTGAGGTTGACTGATGCTGCGTTGTTTTCACGCTGCACCAGTTGTCTTCGCGTCTGGACTCCATTTCCACTTAACATCAGGTGGTATGGAGTCATTTGCCGTGCTAAGTATAAAAAAAAAACTTAATATGCTTGTTTGCAAAATCGGTCGTTGTGGAGATCCTTGGGGGAGGCCTTTGTCCAGCAGTGGGCGTCTTTGATGATGATAATGATGGTGATAATGATGGTGATGCTTGTTTAAAAATAGAATATTTTCTTGGAATACCAAGAATTAAAAAAAAAACTAACATGGAATGACACCGACAGTTACAAGTAATTCATCAGCTATGTAAACATTTTACAAAAAAACAATGATCCCAATTATGTTTAAACATTAAGAAAGAAACGGTTTTAAAAGTTTTACATAAACAAAAACAGGAAAAAGTTTGTAGGCCTAACGGAGACTGGTGCTGTTGATACTCGCGTCTCGCTAATTAAGCCAGCACAGACATCCTTCCGACGAGGCCCGGATCACGGCTAATTGCCCGGGTGAATGGGTGGGTGAGCATATTCAACTTTAAATTAATCTAGACTATTCAGAATTAGGCATGTTGCTTTATTTAGACGATAAACTGATGTGATTTCTGTTGTTGAACATCAACCTTAAAAAGCAATATTTGTTACTAATCCTAGCGTGAGATTATTGTTACTGAGACTAGATAGTCTCACGCTGCAGTCTAGATAGACTCTACCTGAAATAAATAATTCAAAGTCAGGGTCAAAGTAACATTTTTTCTATTCAAATAAACTTACGAAAGTGCTTTTGAATTGTCCATACATTTTTTACCCACTACCGGTTCAGGACGTCTATTTTTTAGCTGTGGAGAAGAATGGGCGCAAGAAACTCCACAGCTTTAATCCAGATGTTACTATCGTTTGGTATACGGATCAGTGAACAAAATAAAATATTACACAAAATTACTAACATTTTGTGTAACATTTTATTTTGAAATGAAACAACTTTTACGGATCTACTTGCGTTTATTTTATACATTACTTATTTATTGTTTATCCTGACGTTTCGAACCCTTTGCAGGGTCCGTGGTCACAGGGAGATTGAGGTGTTGGTCGTCTCATAATTAGTTGATAGCTTGTATACCCTTATTTAAATTTACTCAGGTGCGTTCCGTTTTACGCAGAAAGAGCTTACAGTATCTTTTGGTCTGGCAGTATGGTGTTGGGGCTGGGATTTAATATTTTGTCTGATTAGATCCCAGGCTGGTGGTAGATTCCAACCATCTTCTCTATTGAAATTAGGATGTTTTTTAATTTCAATAGCCTCGCGTATTATCCTAGGGATGAATCGTTGTTCTCTAGCGAGTATTTGTGGTTATCAAATCTGATGTAATGGTTGGGCCCCTCTAGGGAATGTTCGCATACTGCAGACTTATTTTCGCGCCTATGCTTGACGTCGGCTATATGTTCTTTCTTTCTCTATACATTTACTTAAAATAGTTAATTATTAAATATGGAACTGCATCGAAAATGTAGCCATACTCACTGAATAATGAGGGTGAAGTTGGAATCGCGCTTTTGACTCTAGAGTCCTCAACCATCAAGGAACTGGCTATCTAATCTTTAAATAACGGGACACAACTTACTATTCACGTTGTTGTTATGGCGTTGTTAAAGATAATATATTGCTCATGCGAAACAAAAGGTTCTCCAAACAATAATTTGTTTTTCTAAAACACTCCCCCTGATCCGTCCCTGCGCGGACCGTTCAAAACATCAGATTAAAAATAACACGGGGCTAAAATTAACGACGACTGGATCTCTATAAAGTGCCCAATTTAACGTTAGAACGGTGTTAATATCTCATGGCGGATCCTGGAAGTGCCTCTCAAATGTGCCGACTCTGATTCTTGACCTTTTCAGCAGCCCCAAGATATCGCATTACACCGCATTGAAACTTATGCTATTACTCTTGCCTTTCTTCGATATGAACCGTCCGAGAACGCCCATGTAACGCACGAACTTGCGAAGAAAGCTTGTCGAACTTATTAGTTTTTTCTTTACATATATCTTTTTCCAATAAACGCCACAATCAGTTACTGGACCATGTGCGGATGTAAAGGTTTCCTTTGTGTTAGAAAAAGTTAGTTAAATTGCTTCTCGCGAAGAAGTACTTGCATTAGAGATCGTAACTACAGATTAGTTGGTCCAATGGGCGAAAGCTCTATCTTTAAAAGCAAGCCCTTTTCGTGAAGGTTTAGGTTATGAATTATGTCCGTAAAATAGTTACTTTTTATTGTTATTACTTGCCTTTTTCGCACTTAAATGCGTTTAATTCCCGTTCAGAGTGATATAAAATGGTACGTGGCGTTTTTATTTGAAATATTTTTATACTTCGGTTTTTTTGTAACAAATACTTGACTAGTATTTGACTACAAAGTTGACGATAGGCAAGGCCTTAGGCGCATGCTAGCATCGAATGCAGTCTCCGGTTTTTATAGAAATTTTTTATTGTGTTATGCTTGTAGATGTTTCGTCCGGTGGTATATTTTGCCCAGAATCAAAGTGTCGGCTGTGACTAATGCCTTAGGATTTCTACAGATTAAGCTAGGAGGCTCCGTGGGAACCACACAACTGACTGGAATTGGCCCTATTCGCATTTGTTTGGACTGATCGCGCGCATACCTAAATGAATGACATATTGTCAACTCTGTTGCTGAGATGCTAAAGTAGGTTTTCGCTAAGCCATTTCCTGGTGCCAGCGTATAACTGTTTCTGCTAAGCCTGGGTCGTGACGGCCGGTATGCTGATGGTGTGCCATTTCCATGCAAGGTGCGACTTTCAGTGGAAGTAAAAGCAATGGGAATGTTGTTCGATCGTTGGATATCGGATCAGTATGCTTTAGTGTAAATACGATAAATGTAATCATTGAAAAGTAAAGTATTATCTATTTTAAGGAAGGGTATTGGAAAAAATCAATTAATCAACAGCCGTACAAAAAAACAAGTTATTTCGTTAGTACCTATATTTTTCTTCGTTTTGTTTGGGCTAAATTCTGTTAAAAACTTCGATTTAAGCGATTTTTTTTAGATAATAGACAGATAACAAGTAGCTTTCTAAATAAAGGGATTTACATTTTACTTTTGTGCCGACACAAAGTATACTGTTGAAATGACAACATTAAAAAATATCTGCTTCTGGCAGATTTTTAATTTAAGTCTTAATTACAAATTGTTTGTTCCCAGAAAAAATATGTACAGGGCAACTTGTATACTGATGAGCTTATTATTTGCAAAGGCAATGAATAGCTGAAACACAACTGACGGGTTAATTGAAGCCTTCAGATTTAACGAATTGTTCACTTTCTAGCTTTTCGTAAGATTTTTCATTTTGAAGAATGATGATTGATGATTATATGCGGTCCTATAATGTTCTAACCGATATTTTAATAACTCGTGTATGCAATACAATGATTGAATTGAATAGAATGTTATTTTATTAAAAATAAATTTAACACATTTTCCGACTTGCTATTTGTTTGTAACAATTTAATCAATTCATAATTGTATTTATTAATCGATCTTCAATACAATTACAATGTGGAATAAATAAAATAAACTTAACTAAAACTATTACTAAACTAAAATATGGCGTCAAAAAATTCCTCCCCGTCGCTGTCGACTGGTAATGTACCCAAGAGACTGACGGCATTGCCTCGTTGTATAGCAATGCTTAGCCTATGGCCAAGGCAAAAGCCAGCCTTTGGGTCATGGGAAGAGTCAACCAGCCGTTTGGAGATGTCATTATATAAAGCAATGCAATTCGTGAACTTATCGAAAGCACCCATTTGAAAGTTAGGTTGACTTCTTGGCAGGAAAGTGTAGAGGGTTGTAGTACAGGTTTTATCAATTAAAATAAGTGTTTTAGTGAATATTAATGAGGATCGTTAACAGTTAGTAACTGTTCGTGAAATTACATAATGTTAAACAAAACAGAGCGAAGTCCCTTTTCAATTTCTCTCAAAAAGTTAGACCCCAGTCTTCAGTGAAACTCGAGGAGTTTGGGAGAACTAACCGAATCATTTAAGGCGATGCATTGGAAATTTATCTTGATTTTTCCCAACAATTAAAAAACATATGAAAGTGATATTTGATGACATGATTTTTCATTAATTGACTTCATTTTGCTAGTTGCAGAAACACGATTTGTCAACTTTTATAACAGAGAAAAAAATATCAAAGTTACCTCTTTCAAAACAAAGATTTGCATTTTACAGGCAAGCTAGACCGATTTAAGCATCCAAATTTTTTTTAGTAGATTAGTCTAAACACACACTTTCAAATTCAAATTCAAATTCAAAAATCATTTATTCAGTTTAGGCTACAAGTAGCTCTTATGAATGTCGCTATGCCATCGGTTCGTAAGTCTACTCTGGGCGGGAGATCTTGCACTGAGAAAAACCGGCAAGAAACTCAGCAAGTGTCCAGCTCTTTTCTCCCTTACAGCGTCAAAAAAAATAAAAATTGGAAAATGCCTTATCATAGCAGGACACTTTCCATTACAAATAAACACAAAAAATATAGAAGACAACTACAACATGTAAAAAAAACAAAACAAATCTAATATATCAAATTTACATCTGGTATAAGTTAAATTTCCACAATGTCATACAGTACCACTACAGTACTCTAATAAAAGTCAAAAATTGTTTAAGAAAAACAAAGTCAAACTATAGTAATTAATACTAACAATGAGATAAGTATGCAAGAGCAGACCAGCCTCCACAGGCGGCACCCGTTCACGAGTATGACATATGAATCAGCCATCGCTTCGCTCAACCATATTTTAGGGAACGTAACGACCCGACGCACACGCCACCACCGCAGAGACAATAAAGAGAGCATGCCACACTCAAGATACTTTAAATAAAAACTTAATGATCTATTTAACGCTGTTTGTTATCTGTAGGACACTGTTTAAAACTATCATATCAGTATAAAAATTATATAAATTAATTTTATTATTTATATTGATACAAATAGAGTATAATGTGTTTTTTATTACAACCAGGCTGTTTTATCATCCAATTATTCTTTGACTTTAATAATAACCTTTTATAAAAAAGTGTAACTACTTACAATGTGAAATAACATGTGCAGGCGAGCAGACTAAGATGACCACACATTCTTATCATTAAAATAATCATCAATTTTATAGTAACCTTTTTTCATTAGACCTTGTTTTATTTCTGTCTTAAACTTGTGTAATGGCAATTCTGTTAGAGTGAAAGGCACTTTATTGTATATTTTTATACATTTCCCAACAAATGAATTACCAACTTTATTGAGTCTAAGTTTTGGAACAGCAAGTTTGTTTTTATTTCTTGTGTTAAAATTATGGGTATTACTTTTTTTTTCGAATTTATCTAAGTTTTTATAAACATAAATGATATTTTCATAAATATACTGTGAAGCTACAGTTAAAATATTAATCTGCTTAAATAACTCTCTCAGCGTATCTTTAATATGCTAGTTAAATTTTTTAAAATAATTTGTAGTTTTAATTTGAAGGAAAAGAAACAGTTTTTCTTATGGTACGGGGCGCAAACGCTCCGTATTAGATTAATTGTTTAGCGGTGCGTCGCCTTAACTAACATTAATCATAATCTTTAAAAAAAAAAACAAATTTTTATTTAACGTTATCCATCAAAATCGATGTTATCTATCCCTAACTCAGGCATTAACTATTAAAACCGCATCAAGCTGTACGAGTAAAAACAAATTATACTTATCAATCATTGATAAATTATTAATCCAAACAGCTATTATAGTATGCATGGAATTCTCACTATATTATTGAACACCACTTAAGAGCGTTTACGCCGCACACTAGCGCCGCCAATGAAAAAAAAACAAATCTAGTAATTAGGGATAGAAAATCAAATTATGCTCAACAAACTATCTGAATGAAGTAATTTAGCATTTTTACGTCACTTATTGAACACCTGACATGTTATGGTTTAGTTAAATATGGCGTTATAGTTAAAAGTGGCCGTAACGTCTTATTTAACTAAACCATAACATGTGAGGTGTTCATTAGGTGCCGTAATAATGCTAAATTACTTCATTCAAATAGTTTGTTGAGCATAATTTGATTTTCTATCTCTAATTACTAGATATGTTTTTTTTTTTCATTAGTGGCGCTAGTGTGCGGCGTAAACGCTCTTAAGTACCGCGATCGAGCGGTTTGTTTGACATTAAAATACCAGTTCCTACAAACACTAAACTACATCTAGCTAGGTCTAGAAATCTAGCCGGGCGCAGGCGCAGTGAAAGTGCTTGTCATTAAAAGTTCATTGGCCGAGCTTGCTGTATCCGATGTTATCTATATAAGGGGTGCATATTATGCGTTATGGCTCGTTATTAATGCAATAATCCTTGTTAATTTTGTATATACAAATTTCCTAGTTCGAATATATACATAACTGGGTTATTGCAAAGCAATTAGTATAAACAGCCTGTATCTGTCCCATTTCTTTTAATTCTTTATAAAGGTGAGTCCACATTAAGTAATATACAAAACAATAAGCAATATAAGGTTGTTATATTGACACTTATCGTCCACACAAAAATGCTACATAACTATTTACATATAATTTCCCGGTACGCGGTCGCCTCTCCAGGACTATTCCGCCCCAACGGCCATCAGTCCTGCAAGCAATGTGCCCTACCCACTGCCACTTGAGCTTAGCAACTCTTCGGGCTATGTCGGTTACCCTTGTTCTTCTGCGGATCTCCTCGTTTCTGATTCGATCACGCAGAGAAACTATAATAGCTCTTTGAGTGACCTTGAGCCTTCTGATAAGGTACAAAATGCTTTATAAAAAAAACTTCTAAATTCACTATTGCAAGGGATACTCAAATTATAATGACCATTTAAAGAGTCAATTTAGTACAGTAACTATTATTAGACTAATTTACTATCTATATTAGTAGTAGCTAAAGTTTACAACCACAAATCATTGAATAACTGCCACAAACTTGTACTGGGTATTTAATAACCTCTCCAATGTTAACACCCGAATATTCGAACTTCTTAATTCATTAAGTCGTTGCTATTGTTGTTAAAAGACCAAATTATAATAGACTAGAGGCCCGCCCCGGCTTCACGCGGGTGTACTTTTTTTTAATAGTCTTTGTTACTCAGCGCTAATGTAGCATTCTAATGGTGAAAGATTTTTTTAAATCGGTCCAGTAGTTTTTGAGTTTATTCGTTGCAAACATACATACATACATACATACTAAGCTTTCCTCTTTATAATATTAGTATAGATATTTGAGATTAGTAGATATGCCGAGACGTTGCAAGAGTTTCTGTGGCCTAGCGTAAAACAACAACGGTGCTTACACCGTACCAGAACGGAACCCTAAAAAACAAACCGCGGGTTTAAGAACCAGAGGTTTGTTTTTTAGGGTTCCGTACGCAAAGGGTCTATCGGGACCCTATTACTAAGACTCCGCTGTCCGCCCGTCCGTCTGTCACCAGGCTGTATCTCATGAACCGTGATAGTTAGACAGTTGAAATTTTCACAGATGATGTATTTCTGTTGCCGCTATAACAACAAATACTATTTTTAAGTGATGATAAGGTCGAAGTTGGAAGCACACTTTACTCGGAACCATAGACTACAGAGGCACTGGCTATCTTGTCTAATATTATAATATCTCTATTTATTTTTTTACATATTATTATACATACACGCTTTTTTTAATTTGCAGACAACTGATAATGTGTAAGATGTCGGATTAGGTTTTAATTTAATCTTACTTTTGTTGTATTCAACTGAATTTGTTGGGATATCTCCAATAACAGTAACGAGTATTATAACTAGTAGCTATGTGCTCATATAAATGTTTATGTCACTGTACTTTTAAATAACGTTATGTACAGTGCGACGCCGCGCACATTCACACAAAACTGGGGTATCCACGGAAGATCAGCGTTGTAGTTTTTGTCCACTGCAACAAATGCTGAGTGGAGTCCTTTTAGAACACACACTTTTAATTATGATTTGTTTGTTTTGTTTTAAGTACCTACATAAGTTTGTACTGTGTTCTAATAAATATATGTATTTCATTTCATTTCAAATGCTCGTATTTGTTAACGTGACCGAATGGCAACTATAACTCGCACCAGGCAACCAGAATTCTGTCATCTTTGTTAAAGGCATCTATACCCATTCAACATAGCTATAGTACACTATTGTGCATAGGTCCTGTGACATGTGATAACAATAGGACGCTTTAGGCTAACGACGATGATCCATACAACTCTCCTTTTTATATGTTAGGTTGGTGTTAATGCTGCAAACGTGATACATTTCAGTGTTTGATCTGACAAGATGGCGTAATGATGTGTGGAGGGGAGAATAAAGAGGGGGGGGGGGGGTAAGTGTTAACCGCGGCTTCAGCTCGTCAACATTATTGCAGTCGTCGTTAATGAATATATACTGTATTTTTGCCACGCGACGTTCTTCAGCCTCTCTTCATAGCAGGGTTGCCAAAACTTTTAGTCGTACGTAGTTTAGGAAGAACTACTTACTGAGGTAGTACCTACTTAGTAACGGTAATCGGGAAGAGAGAATAAATCGAGTTGTATTTTATTACTAATCTAACACAGAAACAAATAGTGACAAATTGTAAATACATAACATAAGGTATACATATCTTTTAACTCTACCAAACCTCATTAATAATGTACGGATATTGCTCATCGTCATCATACTCGTATAATAAAGCTGATTACTTCAAAATCAGATACAATATAAATTTTATTGTTCGCCGGTCAACAGGTATAAACTGTATAAATAATTAAAAATTTTGTTTTTATGTTCAGTGCAATCACAATAACTACTTTGAAATTCAGTTGTAAGAAGTCATACATATATTGCAAGTTAAATAATTGCTTGTAAAATATCCAGGTTCGCTCAAACACTTTTATTAATGTCGGATGTCGTAACGATCTCTGTGTCAGCCCTAGCGCAGGCCGTTATTGGTGCATCGACCCCGCGCCCGCCCGCTGCTGCACCTGAAGTGCCAGCTAGGCTTCCAGTTACAGCCTTACAATGTTCTAACGTACAGTCACCAGCGTAACTATGCTACCATAAAATATGGATGCGTTGTTTCCATAGTAAACAAAGATTTTTAACTTTCTACTTAGTCTACGTTAATTTATAGGCGTCATAGGCAATCCTTTGTACCTTCTATCCTCTTAAGTTTTCGTTTTTTTGTGTGTATGTACTTGTGTACTTTATTGCCATGTTTAAAGCAATGTTCTTTTATGTGCTTAATTAAAAAAAATACTAACACTAAGAAAACTCCAATGTATAACTTTTGTTTCATGGGATTTATATTGATTACCTATCGTTTCATCATCATAATCATCAGCACCTCTTGACCCACTGCTGAGCGTGGGCATAGGCAAAACAAAGAGTTGTTTATCGTTTTTTTTTTAAATCAGCTGCATTTATGTAGACAATTTGTTTATTTATTTATTTATTTACATACACAAGACAAATTACAATTGTTACAAAGTTATACAATTAAAATAGTGGTTGTAATCTAGATCGTTTTTGGTGCAGACATAGTTTTGAATTATTTATATTACAAAAATTCAAGTAAGCATTGGCTGCTAACTTTCGACTCTTATTTGTTGATAAGTCAGTATTGTGTGTGGTCAAAACAGAATATTGATGGGCGTCGTAAGTTTTAACGACACCGATGTTAATTTCATGATGAGGTCCACTTCGGTTGCGTCCCGTAGCTTGTTTAACGTTGACTGTGTCCGGGAGGCTTGCCTGAGGCCTTATGGCTTTTAAGTATACCTTCACAAGCAATCCACGGGATTGGGAGTGACTTCGATAGTGTAGTGAAGAGTAGGCACAGTGGGTTGCGAATCGCAACCTGCGATGCGATGTTGCAACTTACTGCAATGACGAATGGTCAGCGAATACGTGGCCGAATTTTTTTTGCTGAATGATTAAAGATCCAGTTTCATCATACAATGTTAGTTAGTTAACACCTCTGTTAAATCATTTAACAGACTGTTAAGGTTATTGAGTGTCCCATCATGTTTTAACGAATGTCAAATATCCGTAATTCGATGTTAAACTTAATTGCTGCTACTTAGGTCCGTCAAATGGGTAACAGGCTGTTAGTTTACTGCCACACAGGAACAAGATGGCCATGGCGTACAATTTTATTTACGAAAACGAGAGGATCCTTTGGAAGTAGACAATTTGGACTACATAATAATAATAATAATAAGTTGGGTCAAGGGTCAGATGGAAAAGATAGTCTGTACTCCTTGACACGGCCCGTATTGTCAGGAGGTTCCTCACTCTGCAGCCCTGACCACCGTACCGGTAGCTTGGGCCCTGTCCCGCTGCTGGCGGTACTCTAGGATTAGGTTTTTATAATGGTTTATTGTTTTTATATTAAAATATTGTAAAAATCTAGTTTTAAGAAAGAAAATAAATAAAGAGTATGTGCATGTCAACGTCACCATCCCACATGACGAGAACCTTGTAAAGGCCGGGAAGGATAAGGCCAGCAAGTACCTTGACTTGGCTCACGAGGTAACCGCCATGTGGGATATTGACTCGACAATCATTGTGCCGATAGTCGTGTCTGCGAACGGTCTGGTAGCGAAGAGTCTCGACCAACACCTTAAGAATCTCTCGCTCAATGGTTGGATCAAGGGTCAGATAGAGAAGGCGGTACTCTTGGACACGGCGCGGATATTCCAAAGTTTCTGTCTCTGCAGCCCTAACCAACGGCAGCTTGAGCCCTGCCCCGTTGCCGGCGGCACCCTAGGCTAGGTTTTTTATAATATTTTTATGTTTTGTATGTGCTTTTGTATTTTACATTTATATTAATATTATAACAAACCTAGGCTAAGAAAAAAGAAAAATAAAGAGAATAACAATAATAAATCTTTATTTCAGACAACAAACAATGTAACAGATGGTAAAAATACAGAGCGGCCCATATAATAAATACCTTACAGACTAACATACTTACATAAAAAATAAAAACAAATATTGTTAGTATATTTTAAAAAAACTTAATAACTTAGTATTATTTGATTGGCACCTACTGTACCAACTTGGTAGCAACAGGCAACTTTCCATGGAAACGCCTGTAGACTACACCCTTCGGCCAGAAGTCCTCCTTTATGAAGATGTCCAGCTTTGATGTCGGGACTCACACCACAAACGCTTTGAAGCTTGTATTATAGCGCAACTCCAGCGGTCCAATCCTCGAATTAAAGTTAGACTTCATTCGTATGAACTCTGCTACCTCCTGCGATGTGGTGGTGTGATGCAGGTGGGACAGGTACATGGCCGTGGTCGGTGTCGCAGCACGCAGCAGGAGGTTGGGCCCTGTCGGTGCGGTACCGCAACGGTTCTGGCTTGCTCGCTGCCGACATCGCTTCTTGTTTCGAACCATGAAACCTCTCGCCACAAACGTCGGCATGTCATCTGGATCGGTTCCTTTGATCAGTGTTATGATCTCCTGTAGGCTCTTCTGCGTCCCGACTCGTCTCCGAGACACCATCTCGTCGTTCTTGCCGACAGGCTCGTAGAGCAGCTTCTTCGCAGACGCCACCTCATCTTCACTGAAGCTGGACTTGCAAATTTGCACTGCGCTCACCTCGTCCATGACGTCCAGCTTTTGTTGTAGAAGCGCCAGGAGTTCATTTGCCGAGTTTGTCACTCATGACGCTAATCGAGCAGCGGCTTGCGCCGCGCTACGCGTAATATTATTTATTTGAATATGATGCGTTTGCCTGCACCGATCCGCATCGCGTACACGACACACATAGTACGACGTCCTAAAACTTTCAAAGAACGGCGTCATTATTTTGAAGAATATGATGATGTTGATTTTCGCACAAGATTTCGACTATCGAAAGAATCTGTTTTGGATGCGCTGGAATCAATAAAATCAAAACAACACAAGATAACCTCAAACTCAACAATAAAATATTTGACATTCATTCAACCAGCAAAATGAAATGCAACCCGATTTCTAATGAATTCTACGAAATACATGGTATTTAAATCAGTCGCCTTACATATAACAAAACTATTATACGACTTGAGAAAATAGTGCTCGTTTTCGAAGCAATGACATTACATACAATGACATTTTGTTTTGGTTGGTTTAGAATGTGAGTGAATGATTTGAGAGTCATTCACCTAATGATTGATTTCGTAATGGTCTGTTAAATTATTACCATGGGACATAAAAATTTAACAGTGCCGTTAGCATCCCTGTTAATTTTAATTATTGATTAAGTAATGCCTCATTTAGAGAATAACTAACAGAGTATTGTAAAACTGGGCCTAAGTATGTGAATATGGATTTATGATTTGTTTTCTCAAGTTTTACGCGAACAATACACGTTGAAATTAAAGACAATTATTGTAAGTATATACATTTTATGGAAATTTTATAACGAATAAGTAGCTGTAACAATTCGGAAAAAGGGTTAAACCAATTTTGACTAGCCATTTTGAACCTGCACTACTAATTAGGTTATTGTAGCTCGGTCTGACTCGTGCAAGTAAGAAAGCCTAATTGGTAGGCTCCTGACCCAGTAGGTATGTCAAAGGGTGCAGGTTCAAATTCGGTTCGTGGAAATTGGTGTGAAAAATAGTTCAGGTTTGAATCCCGCTATTCGAAGTATTTTTAAACACCTTTTCGTAAATATTCCGTGCTCGTCTAGCTATGCTAGCTACAATCTTCAAAAGTACCGACCGACTGAAGAATGAACGAACGTATTAATTTACGCGCGAACACGCCGATATACCTTACCACCCCTAACGTGACCGTCGTGAATTAATAGCCACCTCTTCTTACTATAAAGAATGAATGAATCTATTTGCAGTTAAATTGTGGCCATTTAACTTGCCTAAAGTAAATTGAAACTCATTTGTTTGAATCATGGGCGTTTAATAAATCTAATCGCTTACACATTTATTTATTGACAACCTAGAATATTTTTAGTACCAAGAAGTAAAATTAGGGAAGACCCCTTGAGTATCTCAGTAAAGAAGTGGGGCTTTACTAAGACCTCACCACAACTCACGCGGACTTCTTGGCAGAATTTCAAAATAATATGATGTTGCACTGTTGTTTTATAATTTGCCAACACATATACACGTTAATGAACACTTAACAGTGAATAATCGACAATTATTTCATACTAGAGCGGCCCGTCACTGCTTCGCACGGGTGGATATTTTTTTTTAATATAGCCTATATGTTACTCAGCGCTGATGTAGCATTCTACTGATGAAAGATTTTTTAAATCGGTCCAGTAGTTTTGAGTTTATTCGTTGCAAACATACATATACATGCATACATACATACATGCATACAAAGATACAAAGGTTTCCTCTTTATAATATTAGTATAGAATAAATCCCGCCAAAAAGTACCCCCCCACAATTTTTTTGTACAAACTAACAAATACGTTAAACATTTTATAATCAATGTAGGTACCTGGATTTAAAATATAATTTTAATAATAGTGCAAGATGCATCGATGAGGAAAATTGAGCCACAGACCATTTCGCGGAATAGCTTTCAGGCCACCACCAAGTCAACCATTTCCGAGCCTTAATTCAGGCGAGTGCGTTCACCCTCGCCACAGTACACGCTATAACAGTAGGTAAACATTTTGGTGACAGTTGCATTATGCATTGAATCTTGTCTATGTCATAGTAAAACTCATTTGTTTACTTTGTGTGCCTATTTTAGGCAATTCTCTTTTAAAGTTAGCTGAAAGATGCTTTTAACGACTTGTTTCTAGCTTCATAAACGAATGGTTAGGAAATGGAATGCTCAGACGGCAGCTGTGTTTCCGGAATCATACAACCTTGGGGTTTTAAGGCTAGTGTGATTAGGCATAAAATTACTAGACCCACGTGTGCCAGGTTAGATTAAGGTCAAACGCGGGCTATAGGTTATTAATAATCTAAAAAACCTTCATCACTAACATCGTTTTGATAATTATGATTTTGTGTATATCAACAAACGAGATAGACCGGTAAAACGTGCACGTGCTATATTTTATATTAAGAACCGAAAATGTACCATGTTTTCTTAAGATAAACATATATTATATTAAATTTTAATTAACAAAGTAGATACATTAAGTCAAAGTGTTAGTAACATTAATTAAGGACTTATCACAAATGCTTCAAAGTTTAAAAAATGTAGCTTTACGAAACTTGAGAAAGAAGTTATTGTATATCTTCTTTCTCAAGTTTCTGTCGATAACGTATTTTAAATTAACACATGAATAACCACACGATAAGAACTAAACATACTTGTTCACATCTTGCCTACTCTACTGTTCTGCAACTGCAAACTATGTATTACCTAACAAACTCAAAGTTCTCAATACTGTGGTGCTCGTTGACCAGTTGGTCTACTGTATGTGTGTCCACCGTGACCCTAGGCTTTACACCGGGCGCAGGCATTTCCGCAGGGGCACGGGGCGGGGGCGCGGGGGGCGGGGGCGGCGTGAGAGCGCGCTTAGGAATGCGTCCGATAGCGCCGCGGAGGCCCGCCGTGCGCCACAAATGAAGAGACCCCCAGTACGTGAGCTTTAAGCACATAGACCTTGTACAAACGTTTCCTTTATATTTAAACATAAAACATAATATTCAGTAAAATTATGTTTACTATTATCAATTATTTGTTAATGTAAAACAATGTAAACTCAATATATTAAATTAACTGTTTTGTATGCAGTTTTAGTTGACTTGCTGCCAAGAGATGGCGCTGTGCTGTTTAATAGAAATTCTGAATCGCGCTATCAAGATGTTTCACAGAAGTATATGTACCTGGATGACCGAGCTTTACGCGACATTTTTTAGTAATTTTCTAAAAATGAAACCTAGCTAGATCGATTTATCGTCCTCGAAACCCCCTGCATACCAAATTTCAAGAAAATTTTTGGAGCCGTTTCCGAGATTCAGATTATACACGAAGACTTTTTATCGGTGATCAGGACCTGCTGACTCCGACTAAGTAAATAATGGCCATGACCCAGAAGTTAAGCTTGATTCGTACCGCGTTCGAGCTACTCACACATTTTCCGATCCGGTCCGAACCCCTCGGAGAAACTAGTAGGGCACGGGGACACGCACTAGTGCGTGATGCCGTTCCCTTTAGAATACCTCCGAAGGTGATTCGTTTTACACGGCTTGAGGAACCCTTTAAGTTTCTCGCCGCCCCCAAAAAAGCCCGGTGAAGCTGAAAATGCCGTCTGAGGCAATCGGCAAACTCTCTCAAAAAAATACTCACACATAGACCCCTTGCACAGACACAGATCTCAGAACATCTCGGAACAGTCCGAGCTGTGAGAGGTTGTCTACGTGTGCGTTTCTCGAGCACGTTTGTGTGAAGTTTACATTCTGCGGCCTTTTTTTTTGTACGCGTGCCACGCCGGTCACTCGCATACCCTACGACAGCTGACGATGTATCATGCACTACCTGTAATCTATGCTCTGCGTCATAGTTAAATAACAAAAATTATCATTGTTCTTTAACCTTTTTACCGCCAACACCTTCTATAGAAGTTCGAGATTTTCGTGCCGTCCACGCCAGCACTTCTATAGAAGTTCTTCTTTGTACCTACTTTATTAAAATACATTTATACGTTGGCGTACAGCGGGACCTCGCGTGCAGGATAGTTGGGCGGTGAAAAGGTTAACCACGAAATTTGGCTGTTTATGTAGTATGTCAATTTGTATTCATAAAGTATGTCAATTTGTAATCATAAAAATAGCTGATGAAATAAATAAAAAAATGATTTTTTTAAAGTATTTTAAACGGCAAACCTAAGCCTAAACCTAAGAATAAGAATAGAATAAGAATTATAAAAAGGTTAAGTTTTAAACTAGGATTTCGAACTAAAAAGGCCATGTTGGCCTCTAATTAAGAGGGGATTATTATTAGGATTGTTACAAACTCTTTGAGTGAAACACTGAAATATTCCATAGGTACTGGAAATCTTTTTGAGTGAAACACTGAAATATTCCATAGGTAAACACCGTAATAATTTCGTTAGTAATAATCAATCTCATGAATAATAAATAGACGCCTACTGTACTGATTATCCTGACATACTTATAATACGGTGGTTATGAACATTTTATAAAATTAGCAAGGATAAATGAGTCTTAATGAGAAATAAGAAAATAGGTACTAAGAAACAAGAAAATACCAGAAAACAGGTTTATTTCTTATGTAGTATCTATACGAATACATGTAATATAATACGAAATAGGTACGTATTTTCTTTATCCTTTCTTAAAATACCAAACTGGATTTTCGTATATTTTTATAATAATAGTACCGAGATAAGAAATAACAAATACAAAACGTTATATAAAAATGTTAAAACAAGACCAGCTTGTTGTTTTTGGAGACTACATGTAAAATTTTCTTATTTGTAAAAAGCAGCTTAGGCTGAGCACAAGCCAGTATCTAACAATCTTTCAAAAATAAGGTGTATTAATTATTTTCTTTAATTTTACTTTTCCTAATGCTCATCAAATACACTTAGTAAAACATGGTAAAAATCTAAACAAATAGTACCTAGAGAACATTAAGAAGTAGTACGTAGAACCAAGGTATAAAATATACCGGCATTTTTAGCTTCACCGGGTTTTTTTGAGGGCGGCGAGAAACTTAAAGGGTTCCTCAAGCCGTGTGAAACGAATCACCTTTGGAGGTTTTCTAGAGGGAACGACATCACGCACTTAATTGCGTGTCCCCGGCCCTACTAGATTCTCCGAAGGGTTCATATCGGATCGGGGAGCGGAACGACCCGAGGGCGTCTCTAAAGGCTCGGACCTCGGCTCGGGTTGACCGGTCCGTGGTGGAGGAGAGAAGCGCCCAGGTACATGTCTGTACCTGGTATAGAGCGCGTGTGAACCGGTTCTTCGTACCCTTGTTCTACGAGTACGGTGTCTTGGGCCTAAACTAGTGTGTATGTTTAGTGTATTCTGTAAATGTGTAGTGGCATTTAGAGGATCTGTCGGGTTGGTTCTACGTACTATTACCACCGTACCGAGGTATCATCAAAAGCGTCACGGTTTCGTCTTCTTCTCGTCGTTCTTATTTTAGCAGCTTATTACACTACTTATACATTCTTTACTAAGAATAACAACAACTTTCATATCATCATTATTTCAGTCCGTTGACGCCCACTTCTCATAAGCCTGCTATTAATACGCCATCTCAGTCGGCCCCGTGGAAGCCTCATCTACTGCCTTTCAATAATATTTCAAAGATTTAGTAGCACTTCTGAGAGTGCGAGTTTTATTTATTATTCCATTATTTGTACGGCATTAAAGACAAAATGGCGCTCATTAGGGGAGGCCTATGTCCAGCAGTGGACTAATATAGGCCGATGATGATGATGATGATGATTAAAGACAAACAAGAATAAAAATTTTGCCAAATAAATTCTCGTGATGGTCAAATTAAACTTGCACTCCGGTTACCTAGTGCGAGTTTTGTTCACTATCCGATCACATGACAAAAACGAGAGTAAGTAATGTTAAAATATGTACACAAATCCGAAACGCACCTTTGTAGGATGTACCCAGGACCTCGGATGTCGTGCTAAGCGTTTTGCCTCTCGACCACTGAGGCGCTCTGGCTGGCGTAACTTTGAGAATTTAAGTAAAAAATATTAATTATTGTCGTCTCGTTTCACTTCCATTTTTCAGAATTCAAATATTATAAACGATTAGGTAATTATCACAGTTAGAATAAACAATTTTGGTGCTCATCGAAATGTCTCAACAGTTCCGACGTAAAAGCGATGGTTTCGCAGCAAAGACCCTTGATTGTGTTTGCTTTGATGAATTGGTGTTTTATCGCTTTTGCTCCGCGATATTGTTGGAGTGCCCCCGAACCCCCGGGGCCTCGGCGTTTCTCGATGAATAATTTAAAACGATAAGCCATTATAATTGCTGGTGTTCCGACACGCTGCTCGCCAAAGTAGATACGATTTATTAGCTAATTACTTGGTGTTATTATTAGAAGCGTACCCAGACAAGCAGGTTATATTATTTTACAAGGAGGCACTGTGCTTACCCGTAAATATTTAAAAAAAAAGCTTAGTAGTAGGGTTAATTTTTTTACTGTATTTTATAAATTTTATACATAACATAACATAACATAACGTTTAGTTCAGATTCCGCTGCTAACACTTTGGTTGACATGTACGATATTGAAAGCTCCGATTATAGCTAATTAGTTTTATATCTGCATCGTCCGCCGATCTGATCGCCCGTTACGTTTTGTGCACACAATTTATTAGCTGCGGCGGTTGATCTTTATTGTATTTTGCCAAATTTTTGTGTAACAATATTTTTGTCTTAACTAACAATATTTTTTTTCTACTATTGTTTATTTGGGTATAACTTTTTCGTCAAGATTTTTTTTAAAGTTAAAGGATGTTACATTATAACGTAACTTTAATACCCAGACTTACTGAATGTTTTGTTGTATGGCAAAACTGAAGAGCCTTGGCGCCGAATGTTACTACAAACCAAATATTTGGACAAGTGCTGCCAATGCCGTATATAAAGTATGTCATGGATGCCACGCATAGCACAGTCGTATAGCCTTTCATCATCTGCATATAACTGTCCAAGAGCTAGGCACATGGCTTCCCACATAAAACTAGCTTATCGGTAGAGCCACCAACCAAGAATTAGATTTTATAGCAAAGTATTAGGAAGTAGCTTGTATGTATACTGTCCCACTGTTGGGCAAAGACCTCCATCATAGAAATCAAGTCATCTACAATTGACGGGTATTGGCTTAATCACACGTTTGCCAAATGCGGGTTGGTGATCACAAACCCGGACTATGCATCGGATAATCCGAAACACGTTGAACGTAGGGCCTCTTAGCCACTTGGTCTCCGAAACGTTGTTGTTTATTTACTACATATTTATTACGATCGTGTATGGCCGGCTCATTAACAACCCACGCTCACATCAAATATAATTCGCCATAGAAAGTATTTCGTCAGACAATAAGATTAATATGTAATACCGATCTGTATCCGAAATACATCATTAGTAGGTAATTTGTATTTTTAGCAATAAATCTGTAACCCACGTAATCTGTCGACATATTTCTGTTACTGCCGAAGCTATTGTTAGATAACCAACTCTTAATGTTTTCTTGACCCATTGACAACAGGCACGGCATCGAATGGAAAGAGCAGCCGGGTATGAAACACTCCAAATCCTTCCTAGGCAAAAAGGCTTTAGGACGGAGTAAGTTCATATACGGAGGCAGCAGAAGGCAGGCCCGATTAACCATCGGTGCCTTGACAGGGCATTATGCCACAAAACAAATGCTTCACAGAATGCACCTTTCAATAAATAGTTTGTGTAGGGCATGAGGAGAACAAACCGAGTCAATGCAGCACCTACTGTGTGACTGCGACTCTCTGGCTAGGAAAAGAATGGGACTCCTGGGGTCGGCCTATCCGAAACCGGAGGACTTCAGGCTCTTCGCTCTTAAGGACGTTGCCAGACTTATGGCATCTATCTTTACAGAGGAGGAAGAGTGAAAGGATGGGGTTGCACAAAAGATCCCAATGGGTCGAAGTGTTACTGAGAGGTGGAAACCTCGGCAGGCCACACTAAGATAAGATAAGATAAGACCCATTGACAAGTACAGCGTTATATATTTCAATGGATTATTATCAATCTTACTGCATTTGTATATAGTTTATTTTCTAGTTGAATAGTGACTTTTGCAAACACTTTATTGGTGGTTGGGGATTCGTTTTAAACTTCACTTACATAAGAAAGATTAACCAACAACGTCTATACAATAACAACTATAAGGTGTTGAAAGAAGAAAGACTTAACCCTGCAACGTATAGGTACCTACACTATCTTGTATCTGAGCTTCGGGCAGTACGTTTGTCCGTTGATTGCGGCAATAATCAGTTGTTAAACCATTGTTCTGTGGTTAAACCCAATGACACGCATTGGAGGGTTAATGGTGTGATATCCACGTGTGCTATTGTTATTGTGGGAAGGTCTTTTTTACTCAGGGAATCATCCTTTTGCCAGAGGGGCAGAACGGTTATGTGGTGGCTCTACCGTCCCTCTTTCCCACTACAAAAGCTAGCTGGCTGGGTGGGGCATACCCTCTAAAACCTATGGAAATTGCAACCAATTACGCGGAATAAAACCCGGTAATGATTATAAAGGCTAATGATGATGATGATGACGCTAAGTTACCACCGTTTTAGGGTTATGATAAAAAGATAAAAGATAATTTATTTGTAATGTATGTTCTTGATAATAAAATAAAAATAAATCTATAAAAATTTAAGAAAGCATCGCCATTGTTATTCATAACGCTCTATTATTGTTACCGGAAAAAGTTATGGCAAAAGTAAACAGAGAAAATATCAGGGTAATATTCCGAAGTGTACCGAAGCGTTCCCTACCGCGGGCGTGCTCGCACAGGATACAGAAAACATCCACACTTTTGTTCGGAGAAAGTTTATAATAATATCGAAATTTCGTTAGAAGTTAATGTTGTTCTCCGTCGGTTCGCTTGAAGGTTTCTCTAATATCTCCGTCAGTAAACATGTTATTAGCTGTTAGTTTTTCGCGTGGGGGCTGTTGGTAGAACGCAGAAAAATCTTTGCAAATCAATTTTGTGTTAGTATTTACAACCTACATTAGATAATTATAAGCAGTACATTCTTGCGGTATTAACTTCGTTGTTCTTTACTAACGTCGTGCTTTCTCGGGCGAATTTTTTGAATGATATTTTTACTGTCAATAGTCCATCTAATGTAACCACAATCTCATGAGATGGTGTTTGTGGAGAGCGGTAGGTAATGTAATATGGCTAAAGGTGGAAAAGAACTCATCCGTAATCTTGAACTGATTAGGAACTGTACATATTACATATACATACTTAGCTCGTTAACATATCATTGGGTAGGATATTTGGATCTTTCGTCAATTCATACCTTTGTTACTGATTGATGTTAGTAGGTGATTATTGGGCATTCTACTTCACTTTTTCGAGTGAGTGAACGGAGTGAGCGAACGATGAAGGAAAAGTGATCAGAAAAAGGAATCACCTGCTAACACCAATCAGTAATAAAATACACTACGGGTATTTTTTTTTTTTTTTTTTTTTTTATTAGGTTACACAACAGACATTAATCCTAACAAAGTTATAAATACATAATAGGTTTAACAACATTTTATACTAGACTAATGTCCTAATTGTGTTAACACAAGTAGTTTATGTGTGCTTAACATGTGTAAAATTAGATTTAGTTTTAGATTTAAAAAGGAAAATAGAACTAGATTTAGAGAAATAATATTTCCAAATAATTTTAAAATTACTTAAAACTATTTGGAAATACTACACTTGGGTCGTTAGCCATTTGGGTCAATTAATAATGTCTTGATGGAAGTTTTGAATACACTTGTGTTACTATTGAAAATAGTAAATTGGTATTACTTGCTAATGTTGCTAAGCGCAAAACTCGAGAATGGCTGGATCGATTCGGCAATTTTTTTTTCGTATGTTCCTTAAGGCACACGGAAAATTAATAAAGAGAAAAATTGAAGCATTTAATATTTGACAGAACGAAGTCTGTCCGGGCAGCTAGTTGACAAATAATAAAAAGTTATAATACTAGAAGCTCCACTAACTGTCTTCGCATCAGAACTTCGATTTTGAATAAAATTAGGTATAGAGCAGAGTCTTTGCCTACTAAGATCTATAAAAATATGCTGTATTACGTACTTAGGTCGAGTAGCAAAGCGATCTGCCCGATATCCTAAGGCCCTAGGTTCAATTCCCAGGTCGGGCAGGTGTGTTTCGTATTTTTCGATGCATAGCCCGGCTTCGTGATCACCAACTCGCATTGGGCGAGCGTGGTGATTAAGCCAATCCCCATCAATGGTTGCAACGACTTGATTTCAATGATGGAGGCCTTTGCCCAGCAGTGGGACAGTACATAGGCCGTTTACTTACTTAAGTACTTAGACATATTCTGCCACGCAATTTATGAACGCAGTAAAGAACCTAAATAAGAGTTTAGAGAAAATAGATGGTAATGTCAGCACATCAAATATCACAATCACAATTACATAGTAAGTTAGTACTTACTGCGTTCATAACTTGTGCGGCAGTATTGTACTCAAATATACTATAACGATAATAATTATTGTCTCGTCCGCTCGACTGAACGTAAGTGCTAACGGCTGGTGTTCAGGATCGAAAACCCATCGATATGAAGAAATAAAAATTAGAGAAGCTTAATTAAGCGGGCCTCACGCGAGCATTCATGTCCGCCACCTTAAGCGGAACACTTGCTATGCACATCAAAGCAAACGCGGCAAAACGCTTTTGAGAACCAACCGCGGTTTTATTGCGAAGCGCGAGCTTGGTAGACGCGCGAAGGGTTCCGTATTATATAGTTTTTAAGAACTAATGCCCTTTTTGAGGGGCACTAAGTTTTAGGTAGCTCCTAAGTCATGTTAACTTATAGCGTTGACTCTGGCAACCCTAACCTCACATGATTTAGGGTTACCCAATAACGTAGGGCACTTCACGTCAATAAGTAGGTACAATCGAACATCCCGGAGTATCTAGTAAAGTATGAAGTCACACCCGTCTCCTAAAGAGCTTATATAAAGTTGTAACGGTCACAACAGAATGATAATAAACCTGACCAAATGAAATGAAATGAAATGAAATCGTCAGGATATCCAATTATTCATGGTGTGTATTATCATTAGGTTTCCTCACCTGCAAACCTGTTTGTAAGATCATTTTCGTCCGTAATAAATAATAAATAAATAAATAAATCATTTATTTCAGGCAACACAATGTATAAGATGGTAAAAACATAAAGGGGCCCATATAATAAATACCTTACAGACTAACATACATACAATATAAAACAATTTTTGTTAGTAGATATATAACTTATAACTATGTTAGTAATGCTCTATGTCGTTGTCAAACCAATACCTGCTATGTACTAAAAGTACAGTTTTCAGATTTTTTATTTTTTTTTATTATATTGCCATTTTTACTAAATGATAGTAAACGTTGCTAGTTTGGAATGTACATTTTCTTATCCACTACTAAGCTATTTACATTTATGCTTTTGTGATTGCGTAAAGATAAGTTTAAGCAATGTTATTAGCAGATGCCGTTGTAATAAACTTTAGTTAGTTGTAAGTAAGTAAGTTGTAAGTTGTAAGTAAGTTGTAGTTGTAAAAGAAAGAACGTACGTGTGATCATCATCATCATCATTATCATCATTATCATCATCATCATTATCATCATCATCATTATCATCATCATCATCATCATCAGCCTATATATTATTGTAGCGTTAAAAATCTTTAGGTTTGTACATAATTTCTCGTCCATACGTGATCAGGAGTCATCCCCCCCAATCCGAACCCTTCGGAGAATCTAGTAGGGCACGCGGACACGCACTAGCGCATATGCCGTTCCCTCTAGAAAACCTCCGAAGGTGATTCGTTTTACACGGCTTGAGGAACCCTTTAAGTTTCTCGCCACCCCCGAACCAGTTCGCCCTTAAAGGCAATCAGCAAATTCTCTCCAAAAAAAAAGAGTCATCCCAGTGGCAGAGAAGGGTACTAGGTTTGTAAATGGGTATACCTCCCCTCCCTCGTTGAGGTTTTAGTAGACTATAAGGCAGAGGAGGAGAGTCTCACATAACCTGGATAGCCCTAGCCTCAATGTGTGCTCAAATAATTCGACCCAGTTTTAAAAAATAGGTCTGTACCTACATAATTATAAACTGTTCGCGGTACCCTAATAACGGCGGCATATTGACATTTGGAAGTTAAAGAGTCGGTCGCGTGACCCGAGGTAATGGACCACCCGGGCAATAGCGATGGCCAGCAGTCAATGACCTTGCGACTGGCCGGCCGGTGCAGCCTATGTTGCACCTCACTGTACTCCACAGACCATGTAGGTTGTAGGCTGTACTCCTATTCTCTTAATATTTAACGGCAATAGTGTAATAAACTTTTTTTAATATGAAAATGGCACGTGAGAAATAGCAAAACATAATTTTAATTATAGCATATAATTCAGTCAATTCAATTTAGATAAAGATAAGATAACTATTATGTATAATATCAATTGAAATAAAGTTTTATGTTTTTTTCTAGCGTGTTTTGTCTTATTTCTAATTGAACATAAAGTAAAATATTTGGCCTATTCAACATTTTTATTGTAAATATCTTATTTTGTAAACATTTAGTTATCTATATATTAATACGTGAAGCAAAAACTTTGTGCCCCTTTTTACGAAAATTGCGCGGACGGAGGAGTTTGAAATTTCGCACACTTATAGTTTATATAGAGAAGGAGTACAGAATGTTAATTATTTTTTTTAATTATGCATAAAAATACATTAAACCAATAAATCACACACTACCATGTATTTGACACACACGCATACCTATGTATTAGACACACAAGCATATTCAAAAGTTTTAAAAATGGAAGAGGAGCGGCCGAAATCTGTCAATGCCAATCCAAATTCAAATTCTATCTTTTTAATTTTTCATTGCTTAGGATACAATTCGTGCTGCCTTAGTAAAAATACGGTCGAATTTCGACCACTGGGCGACCACTAGTAATACTAAGTACGTGTTTTCGAGTTAGGACTAGTTTTCCATGCTTTTCTGTCTGTAACTTTAATTTACCCAATTTTTCCGTAAACAACACTTTAACTGTTCAATACTCTAGTGATCGACCTCATTTGTCATTTTCCGTCAAGTCAAGATCACCATTTATTTTTTCTCCCATATTAGTCATTCGCGCTACGTGTCGTAGCGATCACCTTATCTCCTTTTTGCCTATCATGTGCCACTACTCATTGTCAATTCCTGTCACCGTTTCCGTCTTCACCCTTTACATAACAGCACTTGATGTCCTATCAATACCTCTAGGCCTCTTCAAGTTTTCAATAGTTCTTCTATCATTAGGGTTAAACGGCTGACAAGTTCGTTTTTCACCCAAATAAGGTACAAACTGGTAGGGTGGGCGTTATTCAGCTTATGCCACCCACATATTTCTTTATAAACCTTTTATTTCTGCCTCAATAAAGCAGTCTACTGCGTTGCTGTGATACGTATCGAAGGGCTATCACATCCATAATAGCTTCCTAAAGATAGTAAGGGTCTGCAACGCGTAAGTTTTTCTTAAGCGTTGATAGGCAGCGGTGATCCAATACGGACGAATTGTATACCGGCTCTATCGAATAAAAAG
The DNA here is from genome assembly GCA_947562085.1 of Eudonia lacustrata. Lineage (NCBI taxonomy): Eukaryota > Metazoa > Arthropoda > Insecta > Lepidoptera > Crambidae > Eudonia > Eudonia lacustrata. Next base: position 23,103,345 of record OX387319.1, on the reverse strand, counting down.
TATGCATTACACAATGCAATAAGTAAAATTCAAAATCATTTATTCAGTTTAGGCTACAAATAGCTCTTATGAACGTCATTATGCCATCGGTTCGTAAATCTACTCTGGGCGGGAGTACTGAGAAGAATCGGCAAGAAACTCACCAAGGGCATTTCTTTTATCCCTTACAGCATAAACATATTGGGAAATGCCATATCACAAAAGGACACTTTTCATTACAAATAAAAACACAAAACATAAAGGACAATCACATGTTCAAAAAAACAAAAGAGAAAAGTTACCAGTTTTTCAAATCAGTCGGTGTTAAATGACGTGTGTTTATTTATATATTATGTACTAGTTGTTGCTGTATAATGTGTCTTGATATTTAATTCAAACACAAAATATAATATTCGATCAATAAACAGTTTATCCCATTATAGCTGGTGCTTCGAAGTACTTCGCTCATAAAATATTCAGACCGGAAACTCGATGTTCTGGGGGGCGTAGGGGAGGGGGGAGGTAAAGGGGTGGGGAGTAGGACTTCCGGCGCAGTTCACACGGAATCGTGTTGCCACCCGTAAATATTATATAATGAAGTTATTCTTTTGGGAGTTTTTATTGCAGTTAAAGGTTCGGGTTTTATTGTGATTTGTACTTTATTGGCGTCGCTGAAGGCTTGCTTTATGGCCGGACAGAGCGGTCACAACATAACGAGATGGCAGAAGGTAAAATTAAAAAAAAATCAAAATTCAAAATCATTTATTCAGTTTAGGCTACAAATAGTTCTTATGAACGTCATTTTAAGCCATCGGTTCGTAAGTCTATCTACTCTGGGCGGGAGATCTTGTACTGAGAAGAACCGGCAAGAAACTCAGCAAGTGTCCAGCTCTTTTCTCCCTTACAGCGTCATAAATATTGGAAAAAGCCCTATCATAAAGGACACTTTCCATCACAAATAAAAACACAAAATGTAAAGGACAATCACAACATGTAAAAAAAAACACAAAAAATAAAAAATAACTAAATAAAATATTTAAGTCAGCAAAAACATAATTTACCAGTTTAATTTTTTACAATATCATACAGTACTAGTAAAAGTAAAAAAAAACTATAGTTAATAATAATAAAAATAAAACTAATTGTAATGTTCAACGCAACGCTATTTTGTTATCTGCAGGACACTATTTATAAGTAGTATTATGTAGGTATATGTTTTTTATTATAGCCAGGCTGTTTTATCTTCTAAATATTCTTTGACTGTATAATAACCTTTTTTTAATAAAGAAGACTTTACATGTTTTTTAAACTTATCTAAAGGTAAATCTAGTACAGTATTTGGTATTTTATTGTAATAGTGTATACCTTGCCCCAAGAAAGAACCAAGCACCTTCTGTAACCTGAACAGTGGCATTGCAAGTTTTGACTTATTTCTAGTATTAAAATTGTGTACATCACTGTGTTTAGCAAATGAATTGATATTACAACGTACAAGAACTATACAATTATAAATAAATTGAGACGCCACTGTCAAGACATCAATTTCTTTAAAAAGATTTCTTAAAGAAGTTCGTGAACCTAGTCTATAGATTGTTCTTACTGCTCGTTTCTGTAAAATGAATATAGTTTCAATATCAGCCGCTGTTCCCCACAGTAAGAGGCCATACGACATGACACTATGAAAATAACTAAAGTAAACAGTTCTAGCAGTTTCAACGTCTGTTAACTGCCTTATTTTTCTAATGGCATAAGCAGCAGAACTGAGTTTGCCGGCCAATTGAAGTTTTGAGTCAAGGGTTATACCTAAGAAAACTGTTGAGTCTACCAAATCTAATCGATCACCGTTTATTCTTATATCAGTTGGTTCATTTTTGACATTTGGTAATTTAAAATTAATACATTTTGTTTTTTTAGCATTAAGCTGCAAATTATTAATAGTAAACCAACTGAGTACATCAGAGAGTGCTTTGTTTACATCGTCGTAATTATTCTTACACCTACTTACATTAAAAATGAGTGAAGTATCATCTGCAAATAATACGATTTCACAGAAGTTCTCTACAAAGAATGGCAAGTCATTAATATAAATCAAAAACAGAAAAGGACCAAGAATGGACCCTTGTGGAACTCCCATTTTTACATGAGAACCAGATGATTTAGTTCCATTAATATCGACAGTTTGTGTTCGAGAGCTAAGATACGACTGAATTAAATTTAGTGCGAAATCTTTGAGACCGTAGTAATTTAGCTTCATCACCAGAGTTTTGTGCTCAACGCAATCGAAAGCCTTGGACAAGTCGCAAAACACTCCAAGGGCGTTTTGAGACTTCTCCCAGGCATCAAATATATGTTTTAATAGAGCAACACCTGCATCAGTAGTAGAACGACCCTTTGTAAATCCATATTGTTTATTATGTAAAAGGTTGTTTATGTTAAAATACGACATCAACTGTTCCAATATAACTTTTTCATAAATTTTGCTTAGAGTTGGTAGTATTGAAATGGGTCGATAGTTACTGGGGTCTTCTTTGTTTCCCGATTTGAACAAAGGTATGACCTTACTAAACTTTATAAGATCGGGAAAGATACCTTTATTCACACAGTTATTAAAAATTTCAGCAAGATATGGTGCAATAGAATGTATAATATTCTTAATTACTTTTATAGAGATGCCCCACAAATCACTTGTGTTTTTCATTTTCAGTGATTTAAATGTTTTTATAATATCCATTGAATCAATATATTTAAATTGAAAAGAAACATTACATTACGCTTCAACACAAACGCGCACGAGCTACGCACACATATACTAGCTGCGCTCTGAATGTTCCGAGCTGTTCTGCGCGTTCAAAGTCAAAGTCAAAGTCAAATATTCTTTATTCAAATAAACTTTAGAAAAGTGCTTTTGAATCGTACATAATTTTTAAAACATTTACAAAATTATATGCCGTTACCAAGTTATACAAGTTTAAAATTAGTTTAAATTATTACAAATTCTTCTTTTATTTAAGTATCTAAGTATAAAATAAGTCACTGAAAGGTAACCTCACTACGAAAATGATTGTACCTCATAATTTGCATGTCATTTCAATACCTATGCTATTTTCTCTTCAATATTCATGATTTCAACCAATTAATAAATTTATATACCTACCCACCTGTTTTATGTATGTACAGTACACTTAGACGAATGTGTCATAATTGATACTTCCAAATTAGTCTATAAGAATAATCATCATCATCATCAGGTCATTTTTATGTCCCCACTGCTGGGGCACGAGCCTTCCTTATGGATGGATAGGGAGAACGGGCCATAAACCACCACGCGGGCATAGAATAAGAATAAGAAACATTTATTAACCTATTTGAGTTATGGCTTTAAATATTTATTTATTTAAGAACACACAATATCATTACAGGATATCCCCATTTGATAAAGATAAGATAAGTAAGATATATTCTATTCTATTCTAACGGCTAAATGGATTTGGGTGAAATTTTGCACTTAGACAGACCATGACACGGATTAGAACATAGGATACTTTTATCCCGGTAAGGTTCATGTAGGATAGTACAGCCCTCGCGAACGAAGTCGCGGGCAAAAGCTAGTTATCAATAACATTACGTTATATCCTTTTTGATTTAACCGTCGTTCGTGAGATTAATTGACCCTAAAATTTACTTTCATCGCTCCTAATATAAGGGTGCATAATTAAGCAGTGTAATAAAAGGCTGTATTTGTACTTATCTCCTTTCGTATGTTTGTAAGTGCAAAGAAAGATATTGCAAAATAAAAAGTTAAAAACTGGTTAATTTTTAAAACTGTTATATTGAGATTTCCTTGTTTATTATAAGGTATCGCTTAGATAACGTTCTAAGAAAAAAAATGCATCAAAATTTCCCTATATTTACATTGCCCTCATGGTTCTAAGAAAGGTTTATTTATCGAATATTGAGGAGACGAATTACAGATATCTTGTGCTTAAACATACATTTCTTATGTTTATGTTTTGTGTGTATTAAATATGTATGTATGTTTGATTTAATTTAGGGTTTTTTTGTTGTTTTCGGTTTATTTTATATATTTATATTTACAAATGTTTTTTTTTTATATTAACGGGTAAGCACAGTGCCTTGATCCCACCTGATGTTAAGTGATGATAAGGCCAATGGTGGAAGCGCACTTCACCTGGGATCCTCAACTAGTGAGGCACTGGCTATCTTATCTCTAGCTGCCGGAACACAACAATGCTACAAACATTGATGTTATGGTGACATATTTAGATAAGATGGTGGAGCCCTACCACCAACCAAACCAAGTAAACAAACATGTACCCCCGCTTGGAATCAAACCCGGAAATGTAATTAAGTACCTAGTTTAAAAGTTGCCTGAAAGAAATAGTTTACAGTTCTAATTTATTTATTATTAGTGACATTGTTAAGGAGGCGAGAGAAATATTAGTGGACTACAAATAAAAAAAAACATGCAATACTTATAGTTGATATACGAAACAAAATCAAGATAAACATACAAACTCAAACAGCAGAAGAACGACGACCAGAAGCGAAAGAAAATAGGAGAGCATTTACAGTTCATAGAAAAACTATAAAAGAACTAACAAAAAAGTATTTACTCCATAACAATTACTGCCAAGCAAACGTTATATCCGATCTGTAAAACATTATAAGAATATTCGTCCTGAAATTGGCTCAAGTCGTTAATGCTGATCGTAAAAGGTTCGTAATAAACTACGTGTAACCTCCCCCGTCGCGTGCGCCTCCGAACTCTCGTAAATGCAAATCGTGGAACCTTTTGCGACCAGATGCCAACCCAAAACCAGCCTTATTACCTATTGGGAGAGTTTAACTGACCAGTACCACTCTGTCCCCTAATGGAAAAGGGTTATTTTACTGCGTTTCGGCTTTACCGTGCACAGAAATGAAACAACGACTTTCATGTATGTTATGATGTTAGATATTGTGCCTATACAGCTATAATAAATAAAAAAAACTGCATTTGAATGTCCATGAAGGCTATTTGGAAGCAGAAGCTTAGGCCAGGGTCTGACCCTTTTTTAGGGAACTAATAAAGGGCTTTACACAGAGGTATTTCATTTGGTCTCCTATCCATGAACTCTGATACTGATATTGAAGATTGGCAAAGACCAAACCTATTTCTTCAGGTAAGCGTTAGCAGAACGCCAACGAGCGAGTCTTACAGTAGTAGCAATAAATGTGTAACATTTGACATCTCATCTTAGTAATAAGCAATTTTAACATTATTTTCTGAAAAAAATAGGTCAGGTATTATATTATTTTATAACTATAAAATAAATAATGATAAAGTCACACGAAAGGGTTGAAATCAATATTACAATAGACAATAGAATATAGAATTAACAATGACGTATATTTTTTACAAAGATAATGCAGTAAATACTCATCACTCCTCTCACTTCCTCTTTAGAAGACATTTGACATATCAAAATGACCTTTGATAGTCAAATGACACAATAATAAGTCACATTTATTAATAATTATGTCATGTTCATATTATCGATTACTGAACTTACAAAATGGCGCGCGCTTGCCCTACTTCCTGTTTCACACTTCCGTCCCTTTTCACGAAATTACTCCCACAAATTGCAAGAAAGCGAGAGGAAAGATGTTACACATCAAAAATAAATGATAGATGATAACTATTGAACTGTTGTAATGATTTCAAATGGCTTATTGTAAAGGACACAAACCATTCGGTGTTCCCTAACAGGTGTTATACCATTAATAATGAACCACTCATCGCGACATTACACAATGTAAACGTTGCGCCGCCATTTTGGATTCAAATGGCATATCGCTATTGTTCTTACAGCGGAAGTAAAACTTTATGCCTTTCAACACACAGCGCTTAATATTCCACACACCTACAGTCTGGTCTAGGTCTACTTCTGAGAATGTTACTGCATTTCCTGCAGTCATTTAAGACCTAATACGAGTCTAACATTTACAAGCAACGTGCAAGGATGTGATAGAACCTGTACAGAATATAAAGTTTGAAATGAATCATTGCAAAGTAAACAATTGCACAGATCATAACAATGTATAGAAAGCTTTTACAATGAACTTCAAAGTCAATCTAAATAGAGATATGTGAACTGAAATGAAATTTGATGCTTCAAAGTTAACTGTTCGGAAAAACAAGTATTATTATAAATAAATCAACATGAACAAAAATATCCGCTATTTAACTTATAGTGTTATTCAGTGCTGATTCTAAAAGTAGTAATAAAAAGTAAAAAACACTTGAAAAAAACACAAATGTTGAAAAAATTTCCACGAGCAGGGTTTGAACCTGCACCCTTCTGACATACCGGGTCAGGTGCTCTTCCAATTGAGCTATCGTGGTTCTAACCAGCCCGCCGAAATTATTCAACACTATTTACTATTTACTTTGAAAGCCAAAGGCGCCCATTCAATGTTAACAACTACCGTCATTAAAATCCGATCGTAATATTTTTACAAATACTACAGATCAGTTAAGAAGTAGGCAAGCTATTTATAAATGTTTATATAATTTTTAACGCAAATTTTGTTGCGAACAAATTACAAAAACACAAATGTTGAAAAAAAAAAAAATATATAAACATTTATAAATAGCTTGCCTACTTCTTAACTGATCTTTAGTATTTGTAAAAATATTATGATCGGATGTTAATGACGGTAGTTGTTAACATTGAATGGGCGCCTTTGGCTTTCAAAGTAAATAGTAAATAGTGTTGAATAATTTCGGCGGGCTAGTTAGAACCACGATAGCTCAATTGGAAGAGCACCTGACCCGGTATGTCAGAAGGGTGCAGGTTCAAACCCTGCTCGTGGAAATTTTTTCAACATTTGTGTTTTTGTAATTTGTTCGCAACAAAATTTGCGTTAAAAATTATATAAACATTTAAAAAACACTTGGTCAACTTTAATTATGATTTTGAATAAATTAAAATTAAGTACATACAATTTATTAATGAAAACTTCGCTGTTCTACGTAAACGAATACAAAATACATACCTATGATATACTATTTAAATAAGTGAAACTCACTCTCAAAACCTAAGAATTCCAATCTCAATGAAGTGTTGTCGTTGAGTATGAACAAAATGTGAAGAAATAAAGTTTCGTAGGAAACAACCGCTACTCTAGACAAAGGCTTGGCTCCAGACTTACATTTTTGGTATAATGAAATCATCTATCTTTCGCGAAGAGCTAACATAATCTCGACTCGATGGCTTTTCTGAGACATCTGTAGGCCTATTCCGAATAATTTTCGTTTCGTGACGAACAAAAACCCGAATTTGTCTATTAAATCTCTTCCAAAAAAACTTGGGTTCAAATATTTCTATCGGCTTTTGATCGCACGTGACAAAACGGAAATGCGAGGGCTTAGGAATGGCACCGCAGCAAAATTGAATAAGAAAACGACTTATATCAAAATTTAATTGTGGATAACGATGTGAGGCAGTCTGTCGCAGACACAACTACGATTCTCTATGTATATCATTCAGAGGACACAGAAAACGATGTTGAAATGAGCACGTGTACTCAAGAACTTCTAATTTTATCATTTATCGCCAATGCAAAACCAATTTTTTAATCAGGTGTACCATTAATCACAAGCATAGATACTTAAGCTTTTGCTAAAATAGACATCCAGAATCCAGAATCCGGAATACTGTAGGTTTACATGTAGAAGAAAACTTCTTATCACGATCGGTGGTTTTATGGAACCAGCTAAGGCGGTGTTCCTGCTCTGTTACGACTTAGGGACCTGCAAGAAACGAGCTTACTCTTTCCTCAAAGGCCCCAGCGATTGCGATCCCCCTGGTTTCCATCAGCTGAACCGCAAGCTCGTTTGATATCTCCTAAATAAAATTAAACCATCTTTGAAGAACAAAAGCCGAGATGAATGGTACACTCGATTCAAAGTAACTCCGTTCTACGGTACTCATGTAATTAATTTGTCAGTTTGCTATAGTAAGTCACTAGAAACTCAGGAGAAAGGAGGAAAACTTATTCGGCGTTACAAAGATCGAAACAACATGAGTGGTCAAAAATATTTAGAAGAAAAGCTAACCTAATTCTTATTGTGTTAAGAACATGTTTTTGATACTTATCATTGCGGATTCAAGCAAAAAGAGACTTTATGATTCTAAGTTAACTCACGGAATATGACTTTCATTTTTTATTCAATCAAAAAAGTGTCTTAAGTTATGGAATATGACTTTATGTGAAGATGTATTTTGACTATTTAGGTTAATAATTTGATACTGGTACAGAATAAATAATAGTACTACTGGACCTCGTGCGTGCGTGCGTGCGTGCGTGCGTGCGTGCGGGCGGGCGTGCGTACGTGCGTGCGTGCGTGCGTGCGTGCGTGCGTGCGTGCGTGCGTTCGTGCGTGCGTGTGTGTATATTAAAGGGTTAACTTAAACACATAAGTTTTTGGTGATGATGATGAAATGCGTTACGCTTACCCAGGGCTCAAACCACTGCAAAATTGTTGGTATAAATACGCCTGGTTACAAACTGTTTTAAAATTATCATTGTTTCATATTAATGTTGACGAAATAAACAGTAAAGTACCCGCTTCGTTATAATTTACAAAGGACTTTGTAAATGAAACTACGATTAAAAGAAAACATTTATGATACAAGCACGTGTATGTGTACAGTTAGTAACGAAAGTTAACGGTCACTAAGTGAGTTCTACTAGAATGGCGTTTTGTAAAAAAATATTATAATAATCTGTGATAATGATAACTAATGCATTATATTTATATGGATGATTTTGCTAACAGAAGTTTTCCAATGTGTTTGAAAAGCTTGTCCAGTGTTTAATTTTTAAATAAAAAATGTACCTACGCATAATAATGATTTAGTAGTATAAAATAATTGATTTTTCCTATTAACTATGATTTGCTATGAAGCATGAGGAACCCGTTCTCCCTATCCATCCATAGGGATGATGATGATGATGAGGAAAACAGCATGTACCGTATGTAAATTTATATTATGATGTTCAAGTTTATGAATGAAAATTGTATGATTAAAAACAGTTATGATGAAAAATTGCAAAAATTTGCATAAGAGATATAAGTAGGTCAATGCCGACGTTTTCATGAAACCATCTCGTTAGATGAGAATAATAAACTAGTAAATAAACATAATACTGTACGCACGATACGTCGATAACAAACATTTTCGTTAATTTTGAGTGGTTATGACACAGAAAATATATGGCCATTGTCCAGCAGTGGACGTCTTTTGGCTGAGATGATGATGATGATGATGATGATGACACAGAAGAAAAATGTGTGAAAAACTAGTTATTCGGGCAAAGGAATCTGGCACTTATTGCATTGCACGGCGGCGGCGGTCAGACAGCCTTGGCCGAGGCCGTTCACATCTGTAATAGATGCGTCTGCGGCGGTTGTTTGTGACATTTCCGCGGCCACGCAACTCCGGCGCTCGCACACCCTAATTATAGTATAGTACTGGATAACGTCACTACGAAGAGCTAGCTTTTTCCCCCACTAGACTAGATTCTCCGGACGTTTGGCGATCCAAAATTCCGATGAATTTATACCACAAAGAGACAAAAGCAACTGGTAGTGCGCTCGTTTAAAGGTAGGTTTCCTAACGCGCACATTAAAATGGGTCACCAAAGACACTATAACGTCTGTGCTTTGGAAAGCATGTTCAGCCATTGATCATGAGACGTAGGTAAGTAAGTATTGCATGTCTTAACTAGGGATGGGCAGGACACGCTGGTAGACCTCGACTAGACTAGACTACCTGCCAGAAGTTCAGACGATATTGTCGAGGTGGCCGGAAGGTAGTGATACTTCTAAGGGCCGGTCCCTTAGAAGTATCACTAGGCTTCCGGTACCTCCGCAGAGTTCCTAAGCAGAGCCCTTTCACGTCTATAATAGATGCGTCTGCGCCGGTTGTTTGTGACATTTCTGCGGCCACGCCACTATGAGGAGCTAGCTTTTTAAGGGCGGGAGAAACATATGGTTTGCCACCAGTCGTGATCGAACAACCTCAGAAGGGATAGTATCCCGCAAGTGACTACCATCTTCCACTAGATTCTCCGAGGCGTTCGGATCGGAATTAATAGTGGGACAATTGATAGCAGAAGAACTCTCAACGCCCAACCGATCATATATGATCAGTGATAAACATTCCGTCAACGCCCGAGCGATGGGGGTCAGATGCCCCCCGCACTATATATACTATATATATATTATATCATATATTATGATCGCTCGGGCGTTGACGGAATGTTTTTCACTGATCATATATGATTGGTTGGGCGTTGAGAGGCTAGGGGGCTTCTAAAGGCTAGGACTTCGCGTTTGGTTAACCTGGTCCCCTGGACCAAGGGGGGGGGGGGAAGCGCTCAGGCACCTGGAATATGTGTGATGCAATGTGATGCATGCAATGTGATGAAATTAAAAAAAAACCGTTTCATACATTTTTCAAAAATTTCAAAAATGGAAGAGGAGCTGCCGAAATCTGTCAATGCCAATCCAAACTCATATTCTATCTTTTTTAATTTTTTACAAACAGCTTTTTATAAAAATTATGGTCAAATTTCGACCACTGGGCGACCACGAGTACTTTTTAATTGTATCGTATCTATAAAGTATTGTGTGGGCGATGACGCTTCATTCATAATTCATCCCGGTGTCTCGGCGACGGCGACGGATGCCACGGCCGATCGCACGCAGCGCGTCGAAGCATCTGTTTGTTGTTTCGGGTTCTCTGATAAATTAAAAAACATATTTAGTGTGATTTTGTTATGTATGAACGAGCATGAAATGCACTTTATATACGTTCATGTACGCACCTTTACTATCATCGTCTTTAATGTATTAACGTCCCCCGCTGCCTGGGCTCATGCCCACACAAACAATGACGTTTAGGGAGTTTGCTCCATAGCCCACCACACTGGCCCAATGCAGGCTGTGTTTTAAGGCGACGCATTGGAAATTTACGTGGCGGGGATCTTGATTTTTCCCAACAATTACAAAACATATGAAAGTGATATTTGATGACATGATGTTTCATTTAATTGACTTCATTTTGCTAGTTGCAGAAACACGATTTGTCAACTTTTATAACAGAGAAAAAAATATCAAAGTAACCTCTTTTAAAACATAGATTTGCATTTTACAGGCTAACCAGACCGATTTAAGCATCAAAATTTTCTTATTAAATAGTCTTAACACACACTTCAATATTGTAGTTCATTTTTTAAAAATAATTTGTAGTTTTAATTTGAAGGAAATAGTACGGGGCGCAAGCGCTCGGTATGAGATTTATTGTTTAGCGGTGCGTCGCCTTAACAACTGCCATTTTACAACATCAACCGAAACCAATGGCTCTAAAGCACCTTCCGAAGCACAGAAGAGCTTGTACGCGTAAAATTATATTTTGGTCTCCCATCCGGCATAGCAAAAGTTGCTTAAAGTGCATAAACACTCAAGACACTGTTCCACCTAGCTCCTTCTCCTCTTGCATATTTGAAATGCCTTTTTCATTCGTTTAATTTCATTTCACATCGCTGCTATGTCCATTGCGTTCTTTCTATTGCTGTACACAACGACTTCCTTAGATAACGCGCAATGTACCAGACATTTGCGAAGGTAATGTGACGAGCTGTCGTCAAGAAACGCGCCATTACTCAAATATTATTAAATTATCCGAATGGTACTCGCAGCTACATCGCCCGCCATCAGAATGCCTTTCATTCCATTTGTGTGTATAATAAATAGTTTTTTTTCATTAATGTCAGAGGCTTTTCTAAGGAGCAATGAAATGGTGACTCCGAAATGTACCTTTTTGCCCTAATCTGACTTGATACTAATCCTGTCTTGTTGTCAAATTGATTTTACTCTTTTAAAGAATGAAGGATTCAAATTGATTGTTTAGGGGTAAGGTTAATTTTTATAAACATAATTATTGTGTAAATAATAGTACCCAATAATTTATTATCGACAAAATTAAAAAAAAAACTTAGCTTGTTACTATTAGGGCTGCCCATTGACTTATATTTGAATAGACAAGAACGTAAACTATTTGTTCAAATACTGGGAATTAGAACTAAAGTTCGCTGCAGCGCTAAAACATTTTATTATGTCGTTTTACCAAACTAAAAACATACAGCGCTAGATCGCTAAAAGTGTTGCAAATAAACAGGCATTTATTTTTGTTGGAAATAAAACTTTGATTTGTATTATGGACGGATCGATTTGGGAATCGATTATCGAGATTCAATTTATTTAGTGGCATAATGGCCCCATCACTAATTGGTCTTTTTTCTTTGTTGGTACACTTGTCTCGGGAAGGCAACAATGGCTGGTTGATAGGTTATCGTGTGTTGATAATTAAATAGATTTTAAGCAGTAATAAGGGCATTTGGAGCCGTATTACTCTAATTAAGAGTATTGTGCAACCTGTGTTTTGTGTGTGTGTACGTCGTAAGCGAATCGCATCGGGAGTACAATTCGCCATCCCAGGATTGGATGTCGGCGTCTTTGCTGCTGGAGAAAACAGGTATTTCCTCGGGGGAAAAGTGCACTTGGGGTAGTTTGGGTGTGATTAGGGAGCCCGAGAAGACCCGGACTCGGATTCAGGCCCCATCAGACCATATGGATCCCGTTCTGGACGGCGGGAGCGGCATGGAGCTGTGAGTGGATTTTGTAGATTTTAAGGTGTAACCTAATTTTAAACAGTAGCATAGTGTGTGTTGTGGGTTTCCGCAACAATTTGGTAGCAGAGCGTGGTTACTACCGGACCTCTAGGTTAATCGGTGTAATTTTGTGTATTTTGTTAGTTCGTAATAGGTTAAGCTCATTACGATCGAGGCGATCAATCAGGTGGCGTTGCCGCGGCGGATCCTGCCGCGGGGCAAATACAGGGCAAGCCTACATGGCTTCTGCGATGCGTCAGAACGAGGGTATGCCGCAGTGGTGTATCTGCGAACGGTGGACTCGAAGGGTCGAGTCGCCGTCTCCTTGCTTCTGGCTAAAAGCAAGGTGGCTCCCCTCAAAACTAGGCTGACAATCCCGAAGCTGGAGCTTTGCGGGGCGCATCTATTGGCCAAACTGTTGTGCCACGTGCACAAGGAACTGACGTCTACGGTGGACATCCGGAATGTCTACGCCTGGTCTGACAGTCAGGTAGCTCTGGCATGGCTACGCGGGGCACCCCACGTATTGGAAACGTTTGTGGCCAATCGGGTATCTCAGGTACAGAACTCGGGCATCGAAATTTGTTGGAGGCACGTTCCCGGCCCCTGGAATCCTGCCGATTGTGCCTCTCGGGGCTGCACCGCGCCGGAATTGGTGCAGCATGCCCTCTGGTGGGGTCCAGAGTGGTTAAAGGAGGGTGAGTCATCATGGCCGGTCACCATGATCGATGGCTCTCTAGGGATGCTCCCTGGAATAAAAGTTTTGGTGACAACAAACGATTCAAGGCCAGATCCGAATTGGTTGACGGCTCGAAACAGCAAACTGGACAAATTGCTAGGTGTAACTTGCTGGATCCGGAGATTTCTACATAACTGCCGCCATCCAGACAAGAGGCAGTTATCACCCGTGGCGGGTGCTGAGGAACGCAGGAGTTCACTGTTGGCCCTGATACGGCTGGTTCAAGCTGACCGGTTCGAGGACGAACTGAAGATTTTGCGCGTCGGTCGCGCAAAGCTCAAGGGAGCGATCTCTCGGCTCAACCCATTTCTGGATGCGGATGGACTGTTACGCGTTGGAGGTCGCCTCAAAAATGCCGACCTGCCCTTCGGTAGCCGTCATCCTCTGCTACTCCCCAAAGGAGGACCTTTGGTAGAACTGGTGGTCTCGGATAGACACCTGAAAAACGCTCACGCGGGGTGTAATGCGTTACTGGCGATATTACAGAGGGAGTTCTGGATTTTGTCCTCTCGGAGAGTGGTTCGCAGCGTGTTATTTAAGTGTGTGGCTTGTTATCGGGTGAAGGCCTCCACTATGCAGCCACAGATGGGGGATCTCCCTTCTGACCGGGTTTGTCAGACTACCAGGCCGTTCGACGGGGTCGGTACGGATTTTGCTGGACCGTTTCTGGTGAAAACCACAGCCTATCGTAACACTAGGGTCACGAAAGCATACCTGTGCGTTTTTGTCTGCCTGGCCACTAAGGCCGTCCACCTGGAAGTGGTTTCGGCTCTGTCTACGGAAGCCTTTGTCGCCACGCTGGATCGTTTTGTTTCGCGACGGGGTTTACCTTCTCTCATTCGGTCCAACAACGGTACCAACTACAGAGGCACTGCCAACTACTTAAAAGATGTAAACGATTTACTGGATAAAAATTGTAATAGCATAAGTCAAGCTCTCGCACAGCGGGGAATCACATGGCGATTTAGTGTGCCAGCCTGTCCCCACTGGGGCGGGATATTTGAAGCCGCGGTAAAATCGGCAAAAACCCACTTGCGCCGGGTAGTCGGGGAAACTACCCTCACGTATGAGGAACTTACAACTGTGTTTTGTAAGGTTGAGGCGGTTCTTAACTCGCGTCCGCTTTGTCCACTCTCCTCTGACGCAAATGACATGGAAGTCCTGACCCCTGGTCATTTTTTGGTCGGTCAGCCACTCACTGCCCTGCCTGAGTATCCCTGGAAGGATGAACGCAGACACCGGATGTCTCGTTTTCAAATGATACAACAAATGAGTCAGGACTTGTGGCGTCGTTGGTCACTGGAGTATCTGCATTTATTGCAGCAGCGTGTAAAGTGAACAGACCGGACGTCGCCCCCTTCGGAGGGGTATCTGGTTTTATTAAAAGAGGCTAATTTGCCATCGTTATTTTGGAGACGAGGTCGCATTTTAAAGTTAATCTGGGGCGCGGACGGGACTCCGCGTGTGGCGCAAGTGTTGGTTGATGGATCGGTGCTAAATCGCGCAGTCGCGACCTTAGCTCGATTACCGGTTGACTAGTTTAAGATTTCAGGCTAGAAAGCGGTACGTCCGCTTTGGGTGGCGGGATGTTGCAAATAAACAGGCATTTATTTTTGTTGGAAATAAAGCTTTGATTTGTGTTATGGACGGATCGATTTGGGAATCGATTATCGAGATTCAATTTATTTGGTGGCATAATGGCCCCATCACTAATTGTTCTTTTTTTCTTTGTTGGTACACTTGTCTCGGGAAGGCAACAATGGCTGGTTTATAGGTTATCGTGTGTTGATAATTAAATAGATTTTAAGCAGTAATAAGGGCATTTGGAGCCGTATTACTCTAATTAAGTGTATTGTGCAACCTGTGTTTGTGTGTGTGTACGTCGTAAGCGAATCGCATCGGGAGTACAATTCGCCGCTGTCGGCGTCTCCGCTGCTGGAGAAAGCAGGTATTTCCTCGGGGGAAAAGTGCACTTGGGATAGTCGTTGGGTGTGATTAGGGAACCCGAGAAGACCCGGACTCGGATTCCGGCCCCATCAGACCATATGGATCCCGTTCTGGACGGCGGGAGCGGCATGGAACTGTGAGTGGATTTTGTAGATTTTAAGGTGTAACCTAATTTTAAACAGTAGCATAGTGTGTGTTGTGGGTTTCCGCAACAACCATTTATTTTTTACCGGACAGGCCTCGAAAACACCGGACTGTACGCTTAAATACCGGACATCTGGCAACCCTAATCTCGGAACGGCTCGGAACAGGCCGAGCGTTGCTGTTGCGTGATCCAGACGTGTCCGTTGTCTTCTTGTGCGTAGCTCGAGTGCGTCTGTGTGGAGCTCAACCTTCTGCAGTCTCGTTATATTGTGACAGTACGATGGACATTATGGCGCGAGAGTAAACCGATAAATAATTCATCAGCCGATGACGTCACACACGTCGCCCGCCGGGGTTAGTGACGTCACACATTAATATGATATCCTGCGTGCCTCCGCGATGAACTTACTTCATGCAACATAATATGAATTTGACTTGCTAGTTGCTATAGTACGGGAGGGTTTCAAATTATTCTATTTATAGTTTCTACCTCCTTATACAATGTATGACACTATTTATTATCTATCTCTACCTAAATCTTTTGAAATCAAAATTAAACTACTTTTTACATACAGTGTAGTGAAAAAGGTTATTAATTCAGTATGTATATACTTGTATAACCTTTTTCCTAATGATATTCACCATGTGTTAATTCACGTGGAAAGGACTGAACAGAGCAATAGGACTTCATTAAGCTGATGATAATGACGACGATGGAATGTTATGCTGAAACCGACTAAATAACAGTTGCTAGGTACTAATATTCTAAAATGTGTCCATGTAAATGTTCTACCAGTTGAAATTAAGCAAAGAATTTTGATTCTATAAGATTTACTAAAAATAAACTAACTGGCAGAAATAAAACAAATGCTTTCGTTAATTTAAACAAAATTCCTAAATAACAGATGAAATCGCGTAGTTGTGCATAACAACGAGGCGAAATACAATTCAAATAAAGAATGTCGCGTTCTCATTGAGTTAATTTAAAACAAGTTCGCGGCCGTAAGCCGAGCCTTGGCACATTAATTCGGTGCATTCGTCAGGATCAATGCACTCGTTGCGTCACCGTCACCTCTGCCTGGCTGTGGGGGCCGTAGCCTCACGCTGCACGGAACAATTACGATGTCGATCCATTTTGTTGGCGCCCAGCAACAAATAAAAGCTTTCAGTATAGTTAGCTGAGACTCGGAACCGTTTGCGGGCGTGGCTCCATACTCTTTTTTTTTACTTCTATCAGGTAAGCACTTGGCTTATATCTCACCCTGATGTTAAGTGATAATATAAGGCCGTGGAAGCGCACTTCACCAGGAAACTACAATTACTGAGAATGCTACAAACATTGATGTTATGGCGATATATTTAGATAAGATGATGGTAGCTAGCCAGACGGGCAAACAAGCCCTTCCACCAACCAAACCGAGTATACGAATCCGGGACCTCTGAGTCTAAACCGGCGGTCCTTACCACTGTTAGTTACCTTGTGCTGTCTCCTTATATTGTTTTCTAAAGTTTACGCGAACACTACACATTGAAATGACATCTTCTTACATCGGGCAAACAAAGAGAAGTCTAGGAACCCGCGTTAAAGAACATATAGCCGACGTCAAGCATAGACGCGAAAAGTCTGCAGTATGCGAACATTCCCTAGAGGGGCCCAATCATTACATCAGATTTGATAAACCACAAATACTCGCTAGAGAACAATGATTTATCCCTAGGATGATACGCGAGGCTATTAAAATTAAAAAACATCCTAATTTTAATAGAGAAGATGGTTGGAATCTACCACCAGCCTGGGATCCCATCATACTAAATATTAAATCCCAGCCCCGACACCATGCTGCCAGACCAAAAGATACTGTAAGCTCTTTCTGCGTAAAACGGAATGCACCTGATTAAATTTAAATGAGGGTATACAAGCTA
The DNA here is from genome assembly GCA_947562085.1 of Eudonia lacustrata. Taxonomy (NCBI): domain Eukaryota; kingdom Metazoa; phylum Arthropoda; class Insecta; order Lepidoptera; family Crambidae; genus Eudonia; species Eudonia lacustrata. The sequence continues at coordinate 23,085,869 of OX387319.1, read as the reverse complement.
CCAACTAATTATGAGATGACCAACACCTCAGTCTCCCTGTGACCACGGACCCTGCAAAGGTCAGGTCAGGATAAACATGAAATAAGTAATCTGTCTCCTTATTTTCGTTCTTTCTTCTACCTATCTTGTGCTACGACTTTGAAAATGTGGCTTTGTTTCCATACTACATACTATGAGGACAAGTCCCGGCAATATTTTATTTAACCATCTCTTTCGTAGTAAGTTTTTGGGCCAAGTTATTCAGTCTCTGGGATCTGACGTGCTAAGCAAGTTGTACCGTTACGACCGCGGCGCAATAGCAACATTACTTTATTTTTCAGTCAATCACGTAAGAATGTTGAAAACCTACTCGTACCATTGTCGCACCGTGTTTACGCGTGTCGGCTTTAATTGGCCGTGTATTGGTTGAGAGTTGAAATGTTATGGTTGGAATATGTAAAAACGTTTGCTACGGACAAACATCGTACCCTGTTTTGGCGCGTGGCCTTTTATGTTGCGTCGTTTTATTTGATATGTAGCTACTGTTTGTTTGGGTGGAGTTTTCTAATTACTTTTTAACATACAGAAGAAAAATAAATTACATTTATAAATATTATATAAATGGCTCGGAGGCTGATTGGGCAAGTCCTCGGTCCGATACCCGAAGGTCCCGGGTTCAATTCCCAGGTCGGGCAAAGAAGGGTGCAGGTTCAAATCCTGCTCGTGGAATTTTTTCAACATTTGTGTTTTTGATGGTTTGATGTCAATTTTGGCCCTTGCCCAGCTGTGGGACAGTTATAGGCTATTTACTTACTTACTGTGTTATTTCATTGGTAACATAAATATAGAATTTTGGAGGTCCGAAGTTCAATTCTCAGGTCAGGCAAAGTGTGAATTTGGATATTCTCGATGCGTCGTAGCCTACTCTTGTGATCACCAACCCGTGGTGATGACTTGATTTCAATGATGGAGGACTTTCTGGCCGTATAATAAAGGCTATTTACTAACCAGCTCCACTAAATACATAAGCAATATTACGGAAACCTTAATTCGTCTTGTACGCAAATCGTTATTGGAATTTCTTTTCCGCCCCAAAGAGAGAGCCGATAAAAAGCAGAATTGCCTTTACATGGAGTTAAAAAGGTCATGTCTCGAGAAAGTCACATTTTGTCCTTTGAAATATTATTCTAGTTAACCTATTTATCCAGCTTTTATTGATGTCTCACGTTATTTTTTTGATACTTGATAAATTTTGGATATTTAAATGCAAAAGAGTTTGTATAGAAATATGAAGCTGGTAATGAAGAATAAGGTAGTGGTAGTCTAGTGGGCAGGTCAACGGTATTAGACCCAGTGGTCCCGGGTTCGATTGCCAGCGGTACCTACTTTGTTACTTGGTTTTCTGATAGTTTAAAAACATTAAGCTACCATCATCATATGGTAGCTTAATGTTTATAAGAGATAAGATAGCCAATTCTAGGGTTGAAGGATTCCGGGTCGTATGGCCTTATGTACCATCACAGTTAAGTGATGAGATTTTAAATGGCAATTTTTGTAATTCTCCTCGTTTGTAACCAGGAAGCGTTGCGTCAATGACATAAGTGCTCGTTTTCGTAAACGTTATCGAATAGCTAACACACGCTAGGCTGCCGGCTGGTCAAATGGCACTGTCAAATCTTGTCCCTAGCTGCCGGAACACAAAAATGCTACAAACTTTGATATTACGTAGCTAGCCAGGCGAACAAACAAGCCCTATCACCAACCAAACCGAGTACACACGGCGGCAGATCAACCTACCCAAAACTGTCAAATTTCTACAATCAATTTTGAACTTTATTGTTTGTTTATAAGGATCAATATTCATTGGAGAAATTTGACAGATTTGGGTAGGTTGATCTGCCGCCGACTGAACACAAACATGTACCACTGGGAATCGGACCCAGGACACAAACCCAGGAACTAACTAATTTAATGTATCATTTAAATTCGTGACCAAAAAAAAAGTCCTTTGTGACCAAAGCTCTCAATCAATATATCTAGGTGGGTAACCGAGTACCCGAGGCTCCAGCCTCCGTAAATATTCTAATTACCGACCGTCACGCTTGTCATAAAGCCCTTTTATGTCAGGTTGCGTTACATCTTACATTAAAAAAGTTTGGACACCCACCCTCCTTTGGGCTGATATTTAGGTTGCGTCACCATTTTAGGACATTATTTATTTTGGCTTAGTTCTACTAAAGTTTCCGGCCGAATAAGATCGGCCTAACTTTGGAGGGTACAAGAACTTAAGACGCCACTTAGGACAATTCAAAATATTTTCTTATTATGTGAGTGACATTAATACAGGGTGTTTAGTTATACCTGTATAATCCCGCATTCAGTAAGCTGAAGTGGCAGTGGGCAGGTCACTTCTGTCGCAGAACCGATGACCGTTGTTCGGTTCGATACGAGTTCTAGAGTGGAGACCGCGACTGGAGCCCAAACGGAGTGTGGGACGCCCCACAAGATGCCCCTACCAGATGGAGCGACGATCTGTGCAGGGCGACTGGCAGAAATTGGATAAGCAGAGCCGAAGATCGGGCTCAGTGGCGCGCCTTGGGAGCACCTATGTCCAGCAGTGGACTGAGATGGGTTGATGATTAATCCGAATTTGGCAGTTAGGATACCGTTAAAGAACCCCGAAAAATTAAGAACATATCTAAAAAACACCATATATATGGCCGTGATACTGAGGTTGTTTCTTAATAAATAAAATTGCAAAGTGACAACCCTAGGTACAGCTGATTCATTGTTCTGGGTCGTCAACCTCAAGGTGCAGTCAAAACATGTCAGGGTTGAACAAAAATAATGTAACAAAATGTAGATATATATATTTGAGTTGTAGGAAAGTAAATTACGTAAATATGATTTTGCATGATAATATGGTGTTCTATACTCGGTGACATGGCTATGGATTATACTCGTACACCTATCAAACATTTTCTAGAAATATCTAGATAGATTTTTTTTAAATGTTAAAAGGAGGTAAACGAGCAGGCGGGTGACCTGATGGAAAGTAATCACCGCCGCCCATGGACACCCACCCGCAAAACCAAAGAAATCGCAGATGCGTTGCCGGCCTTGAGGAAGGAGTTGGATCTTGAGGAGAGAGTAGACATTGGGGGAGTAGGGGGGAGGGGTGAGAGATGGGCCTCCGGTACTTTCACTCACCGGACGAAACACAACAGCAACGAGTAGCATTGTTTCACGCCGATATTCTGTGAGAGGATGGTATTACGCCGGGCGAGCCGGCCCACTTCGTGCTGCAACGCAGCGTGGCTCTACCACTCAGAAAAAGATAAAAGATATCCCTTAAATTAAATAAGGACTTTATATTAAACTCTTCGTAAGACGGTATTTGGATCAAATTCTCCCTATTTCTGGACTCTACAAACTCGTAACTTAATAAAGTGATAGTGCTCGACTAATAAATTAAGCAAATAAATAAATACTTCATTTGTATCATTACGAGTGTATAACTATATTGATTAGAATACTTTATGCCAAAATTACTGATTGCATTATGAAAATAAGAGGTTCTGCTAAGAATTTGGAAGGAATTAAAACAAAAAAATAACGCATTGTTCAATGTGACTTCCTATGAACGCTGTTGGTATAAATTACATTATATCTTGCTTTATTCTCTGCTCCGCACTTTAACTTACGTAAGTGAACTTAATACTACTGCTGCTGCTGTATAATATAATAAGACTACCTTTTTTCTTCATAGTGCCTTACAAATAAACAAAGAATAAGATCCGTATAGTTATTGCGTGTTTTGTTAATGTAAACGTCATTTCAAATTAGAGTAAAAGACAAAGCACGGAAAAACTATTCCAAGTTTAATTTTGTTTCTTTGTAAGGCCCTTAGGGTATCTCCGACTAGCTAAGATCGAAAGTGAAATACACTCAACACTAGTAAAACTTAGACTAACTATAGACTATACTTTTGACAAGTACCAATTAGAGATTTTAAAAGCAAAGCGAGCCTCACTGATAGGAAACCGAATGTAAAATTTCAACCTTTGGAAAGCTCGTCGAGTCGTTGCTCTATCTATAAGGGTCATTATAATTGAGTAGAAGATTACTAGAAGACTTTCAAGAATCTATTTTCCAAATCGATTTCAGTTCGAAAACTTAGGAATTCAAGCTTTAGAAGCAAAAGAAATATGCTTGAGTATTTTTAAAAGGTTACGCAATAACAAATTGCGGTTCGCTACTAACTAATGGTTAATACGAATATCCTCTAAATTGAACACGACAAACACGTTGCTATTCATCAAAGCTTCGTGTTGCATTAACGTCTCTACACCACCGGCTTAAGGCTACAAATCGCTGGGGCTGTTAAACCAACTGTAAACGGTATTATGCACCGCGCGCGACCAATAAAACTATTCGTACATTCCGAACACAGAGAACGACTGCATTCTTCCGTCCAGCAAAATGTCCACTTATTGATGTAGGTCAGTGCTGCTGTACTGCTCGCACCTAGGCGGGCGAGTGGCGCGGTCCTGCTCTAACCGGGACCGGCCTAAGGAATTTATTGACCAAGTTTGCCCGGAGCTGTGCACTGTGGAGCAAATGTGTTTGTTGCTAGTTATTGGCATAAAGTTGCAGGTGAAGTTGAAGCGCTCTTGTATTGGAGATGTCAAATTCGAGACTTGAATTTACCCCTTGGTAATCTTCTGGTATTAGTGACAGCTACAATTTTTTTGGGTTTTTAGGGACTGTTTAAAACACGAAGATTTCGTTTTGGGATGTTTACCAAACGTGATGTAGCTTTGGTGATTATGACAAAAGTGACATAACTGTTTATTGCATTTTTGAAACAGCCCAAAACAACGTGTGACTTTGAGATTAAGTTGAGTTTAATTAAGATAGTATTGTAAAACAATACATGAAAGTCGATTACTTCAGGTATAGGAACACAAAATACAAAATACTGCGCCAGATAAAATTGAACTGATAGGTAGTTTATGAAGGTCAGATGAGGAAAAAGTAACCAAATAAATTGCTTTTGATTTCTTAGAAGTCATAATGATAGTATTGGAACCCTAAATCGATAATAACTCTAGACTATAAATTTTAAGATCATAGCTAAGATATAGCGCTTGCGACAGTGCCGAAATATCGTAATATCATGATAATATTCCCGTTAGTAATAATAACTCTTAACTTTATAGTGATCATGGTAGTTTAAAAAGTTTTATTGAACGTATTAGATTTGGATTATTACGCCGTTTTTACAATATTCGTATTTTATATGTCTCTGGTAGTATGATAATGATAATAATAAACTATCAAAGATGCGTTTTGAATTTGTGATTATATCGAACATAAGAGTTCCTGGCGCTTTATCATTTCATTTTTCTCAGTTTCATTTCTTGAATAATTCTTGATCTTCAAAACTTGTCGATCTATTAAAAATCGACGACGTTATTTTGATGAGTGACGCGTGTTGCCGTTTAAGGGTTTAAACCCTCGGAAAGGCCGGTAATCTTTAGGCTACTCGGAGATTTAAAGTAACTATTACTGCTCCTACCTATAGTCCCGTTCGGATGAGGGCTGAAGACAAAGGTGACCAGATTACTCTCGACGGAACAGGCTCTAGCCTGAGAAAGGGTTAAATCCTTTATAAGACTTGGTCTGAATTGGGGTTCCATGGTATTATAGCGAGTACTTTCGTCTCACTGCTTCTCTTGTAAGAAATGATTATCATGGACTGTATGTGAAGTTATTTCCTTTTTGTCATTCGAAATGTATGCAAGTATCAAGGTTGTGATGCAAATAAGGGTATTGTTATTTTTGGACGACAATATACTTTCTTTCAAAGATAATCTTAGTCACTTCATTTCTGTTGCTTTGAATTCCAGTTTATTTATTTTCATTTACATTGAGTGCAATTTTAATGTTTAAAAGTTGTATTATACAATGAATAATGGGGGTAAACTCATTGAGATCTAGTTGCTTCTAACACATTTTATAAATTGGATTATGTCAAATTATTTTGGTTATTGATTTCTTAAGTTTGACGTGAAAGTGTTCACGTCAAACTTAAGTCAGTCATGTCAGTCAGTCAGGTATGTCATGTCATGTTTAGTGATACATGACATGACATACCTACTTTTTACATTACAAATTATTATCCCTGTGACCTAGGACCTTTAAAGGGTTCAAAGCGTCGGGGTATCATAATTTTAAGTAAATTAAAGTCAAGTAAAATCGTAAAAAGTGTTTAAATTCAAATTCAAATTCAAAATCTTTTTTGCAAGTCACATGGTAGTAAATCTTAAAATTAGGTACCTTTAAAGTTTATATAATAAACAACATTTAAAATACTTTATTAAAATTGACATTAACATTAGTGTTTTATTTCTTTTGGTTATTAATTAATTACCTTCCAAAATAGATGTTCAAAATGATGTTCGTTATCATCGACATAGGTCTCTTACAATAATGCATGTCACTGATGAACCCGATCTTTGGCTTTTCATACAACTGTTACCAGCCAGTTTGCGTATATCGTTGCTCCGCCAGACCGTTTACACTACGCTTCTAAAACCGTCACCATCATCATCATCATCATCATCAGCATCTCAGCCAAAAAACGTCCACTGCTGGATTAAGACCTCATCCAAAGATCCTTATAAAGACCATTTTTGTGATGATACATCCATTCTCGCTCGTTTCTAAATAAGATCCCGTAATTACCTACCTAGTATACATTTCTAGCACGTGAGCAAATGCTTGCCTGCAAAATAGTTTCTGAACTGATAACATAGTTCCGACTTTCGAATATAGGAAAGCTTCGTTGTGACCTGGCCTTAGTTGGAGTTTGGATGGTTGTGCCTGTTAGATGGAGTGCTAATATAGAGACTGCAGAAGGTATGCTTGAATACAAACGCGTTCAAGCAACGCACATATAGACAACATTTAACGGACACGGACGCAACAGCTGCGCGTGGACTGTTCCGAAATCATTGACCGTGCAAGGGATCTATATGTGCGTTAAATTTTTTTTTTGGAGATAGATTGCTGATTACCTCAGACGGCATTTTCAGCTTCACCGGGCTTGTTTGTGGGCGGCGAGAAACTTAAAGGATTCCTCAAGCCGTGTGAAACGAATCACCTTCCGAGGTTTTCTAGAGGGAAAGGCATCACGCACTAGTGCTCTAGACTAGATTCTCCGAAGGGTTCGGATCGGATCGGGGAGCGGAACAACCCGAGGGCGCTTCTAAAGGCTCGGACCTCGGCTGGGTTGACCGGGCCGTGGTGGAGGAGAGAAGCGCCCAGGTACTTGTCTGTCTGGTATAGAGCGCGTATGAACCGGTTCGTCGTGCCCTTGTTCTACGAGTACGGTGTCTTGAGCCTAAACTAGTGTGCATGTTTAGTGTGTTCTGTAAATGTGTAGTGGCATTTAGAGGATCGGGCGGGGGTGCGTTATGTATTATGCTTACCTTCTAGATCCTCGTAATTTTGTGGCTCAGGGTTCATGTCACGTGCCGTGTTACGCCATCTCGCCGTGTCGCAGCGTGTAGGAGTTCGCGTGAGGGGAATAAATATTTAGGGGATAAAATGTCATTATAAACGCTCAAAGTTGGTAATATTACTGTTATGTTACACATTTTTTGATGGATTATTGCGTGCTTTTGCTAATCTGAATATTGGTGATCAAAAAAGATTACGTGTGACATACTCACTGAACTCCTAAACGGCGAACTGATTTTGATAAAACTTTTTGTGTGCGGATGTGGATGTTTTGTCCCTGGGTGGTTTAGATTCACAATTGAACCGGATACGTGACGCTGCAATGGTTCTAGGATTATTTTTAAAACATGGGTTACTGGTGTACACTCAAGCGGATAAATTTGCGAGCGGGCCGCTAGTTATATTAAAAAAAAGTCATTATTAAAATATTACAAGAACTTTTAACAAATAACAATATTTTTATAGATATAAGAACATTGTCTTCGACACTATCATATTTTGCTTATTTACCTGAACAAGTAGGAACAATTTATATCTTAAGATAACTCCCTAAAATATACTTACATAAAACATTTCCTTAGGCTACCATTTCTCATTCAAAAGATCTCGGTTGAGTTTAGGCAGGCCCTCTGTAATAATGTCATATTACGAAATACCCATGTGTTATTGTTATCCAGCTCAAGTGGCAGTGGGCAGGGCACATTGCTCGCAGGACTGATGGCCGTTGGGGCGGAATAGTCCTTGAGTGGCGACCGCTTACCGGAAAGCGCAGTGTGGGCAGGCCTCCAACAAAGTGGACCGTCACTACTGAGAAAGACTTTTAGAACCAAACATAAGAAAAACAGCAACAGAAAATAGTTTTGATTGAAGCTCAGCCAAGTTGTAGAGGTGTTACACCAAGACACAAGTTACCTATAGTTATCCAATTTGCGGGAACACTATTGAAACCAAAGATTGAAATTGTGTAAACTAACAATATACGCCATTTTATGTTCAAGACTTTTTGATGAGTAAGATCTTTTCGCTCGCTTTCTATAGCAATTTGTGGGAGTGATTTCGTGAAATGGGACGGAAGTATGTGTAACAGTGTAACAGGAAGTCGGGGAAGCGCGCAAGCACGCGCCATTTTGTAAATTCAGCAATCGATATTTAAACATGACATATTATTATTATAAGTGACATATTGTGTCATTTGACTATCAAAGGTTTTTTGACGTATTGTATATTTCGTAGCTTATATATTTATTAATTTATGGAGTACACAACAGATGATAGTCAACATTAGCATAAAATATCATGTACAATAGAACAGTGCAAGACCGACATCCAGAAACGTGTACACACAGCTAATCATGCAGATGCGAAAACATTCGACACAAAACATACAATAAATTTAAAATTAAATAGAAATGTATCACATGTTATGATGTTATGCAGTAAATTGAATTGAATAAATTTATATGCTTAATTTAATAACATTCAAAATTGTATCAAAATAATAATAATTTAATAAATTGCAATGAGAAAAATAAAATAATGATATACACTTATTTAAATTATAGCAAAACATTCATCAAGAAATTATTTTTCTAACCTGGGTCCTAAAAATATTATGTTTTAAAGTGTAGATATCGAGCTGTTCGGATAAGGGCATTATTTCGTTATATTGACGGCACATTCTTACAATGGGGTTAAAAAACGCTTAATTTTATTCTAAGTAGTTACAATTGAAACTAATTTATACTGAGATTAATGGTACGGAAATCGAAGTTAGTTAAGTAAGTGCCTTCTATTAGACTTATGTAAGTGTAAAAGGATACTCTAGGTAAAGTCTAACTATATAGGTAATTCTTTAAATGGATAAACTGTTGATACTATATCTTTTATGTATAAATCTTCTGTGCGTGTGTATGTTATTGAACTCCTTCTAAACGGCTGGACCGATTTGGATGAAATTTTGTGTGTGTGTTCAAGTGGATTCGAGAATGGTTTAGATTTACAATTGGACCCGGTAGTTGGCGCTGCTATAGGGGTCCATCATGGGATACGGGTGTTCTTAAGCGGACGAATGATTTGTTTGTTTTGTTGTCATGGAAACTGTCAAAGCGGTACGAAGTCCGCCGGTCAGCTAGTAATACATAAGAACTATACTGTACACAGTTAAACAGTAAAGAATTGATATTTCTATATTTAAAAGTAACAAACCATTTTGATTTTCAATACATTTACATGAGAATTAACAATATTTTTAAGGTACCTAGTGCCTGGATCCATTTCCATTTAAATTGAAACAATGCTAACAGTTGTCATTTCTTGTTTCGCTTCCCTGCTAAAATTAGATTTTTCTTATCCTCAAAGAAAACTCCATACACATCGCAAATAACGAACACAAACATCGCTACGAGACCGGCTACGCGATCACGTAGCGCAAGTTAATCGTAGACGTGTGCTAGATACTGAAATATTTATGTAGTTTTTTTTATTTGACGTAGTCCGATACTGCGAAAGGATACTATGTTGCGTAGCGTAGCTCATTAAATAATGACATGACTATTCCTATTATAGAAGTAAGAGAAGTCTTAGTTTAAAATAATGATCATCATAATCAGCGTATCAGTCCCACTTTTGAGTTCAAACTTGAATTCCAAAAGAAGAAAGGAGATTGACAAATGCTGCCCAACATTGAATCATAGTGCATAATGTTCCATAGACTAATACTAGTCTGTAACCCATCGCTTCAGAATCTATCCAAAGAGTATTGAGAAAGAAAATATCTATTGTAGGTATAGGTTTTACATTAATGAAAAATAATAACAAACGGCTTATTTTTAAAATAAAAGACGGTATATTATAAACAACACTTAGTTAAGGATAGTCATTCAATCAATCAATCATTATATTAGTTACATAGGGGTTTACAACATAATAAATTATCCTCTATGTTAGGCCTCATGTAAACATTTAAAAAAATACCAAATCAATCGTCATCCTCATCGTTATCTATAATTGTTGAATCTAAAAATAAAGCAGGGCGCCTCACACCGTCTTGGTGCCTAGCTCACCTCAAAGGCCAAACTAGACAAACAATGTGGGCACAACTGCCGATCGTTCTTAAAACCAGTAAAACATGAGCAGTAATAATGTTGAACGGAATCGAGCCCATGATTGTTCTCGTCAACTATATAATACATTTAATATAGCAATGATACACTTTTGACGATGTATGTATGCTCGTCCGTGTGGTGCCGGGCATAAACAATTGCACCACACCATCTCTCCCCGTGGGTGTCGTAGAAGGCGACTAAGGGACCATTCCAGAGGATGGGCAGCAGCATCTCTCTGTGATTACTTTCACCTACTGCGATCGCCAACCCGCCTGCCAAGCGTGGTGATTATGGACAATTCCCCTCATTCTTGGGGGGGGGGCCTTTGTCCAGCAGTGGACGTCTTTTGGCTGAGATGATGATGTGCGCTCGAATTAGTTGCACATTGCTGGTGAGCATCGAAAAATTGGAGAGGTCGTGGAGACTGTTATGGTTTTGAATAATAAATGTCTCCGTGGTGCGTATATGCTCGCTGTAGTAGCTAGGCGCAAGTTTGATTTGGTACGTTCTTACTGCAGTCAATTCTCGAATAGATCTTATAAAAAAAACCTTGCTTCGAGCGAGACCAGCGAGGTTGGGACCGGACTCGAAGAGGTAGAATAAGTAAGATAATAATATTAAAATTTTGTTTTTTGTTTATATAATTTTTGAAGTAAATTTTGTTGCGAACAAATTACAAAAACACAAATGTTGAAAAAATTTTCCACGAGCAGGATTTGAACCTGCATCCTTCTGACATACCGGGTCAGGTCTCCCAATTGACCTATCGTGGTTCTTACCAGCCCGCCGAATTAATAATAATATTATTATTAGTAATAATATTATTTAACGTGACAACGTTAAAAAAATATATCATAAGTTAAAGCACCAAAAAGCCATAACATAAGTTTGTAGGTAGGTACAATATAACCCCGTGGATGTTTTTTTTTTAAATATCTCTTCATGTGAAGAAAAGAATAAAAGTATCTTCTTACTTTGGCAGCATTTGGTCCAGACCGGTCAATCTCCTATGGACATAATTCACCACGCTGGACTAATGCGGGTTGGTGGGTATTAATTACTAGTTATATGTAGGTATATATTTCATGCATCGAAAGGCACGTGAAGCCGTTGGTCCCGGCTGCATTAGCAGTTTTTAACAACCACCAATCCGCACTGGGCGTTCGTGGTGGCTTATGGCCCGTACTCCCTATCCATCCATAGGGAAGGCTAACAATGAGTACAAAGACCGGGGCAACACAAAATTAAAAAAATTCAAAATTCAAAATCATTTATTCAGTTTAGGCTACAAGTAGCTCTTGTGAATGTCACTATGCCATCGGTTCGTAAGTCTACTCTGGGCGGGAGATTTTGTACACGATCTGAGTTTCTTGCTTCAGAAGGCACTTCAGCTTCTGAAGCAAGAAAGCTTGACACAAAACTACAATAAATATGGAATTAAATATCTTACCTCTTTCTGTCTCGGAACACTGATATACTTAATAATATTTTTTTCGCAGGAGACAAAGTCACAACCGTCATATTTTAAATAATAATAAAAATATCCATGTCGAAATATTCGAAGATAAAAAGCGGACTAATAAAATCAGACCAATTATAACGTCCTTAACTTTGTACCTGGCAATATCTGCTTTGTGCAAACCTTAATATAATTTTTATTAGAAAAATTTCTTTACCATCTGCCTTCGTACTGACAAAGAATTAATTGCTTCCCTGAGCGTAGACAAAAGCCATAAATTACGGAATGGGAAGCAATTTTTTGTTATTAAATAAAATACAAAAGCTGTTTTTCTTGTTAAAAGGCGAGTGATTCTTCAAGGAAATCGTTTAGTCATGCTAATTTGACCAGAATACCGTGCGAATGCCTCAACGGGCGGCGGCGCAAGATAAAATATTTCAGGATCTTTGGTAGGTACATGTTTGTTTGACGCGTGATCGGATTGCTATCGTCACTTTCACCTGTAAGAGATAAATAAAATCAGTGCAGATTATTTTGATATATTTTATGATTTATCACATACACACCCAAACTTACTTCAATAATGCACCCCACCACCCGAACCGGCAGGTTTATTACGGATCTTTAAGTGACCCCTGCTACACACTACTTTAAAATTTATACTGACACCCCCCACCAACCTCACGGTTATAAAGTTAGGTGTCAGACATCCTTACGCAAGCACAAGGGACCATCTACGTCAGGTCATAACGCCTGATCAAAACACGCCGGTTACGCATCCTTCATCCGGTATTTTTAAGACTAGTAGTTGCCCCGTGGACACGTATAGTCCACTACCTAATATCCAAATAGGTTACCGGAGCTGTAAGCTCGCTCACTTCTCGTTGCACTAAGAGCACAACTCGCAGTGTACCACTGCTCGGGCCGTCAACTCTTAAGTCGACTACCAAACGTCCTCTTTGGTGAAGGAGTTGTAAGCACACTCACTTCTCGGTACCCATCCAGGCACCTGAACAATCCCAAATTCTTACGCGGCTGATTCAACCGGAGGCTTTTGCGTCTAGCGGGCGCCTCTACTAGTTCTCCAGACTAGTTCCGGAGATGTTGGAGTAACTGCTCAATCTTTAAGTGACAGTCTCAATCGCGACAATTTATAATTTATCGCTACCAAAACACATATTCGTATTACGGAACGTAGAACGCTACGGTAGCGCCACGAGCGACCGATTGACGAACTAAAAGTGCATGTGCACGGCGCGGCGCTGTAGAATAAACCGACGGATAGTAGCAACTGTAACTATTAGCAACTGCTAGCTTTTTTTGCGGTAATAATAAGCCTGCCGTTTGTTGTTAACCGCCAACTATAATGTTTACAGCCTCCTAGAAGATAAGATAAGAAGATAAGAAGTCATTTATTTCTCTTTCACATAAAGGTGATACAATAAGTGAGTACACTACAAATGTAACATAATATTAGAACCATTATGTGAGAGACTGGAGCCTGAGATAGGTTTTTGTAAAAAACCCGTTTTACAGGTCACCAATGCCTCCGCTACTCCGGTTTTAGATAACTATGTACATTTATTATGGTTACAGGTATAGAGAAGCTAGGATCTAATTATCAGAAAAATAAAGAAAAACACACTAGCAAAATAGTATGTATCTAGTCGTCCAAGACGTCTCCGATAACAGTTGCGAACGCCCCCCGCCCGATCCTCTGAATGCCACACATCCTCAAGCATGATACACTAAACATACACATTCGCTTATGCCCAAGACATCGTACTCGTAGATAAGGGTGTGACGCTATATACCGGGTATAGACATGAAACTAGGCTCTTCTCCCCACCCCCACGACCCGGTCAGCCCGAGCCGAGTTCCTAGCTTTTAGAGGCGTGAGGCCCTCGGAAAATCTCTACTAGATGTTGAATGAGGAGATGAACTAATGCGTAATGCCATCCCCTCTAGAAAACCTCTGACGGTGTTTCGATCACACGGCTTGAGGAACCCTTTAAGTTTCTCAACGCCCCCAAAGAAGTCCGATGACGCTGAAAATGCCGGGTAAGGCAACCACCAATCTCTCCAAAAACACTCAAGCTCACATTAAAACATTTCCTTTTGTAATGCTTTTTATTTTGTATTTGTAATAATGGGTCCTTACCTGAGAAATTGGAGTTTTTTTCTTACTTATTAATAAGGTGTATTACTTTTAAAAGCCAATACCGGTTGTTAATATTATTATACACCTTTAATTAGGACTATGTTACTTAGGATTCAGTAATAACAATGATTATTAATTTTGTGTCTTTATAGCCCAATTTTTTTTTGAATTGACTAACTTTTTTGTTCGCGGAATTGTCCTTTTGTTTCATTGTGGCTTTGAACGGACTTAATGCTATTAAAACAAACACAGTACACTCTACTATTTTTATAGTGTTAAAATAAATAGATGCTAAGAAAATTAAAAAAACGTTAGTATGAAAAATTTTTTTAATAAAAAATCTTTATACAAAACTCTAATTTCATAGATGAGGACCTATTATTTAAAACTTATGTATTCGTTTCATTTTCGGTCTACGAAAGTATGACCATGTTACTAGATTCCGCGAGAAGCTCAAGTGGCTCCCAATTCGCCTGCGCAGGAATTATAGGCTTTTATGTCTCCTCTTCAATGTCCTTCATAATCCCTCCTATCCATCCTATCTGCAAGAACGTTTTTCCTTTTCTCATCCTCCTGGTACTCTCTGCAGGTCCCACCTTCTACACCAATGGAAAACTCCTCCCCATAAAACTGATTTTTTCTCCTACTCCTTCTCCGTGCATGCTGTCAGGTTGTGGAACGCGCTGCCGCCTAATATAAAAGACTCTCCTAACATCAGCCTTTTTAAAAAGCGTTTGAAGGAACACTACCTGTCCGGTTGATTCTATCGTCTTATGTATATTGATTTCTTTTTGTTTTGTTCTTTTTTTTTTTTTACCTTTTATTTTTGTTTTGTATATTAAATTTCCTTTGTTTATGCAATTATTAGTATGTATGTGTATTATAAATATTTATGTAAGTTTATTTAAATTTGTAGGAGGTACACATTATTTCTACCTCTATGTATAATGTTTCCTTTTGCGGGCTTGCTGGAAGATATTTCAGCACTTAAATAAGCAGCGCCCTTGTACTAAATTTACTTTACCTTTATTTTTGTTACCTTTTTATGTGTGTACATAAACTTGTAAAATAAATAAATAAATAATATTGTTGGGGGAGGCCTTTGTCCAGCAGTGGACGTCTTTTGGCTGAGATGATGATGATGATGATGATTTCTAACAATGAGTTCATTTATGTAGGAGCTTGTTTACCGTTTTATTAAGTAGGTACGTTGTAGCACAGAGTACATATACCCCCAGTGTAGGTTAACTTCAGTGACTGTTCATCTACTTAGTTCCTGTTTCATTTCAAACGCAAACAAACAGCAATCACAAATATGAGCCAAACAATAGCAAGCGTTATCCAAAAGCGGCCTGCTCTTTAAGTTCTAATCTAACACCGCAAAAACAACGCTTCTAATAATTACCTAATTTTACTACCTAGAACGTGTTATGCTTCCTCTGTTTAGTCCACTCTGACATTCGAGCGTCACGTTACGTGTCAACAAATACGGTCTATCCTACTACACCAGTGACACAGTGTCGAAAAAATAGTACTAGTTGGAAAACGAGTGGCTTTATCACGTGCGTGGCCAGTAGCGTAGGAGGGAGAGGGGCGATTGTAGTGGGTGGAGGGAGCGAGAGCGGCGATCCGTAACCTTGACCTGCGCATTAGACTCGGGCGCTGGCGGCGCCGCGGCCGTTTGCGGAACTAGCAAATTAATAAATAACTGGCGCGCGAAATGACATCTCATCCTGTGTGGTGTGTGTGCCCCTTTTGTTTTCCAAGAATTTTCGCTTATCAGTAAGTTCCTGGTGAGTCCGATGGCCGCTCCATGATTTATTTGAAGAGAGCTTGCTGGTGGTCTTACAGTGTCACCGCACTTTTTATGTGATCGAAACTCATAAAAAATATGAGATACATTTACAAAAGTAAGTCAGTTAAAAATTAAAATGTCTAAAGACAGCAGCATGTGCAACAGCTAAGAACAGCGATTAGCAAATAAGAAAAAATAAATAAAATTATAATTTTAGATTTATTTAGGTAAATAGAATTAGTGTTGCAATTGTGAAAAAATAGAAATTAACGCAATGTCCTAGACAGGTAACCAGATTTAATTAGCAAGGTAATCTATACTTTAAGGTTAAAGTAGGACTGCTATTTAAAAACAAAATAAGGTATAATAATATAAAAAATATGGCGCTCACTAGAAGTTAAAGCGAGGAGAGTAGGAGCTAGACTAGAGGGACTGATTGATCTAGGCTTAGTAGGGCTTAGGTAAGATTTTGACATACTCAAACACATCGCATGACAGTAACATAAGTTGGCCGATGCATACATATCTACTTTCAGAAGCAGCAAGAAGATAACCAAACCAAGATGCAGCAGCTTGTAACCTCTGTTCAAATCCCCATTAGGGGTTACATGTTTGATCTCGGTTTGGTGGTTGATAGGGCTTGTTTTAAGTTCGACTCGCTAGCTACCATCATCTTATATAAATATTTCGCCATAATATCGATGTTAGTAGCATTGTTATATATTTTATATCTATATTAATACGTGAAGCAAAAACTTTGTAATTGCGCGGATGGAGGAGTATGAAAGGAGATGTTTCAAGTTTATATGGACACTGGGTTAAGTTTTTGTACAGGTAAAATAAATCAAAGAAATAAAATAAATGATCAATTACAAACATTAATGTTTCATAATTTAGCTTATATAATGTGGCATTTCAAATTCCACAATGGCGAACGTCTATCAATGGCATTTTGACCATATGAGTTTGATGCCCTAATCACGGCTAGCGGGAACCTAAAAGGTTAATCTGTATTTCTGTTTTTGAACGTGTTGTTTTAAATATGGTCTAAATTCGTCACATCAACAATTTTATAAACCAAAAAATTACTAGAGAAATAATTTTATTTCTATTTTTCTGAGAATCCTTGTATTTTTTCCTGATTTTTTAGATACCGTACATAGACTCGGCCCAAATTGAAACATGTCCTTTCGCACACTTATACTTTATACAGAAGGTTATCCGAATGTTAATATTTTTTTTAAATTATGCATAATAATAAATTAAATCAATAAAACAAACATTACACACACTACCATGTATTTGACACACACGTTTAAATTACAAAAAATTCAAAAATGGAAGAGGTGCATCCGAAATCTGTCAATGCCAATCCAAACTCACATTCTATCTTTTTAATTTTTTATTACTTAGGATACAATCCGTGCAGCCTTAATAAAATTACGGTCGAATTTCGACCACTGGGCGACCACTAGTATTGTAAAATACGTGAAACTTACTATTTATTCTTTAGTATCTAATTCAGTTAGAGAATAAGACAACCACTTCCTCAGTAGTTAGGGATACCGGGTGAGGATGCGCTTCCACTTTCTGCCTCATAGTCGCTTAACTTCCGGTGAGATGAAGGCTCCGTTTTTTTATGACTTGTAACGGGTAAGCACTTGTAAGACAAGTATGCCACATCCGAGGCCGCCGCATCAGCATCAGGTGAGATCGGTCAAATACTTGCCTTTAAAGAATAGAAAAAAAATGATTTTTTTTAAATGTTTCCTCAAGCCGTGTAATTGAAACATCGTCTAGTCGGGTTTATAGATCATGCCTCCGTCTCTACCAGATTTCTCGGATCTGATCGAAATACTCGTTTTCCGTGCAGTGTGTGAAGTGAAAGCCCCTGTACAGTTTTGATTTATTGTAAGGAAACCTGATACTAATATCACACTTTGCTCGCTCATCAGGCGTCTCGTTATGTAAAGACATATATACATTACGCTGCCGCTGTCACCTCTACCACCCATAAGATACACGTGCTGCGTTCGCAACGCATTTTGTTATTATCCAATTAATAACTCCACTGTTTCGAGCCCTTGAAAGCAACTGTCCTCAATATTTTAACTAAAAACACAAATGAAACACAAATAGAAGTAATTTGTAAGAAGATGTTTGAATGAGAACCGTTTCCATCACATTCAAAATTTTGTGATAAAGGTGTAACTATTCTTGAGAGCGTTTTTCTTATCCATTCTATATTATCGCTTATCCTTATTCTTATCCATCCCTTATTGAACTGTTTTTGTACTTTTAGAAGTACTATTATAGGGAAACGCTTTTTATTTTTGCACTTGTTAAGAAGAAGGGTGATTTGTAAAAAAAAAGTACAACTATGAGTGACATGGTGCATATATTATTTTTTTTTGTTAATTTATGCTAATAATTTAGGTTTATGATTTTATTTAACATATTATAGAGCTCAAGATTAGGCACAGGAACATATTATAAAGGACTTATGCCCAGTGGAATGATCCAGGATGAATATGATGATAATTATTTATGTCGATATACCGTTATAAATGAAAATATGTATATTGCTATGTAAATTAAAGTAAATATGATGCTATCAAGTACTATCAAAAGTTATTAGCCAAAACCTCGTAAAGAAAATGTAAATTTGGGAGGACGGAGGACGTTTACTGCTTACAGCCGCTACGACCCATAAATACACGTCAATAAAGAATTATGAGTTGCTAATTATATAACAACAATATAATAAACTAGCAGTTAGGTATATAACTAATAACTAATAGACTAAAAAATATAATAAAAGGAACAACACAATAAATTAACGGACAAGCCAATTATATTGTTCCTGAACACAATTATTTCGAATAAGCAATCCTTTCTTATTTATAACATTATTTTGATTTTGATTAGGGAAACCTACTGTTTAATTTATGTAGAATTGATTAGCTGTGTATTGAATGCGTTGAAAATATATTTGATTGATATTAAATTAATTAAGATTTACTTTGGATCCCTGTGCCGATGGAGTAAGTGAGTAAGTAACTGATATCAAATTGCGTGAAAAGGCACAGTTATTTACATTACGTCTTTAGATCATGTTGGTGTTGTACCTAATAAATCTGTTTCTGTTTACTTCAAAAAGTAATACTAATTAAGTTTAAATACAAATATTTTAAATGAATGTAAGTACCTACACTGATTAAAATGGTCCCGTGAACTACCGGAACAACCTTTGTGTATATCCGCCACCAACGTTTTTCTCAATTCCCTGCAGGCAAAACTTATTATATTGCTCTAACAAAAATGGTTAAAAGTAGTAGTAAGTTAGTCAATTACTAAATAGAATTAGTTACGTTATAACTTCAGAGCACGGTCGACTTCAAGCGCGCGCTGTAACTGGTCTGCATTGCTGTTGCGTCCTACGTTGCGTTTTTCATTCAATTTTGATTTACCAATATACCAGTTTTTACAATCCTTTTCTTTACAATTTCAAGCCCCCTAGTTAAAATCCTAACGAATGTTGTAATTAATAATACCTAAACAGATAAATAATATCACACAAGGAAATTTACAGCAGGCCACAAGCTACCTATTAATATCCAGTCGTGTTACTTCGCTCGCAAACAATGCACATTTAACGGAAACGAGAGAAAAGATAGGAACTATCATCTAATCAAACAGAAAATGATGGTCATGGAACATCACCATCATCCTGTATAATCCGTCTTAGACCCTAATTCAATTGGACCCTAAAGTTAAGCTAACCGATCATCGTTCGTCATGAGCCATGCATGACCGATTAGCTTATAATAGAGAATTCTTAAGATATAAAGTAAGTTCTGGTTTCTTATGTTTATTTACGACGTCATAGTTTTACTTGTATATGTAAAGAATTAAGTAATATAAATTATAAAACGGTTGCGGTATTTCTTCTGTTAAATGAATAAGAGAAACTGTAGAAAGCAATTAAGAAAAATATTGGGGCGAGTGTTGTCAAATTAAACTCCCCAAACATTTGCTGTGAAACGAATTTGACGCAATTTCGTGTTCGATTAAAAGTTAGACAGGAAATTATTTACGGGAAATATTAAGATTTTAAAGGGTGGCTTTTCTTTATGAGTAATTTATAAGATACTAGCACTTTACTCGCAACTTCGTCCACTCTGATGTAAGATTTATAAATAAATCTTTTATAAAATAAAATAAAGCCCATGTTACCCGCAAGGGCTGCAGCAATCTATCAGTGAAAGAATTTTGGGAATTGATCAGTAGTTCCAGAGATTAGCAAACAAAGATACAAACGATACCTCTTTATCAATAGCACAGACAAGGATTATGATGAGGGTATCGGGAATATATTGTTCATTTCTCATAAGTGCATTTTCATGTGGAGGGAAATATATTATCTCGTGAAAAAAGCTTCAACGAGATTTGTTTCTTAGGGTTTGTTTGTATAAGTTTAGGTAGTGTTTATTTCTTTGCTATAAATGAAACCGAATTTAAGCAATAACTGTGCGAACATAACGTGTTAAAATCATTCCCAAAAGCGAGAGTCAAACCAGTATGGGCTAGGCGCACGTGGGTAGGTGGGCGGGTAAGGCGATAGCTCAAATTCAATAAAACGGTATTACAACTACGTCTGGAAGACCGTGTGACATTATCAATAAGGTTTTACTTAGCATACCTTTAAACTTCAAAGTCAAAGAAATGGTTTTAAGCATAACTATTTATTTATTTAATCTTTATTTCCCAATAAAATAAAATAAAGTACAGAAGGCAAACTTAATGCCAAATGGCATTCTCTACCAGTAACTATTCCTATCCGTTATAGTCTCTAGCTTCCCCATTCTGACCTTTTTAGATTGTTCAGCCAGTATATGAAGCTGTCTGCAAAAATCACAAGTCTGAAACCCGTTCATAGCCTGCTTCAAGAAACTGGTGCGTAACCTAATGTTTAGTTATCAAAGTTTTGGTGGATTACTGGCGCGTCGCCGAAGAAGCTTCGTGACAAGGTTTGGAGTTAATTTTTACTATCTGATATTAAAACATAGCCGGCGACGCTATCTATTTATAGCAGGCCGGTGTTAAAATAAAATTGGGTCACGTTCTAGCGTGTTACGTTACACAAGCGAGTCCCTTAATTTAACTTTACGTCGTCTGGATTAAATATAGTGTCAGCACCAGTCAGCGTCGATCAATCTTCGCATTGTGTGCCATCTTCCGCCCCCTGGAAAACAACGGGACAAAGTTCTGGCAAAACAACAATTCTATCAATCTCAAGGATGACTACGTTTCTTTCGATGCAAATGAGATCATATTTAATAACAAATCTTCTAGTGTTTCCTCTCGAAAATATATTTGTAAGTAAGAAAATGCTTATTTGGGCGCTCCGCTTCGTGGTGTTTTATTATGTTTTTGTTGATGTTACAAAAGTTTTTTTTATTTGCTCTCTGTCAATCCGACAGTCATAAATAAAGGTTGTGTTCGTTTGAGTTGATACGGTACCTAGTTGATTTTGATTTGTTACTTCCTCCTTTTTGTTTGGATAAAGTAAATATATTTTAGTCGTACACGTTTCCCTGAAGCAGGCTTTGTAAACGGTTGTGTAGGCGACGATGGACTGGCATGATAACTAAATCGCCTTTTTACAAAGTGTTTTACAAAAACATCCATAAGGTATGTAGCACTCTATCAGTGAAAGATTTTTTGAAATTGGACCTGTAGTTCCAGAGGTTAGCCCCGACAAACGAACAAACAGTAACAAACGTTACCTCTATGTCACTGTACTAATTAAAACCTTTTCTTTCAACAGATGTACAAATAACGTGGTTGTCGCCACCACGCGGGGTGGTTCCGTGCGTGGTGGCGGAGGCGGGGCGGGCGACCCGGCGGCCCCCCCCGCCCCTCGACGCGGACGAGCGGCCCAGGAGTCGGGCCCCAAGGAGGTTGGTATATTTGGGACTTAACTTTTTTTTTATAACCTACTGGTAAGCACTTGGACTAATACTAAAGCAAAATAATAATAGGTAAACAATAGAAAATATAAACCTAAAAAAGTATAATGATATATTTAGAGAAAATCTACTTATCTTTGAAGGAAGTATCCGATTGGGGTGACGCGAACCTGGTCAAGTTCAACTGCTTACTCTATATCAAGCACAAGTCCGGTCGTGTATGATGTTCTCAACTTTGAGACGGTTCCTCCAAATACCAACTTGGACCACTGGAGTCGATTGACACGAGAGCCAGAAAGCTCATCAACGATGACCACCTGTTTGATCAAGCTGCAGAGCTTGGAACATCGGCGCCAGGGCGCAAGTCTTTCGGTTTTTTATCGGATTCACTGCGGAGAGTGTGCAATGGATTTGTTCAGTTTGATTCCTACATCATCTTTCTATCACAGGACAACCAGACAAACTGCGCGAAACCATAGTCATACAGTAAAGATTCCACTCATGCGTACGAAGCGTTTTGCGTCCACGTTTTTCTTAAGGGTGCGCCGTCCGTAAGTGACAAGTGTCATATGTTTTATTTGAAATGTCGTCGTCCATATTTATTTGATGCCGCGCGGCCATACTAATTTTGTATGGGGAATTTAAGGTGCTTAATAAAAAAATATTATTTAAATAACCACTTGATGAATCAAAAATGTAGTCTAGCAATTTGTAGTTTATCCATTAATGATTCTCGTTTTCATGATCTTTGCCCAACTTTAAATGATATTGTAGAAAAAACTATAGCGTGTTATGAATTTATGGTTCTGACAAATTGTAAACACGTTCCCTATGATACTAAATATATATTTTGTTCATTTAATACGATAGTATTTTCAATTATATTTACTTAACCGTAACTGCATTTTTGGCATTTTTTTGTCGGCCCACCCTTAAGTACCGCAAAGCTGTGGAACTCCTTGCCTCACTCTGTGTTTCCTATCAAATATAATATTGGGGTCTACAAATCACAAGTGAATCGGTACCTTCCTGGCAAGCATGTTACATCGTAGGCTACATCATCACTTACCATCAGGTGAAATAGTAGTCAAATGCAAGCCTATCTAATATAATATAATATAACAATCAAAAACTTTATGGACAGATATTCCCAAAAACACTTCTTGTGTATTGTTTTCTAAATTCAATTTACAATATCTATCGAATAGAAAGACGCTACTGATTCCGGAAATCTACTTAATGTAGAGAGACACATTTATGTTATGTGGGTGGTGCGTGCGTGCGTGCGTGCGTGCGTGCGTGCGTGTGTGTGTGTGTGTATGTATGTGTGTGTGTTGTCTTGATGATAGCCGAACATTTCCTCTGTCTCCAGGTTGGGTGGCGACGGTGCGGAGGTGTCCCGCAAGAGAAACGGCACGGAGGGCGTCTACCAGTGCTCGGTGCGCCACCACGCTGGCTCCGTGCTCGGCTACCCGGTCCATTGGAAGTTTGCTTGTGAGTACAGTACCTTCCACTTTCATTCCATTTAATAAAAAGATGGCCGCCGATGGCTTTTTGCAGCGTAACCAGGTTTTTGTGGGCAACGAGGACGGCTTCTCATGATGTGATGATCGAACATCCTTAGAGGGTTTCAGAGGGGATAGCATCACGATAGTGTGTCTCCGTACCCTATTAAATACTCCAAAGAGTTCGGATTCGGATCAAACGGCTGCCGTGGCTAGCTCAATGAAATCCGCACTCTCTTTGGTTGGTGATTGTCCCAGTCTAGGATAACTATCAATATTCAATGTATTTATAAATACTCATTTATTATAGATTTTATTATTTAAGTATAGGTATCGGACAAGGAAATATTTTCACGTTGCATTCAACATTGCTCAAATGGAATTCTGGGATCGTGAAGCTTGTTTTTTTTCTTAACTTGGGTACTAATTAAACAAGCTTCTTTTTATTAGCATTATTCGCCTCAGAAAATATAAGTTACCTTCTAAATTACTAAATCGGCCACAACCAACACGTGTCTGAATAATAGTATCTCAGCCACTAGTTATCTTCTATGTAAGCCACTGTAAATATAACTCAGCATTGTGGTTATTTTTTAGCATCTAAATTTGTGGTATGCATTCAAATAGCAAACTTCTAAAATATTATTATATGACACCAAAATAGTAATTCTATTAGCTTCTAATTGTATAATTTAGTATGCTTAAAATGTAAGTCATCCTACATTAATCGATCGTTAAATTTTCCTAAAATTGACATCAAATAGTATATTAAAGCCACTATTATTATTACATATGAACTATTGAGGACAGACAAAATAAAACACTTTATTTAAGAAAATCAATTTGTGTATTGAAATACAATCATTTATTTATCAATCATTACGTAATTAAAAGAAAAAGACAACATTACTGGATTATTAATGCCGCTCGCGCTTTAGTTGGCCTTCCACGCTTTCTTTTCAGTCCAAGCGGCTGTGCTTTTGCCTCTAATGGTGGTATTACGAATTTCAGTCTAATTGCTAGGCCTATCAGATGCTTGCAGAGATAAAAATCAGGACAATCACAGCAACCAGTAATCCAGTCGGTCTGATTGTTTGGTAGTGTTACTTTCCAAAATGAAAGAAACACTTTTTTATATTCGTCAAAATTATTGAATTTTTTCTCAGCTTGAATATTTTTGAGCGAGTCTTTGCCTGGAATTAAATATGTGTTGCTGTCTGGTGTTGATTGTACAACTCTAATTTTGGTATCAGTTTGTCAGATGTCATAACTAATTAAAACTTTTCGAAAACTTTAATTAATTACAGATGAAACTATTGCAATACAAACGCACGAACGACAATAAACAAACACGGGCGGGTCGGCACAAGAATCGAATGGCGCTCTCTGATTGGTGCAAATGGCCGGTTGCTGTCATGTCGCGCACTCGCGCCAAATCGTACAGTGGCTATTTTTTCGATAAAAGAATATGAAGTATTATTTTACATGTTAAGTTATAATATATGATGTTGTCTATTGAAGCTTGAATATATAATTTTTGAGGAGCTTGTATGGAAGCTGTAAAACGTAAAATGGTGATGAGTTGCAAATTCCGTGGCCGAGTTAGTAAATTAGTTGGCAATGTATAAATCAGAAGGACAAGTAAAGTAAATTGTTGATATTGACTTGACGCTTTCTTTAACATTTTTAGTTGGCGTTGTAAAGAAGATGAATTAGTTTATTAAAGGCTATGTAATTTTCCCGATGCTTAGTTATTAATTGAGAAGTGTGAGCACGTGGCCAAAAAAAAATTCTGTGGCCGGATTTATTATTTCTCGTTATTTTTTATGTTAATCCGGGTTTTACGAGTATATAATTGTTTTAATATACATAGTTGTTTTAGCAGTCGGGTTTTTTGTTTTATTTTAATAATTTAGGATGGATAGGGAGAACAGGGTCATAAACCACCACGCGGGCAATAGTGCAGATTGGTTGTTGTTAACGACTGCTAAAGCAGCCGGGACCTACGGCTTTACGTGCCTTTTTTTATTTAGTCCTTGTCCTTGTCCTTCACTTAGACGAGGTGTGGTAATTAAGCCAATAACCATGATTTGTAGCGATGACTTGATTTTAATTAAAGCGTCCTTAAACCAGCTGTGGGCCACTATAATATATGCTATTTACCTTTACTTGGCTCTTATTTCATCTGACGATAAGATGGTCCATGATGTAGGAGCATTTCACAAGTAATCAACTTATGTGGAGCTGCCTATCTATACCAAATCGTCTTCGATAATAATATGTAAACTTTGTTTATTATCAATAACTATTGAAATTATTTATTTTTGCATTCAGAATGCGATAGTCAAAACATTGAATAGTTGAATAAATAAAGCAAATTCCTTAGTGAAACTGGAACCTTCGTCTCTTCGCTGTCCGAGTGACTGCTCTGCCAATTGAACTGATGATGACCAAGCATTGATTTCCTTGTCGATGTTGTCAAGAGTATAACGCTCTTTAGCGAGAATTGTTTAACGAATCTATCAAGTTTCACCTTCCAACTAAAAGGATTCGTTAGTTACCAAGTATTATGTTATTCATATTATCATGTAAGTTTCGATATATTTTTATGTCAGCAATATATCTGAATAACATTGTTCGTCTTGTACGCATATGTATTAAACATACAGATCGCAACATATAAAAGTCAACAAAGCATAAAGTAACCCATAGAAATATTAATAGACACATATTGGTAGTTTATTGACAGATCCGACATTTCCCCTGTGCCTCTTTCCGAGCATCTCTTCTACTGAACTTAATATTGTTTCCAAGAAGAATCGTTTATTCGTAAAACGATATATCTATGTAATATCACTAGTTTTTGCCGGCAACTACTTCCACGGGGAGTCGATGCCTGTGAATTGCCATCAGATTAAAAAAACTGAATAAAATGTTGAAAATTCAAAATTCTCATAATATTAAAAAAAGAAACATTAAATTATTTTTTTTGTTTAAAGGCTTTATTCTCAAAAAAGACAAATGCCACTTACATGAGAACAAAAATAACATAAACAAAAAGTATAATCTTAATAATGGTCACCGGAAACACTCATTTGACAGCTTAGTAAACAAATAAATTTAAGTCTTTTAAATAGTGCATATAGTTTTCAATTACTGCTATTTGAGCTGACATCTTTTAAACAGGAAGGAAGGATGTAAAGTTGAAAAATTTCAAATCACTTTTGAGTTACGAAGAGTTTTGAAACGCGTGTAAATTCTTACTTCTAATTTCAGCTTCTTAAGGGAATTAATTTCCAGAAATAACTTTCTGTAGCGCTTTCCTTCCTACGTCATTTACTCAACACTTCTTATTGTACGTACGTACGTAAGTAAAAGAGCCTTATAACAATGCTACGAGTAAGTACTCATATGGACACATTCAATCTAAAAATTAAACTAATCGACTAATCCTACTTACTGTTATGTTGATGCATAAAAATATAATAGAAGGATTGACAGATCATATACGAATAGTATTTAGAAGATAATATGTATTTCTATTACTAAAGTACTCATGTCCGAACTTATTGTTTAATCGAACGCAGCGGAGCGAGAACATTTCGTCGCAAACTATTTAGATTTAGAATGTAGTGATGAAACCGACACCGAATACTAAAGACCCAGAAGGGCTGCCCAAAGCTATTTGCATGAATACCTTTGTTGTGTTTCGACCGTTTGTAATAGATATTAACAGAATTACACGGCATTGGAAAAACTGTCGGTTCGGGTCTGTGTTGGTTGAGGTCAGTCTTTTCAACTTATTTTCGTAAATGCGCATACATATCAATTATTTGCAAAAAAAGGTCATTCTTTCGCTCATCTCTAATGTTTTAAGTACTTTTTGTTTTTAATTAATTATTGTAGTTTTGCTGTATGGGAAATTTATTGCATTATTTGTGTACAATATTAATCCTAATTATAACTTATATTATTATGTAAAGGCACTTGAAAAAAGGCAGACGTACGGAAAGACAAAAACACCGCAGATCGTCTTTTTAAAAGTTAAATTTTGAGTTTTAATACAACTTTATTTTTAGTTTATACGAAAATCGAAACACTGGTCAAATATTTTCATTTAAAGAATCAGTACAAAAAAAAAATATCTTGAAAACTCACGAAGTTACAAGCTTTCTGTGCTGTGCCGTTGTGTTTTTTAGTAAGGTATACTATATTTGAGATTTTGTAAATACATATTATTTGGTCAAAATGTAACATGGTATAAACAATATTGAAATCGATTCTATTACTGATTCTGAACAAACAGTATTCAGGTTTCGTATAAACTGAAAATAACATTGTATATATATCTTTACTTTAATCAAAATAGCCTTTATGCTACATAAAGTAATATAAAAAAATACTTTCACAAATAAATTGTAAATTTAATAATTAGTAGAAGGAAATACATCCACATAATGATAATCACATTAAGCGACAGCGCTCCACTCGCTGTGTCGTGTTTAGCCTGTAGCCTGCGGAAATCGAATGCAAACTTCAGTTTCCATTCCAGCGCTAATTTAGTTTTAGCATGATGTACCACAATTACACAATCGCAATTACACATTCAATGTATACAGGGTAATTAACAAACATTAATATTTACAAAACATTATTGTTTGGCAATTAATTGCTTTCATACTTCTCCGCTGGCTCAGCAACCCGTAGCAGATCTTGGCCTCCGACACAACTAGACGCCAGCCACTATGGGAATTTTTGGGAATTTACTTTGCCCTCTCAACATTTAAAAATCTTAACATTGTTTAGCGTGTAATGGATACATGTAGGTATATTCTAAAAAATAATAATAATAAAACAAAGATAAATAAAAACAATCACTGCTCAATCAAATAACACCAGGAATGATACGGAGCGAGGGTCAAGCAAGACACGTCTCTCGTAGATGGCATGGCGCCTACTTCCCTGAAAAAAGGTTTTGCCTCACAGCAACCGGTTGTTTCCACCGCTCGAGTTACAAACAAATAGTTTGTGAGAAACGAGTAAGTACCTTTCGTGCTTTCTTAGAGCTGCCTCCTCAGCATCAGCTGATAAATAAAATTAAAAAAAAAAAAAAAATAAGTATATTTTCAGGTCCGACTATAAATTTATTACATTACTTGACTTAACTTATGTAAAGTAGATTTTGAACTATTTAATAAAATATTATATAAATTGAGACTGATTTTATTTACTTGTAACTTGTTGTTATTGCAAAAGTCACCCAATTAAATGGAAAAAACACCTTAGCAGTGTGTCTTCAATTGTTTAAAAGCTTTGACTTTGATTTTGACTTTGACTTTGACCGGTGCCCCTTTAAATTTTTTTTTTTTAGTTGATGGTTTCGTGCGATTAGCACATTTAGCCAGTGTCAAAGTAATTTTTCTTAGAAGTAATGTAATACATAAATAAACAATATTTCCTTAAATGATGATGATGAATGATATTAGAAATGGGAAGTGAGAAATGATATACCCCCCAACCCCTCGACTATCTCAGTAAAGATGTGGGGCTTTACTAAGTCCTCACGCGAGTTTCTTGAGAGAATTTGAAAAGTGACGTTGCACTGTTTTGTTTCATTTGCCAACACTTATGCACACTCACGAACACTTAACGGTTAATAATCCACCATTATTTCACATTAACATTCGACATAACACAAATTTTGGAAAATAAGAAAAAACCGCAGACATGACGCTTCACTTTCCCGCCAAGAAGTCTTTTTCTCCTTAAAATTTAGAGAACTAGTGTAGTAACATTTTTTTAAAATTTTGTTCTGTTGTAAAGGTTATTAGTTACTAACCCATTGATGGGTATTTTCGACCTTACAATTCTATAATGAGGTATTGTAGTACCAAATTAGTTCCTTCTATAATCCACCTTCACATTCTTATTTGTTTGTGGCACAGTTATGATGTTTACCTCACACAACATCTCCGTCACCGTTCATTTTTTTTTTTTATTCCTGTTAATCAATTCTTGGTGTCACTGTTGTCTAGTTATTTATGGTTTGTTTATTAAATGTATTGCTCAAGAATATTGTCACATTATCTAGAAATGCTTCTATTAGGTACGCACTATTGACAATTGAAATAGTTGGGAGTGGTCGGGCTTCTAGATCATTGTTGCTTTTCTTTTGATCTATTTCATTGGGTATCCTTAAAGTTTCTTTTGTTAACACACTAAGGACATTGCCTATTTAAGAACTACCTATGTTTTGCTCTATCACCTTCAATAAACAGATTATTACATATTCACTTGTCGCAATGGGTGCTTTAAATTCGGGTTTTAGGCACTTGATTAACATCTGTAAGCACACATCACCTGGAATCCTCAATCATTGAGGAACTGGCTCTAACTGTCGGAACACAACCATTGCACTATCTTTGTTGTTATTAAAATAGATTTAGAGTTTGAAGGTTACTTAACTAGAAAACAACATGGTCATCACATAGTCAAATTAAATGTAGCATTCATGCATTTATACACAATATTATTGTTGTTTCTAAATTTTGTGAATGAATGCGTAGAAGCCTGTGTGTTAACAGAATCGTTACACGTTCCTGGGAGTCAAAACACAAACATTAAACTCTAAACAAAATCTCTATAATAAAATAACGTAGGTTATAACGACAACCAATTCTTAAAATCTATAATTATTAAGGAGCTTGATAGATGGTTTGTGAAAGTAAGAAGTTTTCGGGTCATATTTATTTGCCAGAATCGTTACACGTTCCTGGGAGTCAAAAAACAAACATTAAACTCTATACAAAATCTTTATAATAAATAACGTAGGGTATAACGACAACAAAGTCTTAGTATCTATAATTATTAAGGAGCTTGATAAATGGTTTGTGAAAGTTAGAAGTTTTCGGGTCATATTTATTTTGATTTATTCGCATTTTATATAATATTATTATTATTATTTATTATTATTATTTATTTTTTATTTTTATTTCATATTTTTGGACTAATATAGGCCGATGATGATGATGATTCGCATTTTATACACTTTCTCTTCTAGTACACTTTTTAAATACTCGATACATCCTATCGCAAATTCATAACTTATCTAGACCTCCTCAGATGCTTTCGCATTTAGTACACTTTCGCAAAATATACACTTTTATTTTTTTAAAGGTAAGAGTTATCAGACTGTAGAAAATGTCACTTAATCTTGTAAATTGTTGCAACTAGTACACTTTAAGTACTGTCGAATACGTAACACTTTTAAAACTCTGAAATTTTTTGGGGAATACAAAATTGAGGGTTGGGTAAATTATATTATTTCAAAATAAAAGAAAAAGCATGATGTTCGCTTAACTATATACTATAATATCTACCTCTATATATAGGTACGCATTCAACGATACTTAATTACTACATAAATTTTACTTTACTTATTCTATCCAAACAAACATTTATCTCGATTGAACTCTTGAGATAATCGTCAACGATCTTTTTTAATCTTTCATCAATAAAATTTTTCAGATAGAGTTGGTGGTATAACAATGTCTTCAAGTTTTTGAAAGGTACAGCGATAAACTTTGTAATACTTTTTTCGTACACGATAAAGTGTGTCTTTGACTGATTCCAAAGATGGAAGTACATCATCATACTCCGGGTTAGACCTGAACGGTCTCATGACGTCATCAAATATTGTCGGAATAGGACGGTAGTCGTTACACACAGCATTTTTCAAATCTTCCAATAACTCCAGCTTGAATTGGCGAAAATCTGGGCTACACTGATGGTCGTCGCCTTCCCTTACGATGGTTTCGTCTGAGGTAGGTACACCAAGTAAGTGTGCTGTAACGTCGGACATTTTTGGCAAATTATAATTTACTTGTCTATTCTTACTATGTTCTCCCTTCTATTTGTTTGTGTGTACATAAATTATAAATAAATAAATAAATAAGTACTTAAATAGGCTAGATGTATCACTTCAACGTAGATTAGATAAAGTTTCTTCAAGTTGTTGAAGGCACGACTATATGTTTTAGAAGGTGGTTAATTAGTTTTTACCGGACTGTACCACAGTAGAATATTTGCGAAGTCCTCTACGAATGGCTATAATAGTCACATTTTTGCTAATTAATCTAACAATTGTACTGAAACATTACTAAATGCGAAAGCACCTGAGGAAGTCTAGATAAGTTATTAACAGGTTGACTGCCGCAAAACTAGACACAATAGAAAATTTATTGTTCGTAGGTCACCGGTGACCTACGCGGCAGCTAACGTGTTAATTTGCGATAGGATGTATCAAGTATTTAAAAAGTGTACTAGAAGAGAAAGTGTATAAAATGCGAATAAATCTTTATTTTCCCCCTAATAATTTCCGGGGAACATGGGCCCGTTTTCATAGTGGCGAAAAATGTTGGTGATATATGCCCATGTCATAAGGAGGTCTACTGATTGTTGCGAAACTGGTGATCCCAGACACCCTAGCGGCACTTGAAAGGGATGTACAGTGGTTTTTAATGGGTAGGCCCGTCCTCCTCCTCCTCCGCTTCGAATCCCTGTCGAGACCCTCGGGCCTGGGCAATAAGGCGGGAGCTGGAGGGGAGAACCTTACGTTACCATCCGCGCCTCTCCGAGGGCGGTGGTACTCGGGCGATGAGCTTTCCACCGTCAACAAAAAAAACTCTTATAAAGGTCCCTTCACGGTTGGTTTAGCTGACTACACCCCTAGTTGCATTGCACAGCCTTAAGAGTCTTGAGGATGCCCAAACTATCCTGGTATCTGCTCTGGCGGGCAGTTGCGGTGGGAATTTCGTGGCAGACAAGTGATGGCAATAGGTTATTGAAGGTTGACCCTACCCTCCTTTGTCGAGCTTTTCGTGTCTGAACGAGAGAAGGGGTGGAAAGTCCGTCATAGCCGGGTCCCCCTTTGGCTCCGGTGTATGCTTATGACAGCATTTTATCAGCTTTGGGTGTTGATCGTCTCACGATGAATACCTTGTGTCAATTATTTCAGTCGGATGCGTTCCGTTTTTCGTAATATTAGCTTATAGTAACAGTATCTTTGGTTTTGCAATGTGGTGATTGGACTGAGAGAAGTGAAGAAAGTCAATAAATCATTAATATAAAAAGCTGTTTTTTGAGGGATGTGCCGCATCGCCAGACTGCTGTTTCTTGTGATCGCTTCCTCGTGGATATTCACTTCAGGGATGAAGCTACAATGTGCGAAACCATCCATCAAAGGCGATGATACTCAGGGCTGTGACTATCTGTTTTGTTTATTTTGTGACTTTATTTTTTTTGAAGACTATCTTCCTCGGTAGTTGAGGTTCCCGGGTGCGTTTGTATTTTGGATCTTATAGTCACATTTCATTAAGTAAGATGAATATTAGGTA
Source organism: Eudonia lacustrata (assembly GCA_947562085.1). Classification (NCBI taxonomy): domain Eukaryota; kingdom Metazoa; phylum Arthropoda; class Insecta; order Lepidoptera; family Crambidae; genus Eudonia; species Eudonia lacustrata. The sequence goes on along the minus strand of OX387319.1, from coordinate 23,052,972 downwards.
TTTCCGCAAATTGTGGAATAATAAATAGTTGTAATTTAATAAACAAAAAATATATTGTGATAATGATAATAATCTTCGGTTGGTAATAGGGCTTGTTTTGAAGCAGTCTGGTTAGCCACCACCATCTTATCTATATTGGTCGCCACAATATCAATGTCAGTAGCATTGTTGTGTTCCATCAGTAAGAGAAAAGATTCTTAGTAACTGAGGATTTCGGGTGGAGTGTGTTTCGTTCGGTCTTATCATCACTTAACACTCAGGACTTCGATTCTGCTTCCAAGTCACACGTCCACGATGGTCACTGAGACACGATTGAGGACGTTTTAAAATAGGAGAATCGAGAACGCAAGTGACATGAAGGCCAAGTGCTTAACCCTTAGAAGAATAAAAAAAAGCAAATCTAAAGACTTTTCATGTCGACCTTTCGATAATTATCGAAGGTCAACAATAGTTTTTTTTAAAATCCTATTAGATTCTTTGAGGTGCTGTCACCCCTGCGTCAGCGCCGACAATAAGCCAGCAGCAGCGGCTGGGGCTATCCGTCAGCCATGATTGATAGTGTGCGCTGCCCACGGCGCTGCCTCACAGACGCCATTGTCAATTTGTGATACACTGCCGCAGGTCGGAAAAACAATTGCTGACACAGGAAGGTATTCCTTAGTCTTTGGAACTTGAAGATGAAAAAAATGAAAAAAAAATGAAAAATTATTTATTTAGTGTCACACAGTAATACATGAAGTAAAATTAAAATAAAATAGAATTAAAAATGCAAAGTGACACAAAAAAGGTATCCACTCAGCATTTGTCAGAACACCAAAGGTGTCCCGACGCTGATCTTTAGATAGCACAGCTTTACTTCGGTTTATTTTATTTTATTTAATAACATGTTCGGTGGCCGAGAACACTCGGCCCGATACCCGAAGGTCCCGGGTTCAATTCCCAGGTCGGGCAAGTGTGTTTTGAATTTATCAATACTTTGCCCGGGTTTGTTATCACCAACCCGCATTTGGCAAGCGTGGTGAATAAGCAAATGTATAAAAATAGTCCCTACTATAGATCCGTCCTTATCTTTAATAAAATAACAAAAAATATTAAAACTGAAACAAATTAATACTTATATAAAAAAGACTAAGACTAGTTTAAGCACAAAAACGCTACTACTCAATACTGGAGTTTGTCAGACAAAGACCATAAAGAAGTTCTTGATCATGTCCAAGGAAAGCTCTCTCTCAACATTTTTAATTTTATATTTTATTTTGTGATATAATTTTGCGATACCCTAACTGGGTTTGTAACAGGACCATCATATACCATATTACTGTATTACGATATTACTGTATAAAAGTTATACTGTATAGATAACTGCAATAAATAAATAAATATTTCTCTATACCTTCAAAACTTTTACTCGCAAGTTCATCCACGTTAAACGATTAGAATCTAGCTAGACTGTTATAAGTAAATAATAATTTAAGTAGAAAAAAAAACTGAAAGGACTGATTTATTTATTCCTTGGTCAGATGAACTAAACTAGCGAAAACAACGGATTCTATAAAAACTTTTCTCTTTCATTTTCATCCTTTCAGGGAATTTTCATGAACTTTTCCTTTCATGAATGGACCGGCGATTTGGATGTAGTTGGACCAGTTAGTCTTTCAGTTTCTCCTCTTTTACTAATAAATATACGCATAATATAAAGATTTAAACTAAAAAAAACAAGAGAGCTTCCATTTTTTTTTTTTTTTTTTTAAGGTCTACAAAACTGGTTACAAACATAATTAACTTAAAAATATGAACAAATGTTAACAAAATATCGTGCAATAGCTGCAACCTATTATATGTAGACACAACATGAGCAAACAGAGTTCCAGAAATACGCTTTACTTTGTATGTTTAATCATAACTTGCTTTACTTATTTTTATATAATGTTTTTAATTTATTTCTTAATACATTTAATGAAACAGAAAATAGATCCACACCGAAACGAACAGCGTTACAATATAGACACATCCGATTAATTGGGGAGTGTCTACCAAGGTTAGACTTGTATAATGGCGGTGCAAACATTTTCCTATTGTGAAGGCGACTGTTTACACGAGGAACAGAGAAGTTTAACTTTTCTAGCACATCAGGAGAATCAATCCGAGCGTGTATCAGCGCATGACAGTACAACGTATCGGCAATCTTTCTACGGACTTCTAACGAAGTAACTTTGTAGTGTTTTATACGGTCGGCATAAGACGCAAGGGTGCGGCACTTGTTGTCAGAGTATGCGAGATGATAGAAAAACCTTTTTTGCACTCGTTCAATTCTATCTGAGTGCACTTGGTACCCAGGATTCCAAACCGCGCTGCAATACTCTAGACTAGAATACTCCGGATGATGCTGTTATAGATGGTTATTGTAAGACTTGGCTGTTTGAATATTTTCATTTGGCGATTAATGAATCCGCTAAGTTGTGACGTCTTTTTTACAATATGATCCACATGTTGACGAAAGCTTAATGAACCATCAATGATTACGCCTAAATCACGAATAGTCGTCACCTCCTTAAGAACAACTGAGCCAATCGAATAAAATGCACACTGAGGCTTTTTCTTTCTCGAAAATTTAATATGGAAACATTTGTCTGTATTCAATATCATTCCATTATCAACACACCATTTTTGTACTCTATCAATACTTGACTGTAAGACTTCTACGTCTGAATGAGATTTAACCACATGGTATACCTTCAAATCGTCAGCAAAAAGTTTGTATTTACAACCTATGGAATGGCACATGTCATTTATGAAGTTCAAGAAAAACATGGGACCAAGATGGGATCCTTGTGGGACCCCTGAAGGAACTGCAAACTCATGAGATTGGTACCCACGAAGTGCAACCAATTGTGAACGATTGCCCAGATAAGATGTACACCATCTCAATAATGAGCCATGAATTCCCATGTTGGCAAGTTTCACAATAAGAATATCATGGTTTACTTAATCAAATGCTTTACGAAAATCTGTATAGATAGCATGCACCTCTTCATTTTTATCAAGGGCTTCCGCAATTTCAGTGATATATTCCACCAGATTCGAAGCAGTTGACTTATGAGGAAGGAAACCATGTTGATTGACATTGATGCAAGTTTTTATGTGAGATTGGACTTTTTTGTTGACAATTGATTCAAAAACTTTGCCACATATCGACAGCATAGAAATTGGCCTATAGTTACGAACATCGTTCAGAGATCCTGATTTATGAATGGGAGTCAAGAAAGCAAGTTTCCACCTAGTCGGAAAGCACCCAGATTGTAGCGACAGAAGAAAAATTTTGTGTAGTGGTCTGTATAATGTTTCGGCGCAATTTTGTAACAAAATGGGAGGAAAACCATCGGGAGCTGGACCCTTGCCAACATCCAAACTCTTTAGTGCGTCAAGAACCTCACTCTCTTTTATTAGGCAATTACTCATAGGGACATCAACGTGACCGTGATAGCTAAGACTTTCTATGTTTGTTAAAGCTACATTAACAGTTGCATCATAAACCTCTTGGAAGTACTCAGCGAATAAATGTGCAACGGCTTGTCCACCTCGCGCAACCCTGCCGAGTAGTTGCATTTCGTTTGGTATTGACGCACTATTCGATTTCTTGTCATTAAGGTATCTCTAAAAATATTTAGGACTGAGACGTAAATTTTCTGATGCATTATTTTTGAACTTGTTGTAACATTCCTTAATCATGGTATCGCAGCGTTTCCTTAAAAGATCGTAAGTTAATTTGTCCATTGGATTATCATATTTTTTATATTTACTGTGATATTTACTTTTCTCCTTAACACGTTAAACGCCAAGGTGGAATTGGTGATTTTTGTAAAAAAACTTTTTGCTGTAAATTTGTTTCTTATAACCGGATACGTGTACAAATAATTTTATTTTAATATCTGAAATGTAGTTTTTGAGTTATTTTAAAAAAACTGACTGAGGTCACCCATGACCCCCATGGCGCCCTGTGACGGAAAATTAAAAAACCGTTACGGCAGCGCCGCGTCGCCCACTATGCCGGTCACCCCCGCGCCTCAGTCTGTCAGCGGCAGTCAATCAGAGCACTGTGTTTTGTTTCGGCTGCGTTAAATATTGTTGTATTGTGATATTTTATTTATTAAATATGAAGGTAAATCATAAACAGTGTTTTTTTTTTTTTTTTTTTTTGTTTTTTAATCATTCATAAAGAAGCTATAAATTTAGTATATATTTATGATTATTATCCACATGGTTTATGCCAAACATTTTCTGAATAATTTCAGTGACAATCACATTAATCACAAACAAAAAGGATTCGCAAAATTTTTACATTTTTTTTTCATACACTGTCTTAATTTCATAACTTCCGTCTGTGGCACCTAAGTCCCAGACGAAAGTTTTATACTTGGGCGCCATGCCGGTCATCTCAGTACACCAAATAGCTACAAACTAGCGTGTACGGCGCAGGGCAATCTCTTGAAAACAGGTCTGACTTGAGGTCACTGGTGACCCCCAAGGCGTACTGGGACAGAACATATGAGGTCACCAGTGACCCCCATGGCGTTTAACGTGTTAAGAGCTTTTATGAGTGATGGACTGTACCAGATAGGAAACCGTTCATTCTTTGGCCGTTTTTTTGGTGTATATTTCTGAACTATTGGTGTCACTATGCTATAGAATATGTCTAACAAATGATTCACATCAGTTATACCACTCCAAAGAAAGGTCCAATCTAAATTTTGAAGTTCTTTATTAAGACCATCGTAGTCTGTTTTATAATAGTTATAACGTAATGCTTTATTTGATTTCAGTTTAGAGCACGAAGGTCTATCCATTTTTATGTATAGGCTGGGATGATGTAAGTCAAGTGGTAATATTGGATTTTCACATTCTGTTACCGTTACACAGTTCTGGTGACTACAAAAAACTAGGTCCAGTATGCGCTGATTCACGTTGCAAACCGAATTGTACTGATACAAGCCACTAAATGCAATTGAGTCCAAAAATAGGTTTTCAAGGAAGCAGGAACTGGGAGCCGGAGACAAATCATTGGAATGTGGGACCTGTGTCCACTGTATGTTGGAAAAATTAAAATCACCAATGAGCAGTGTAACCGAAGACTTATTAACCTTGTTCAAAGTAAGATTAATATTTTCAAGAAAATTCTTAATATAGGTGTGTTCAATGGGAGGATGTACGTATACTGCGCAAATATTTACAATTTTTTTTTTACTAAAATGTATTGATAACCATAAGTCCTCGCAGTTTGATTCCCATGAGTGCTTTCTCAGAACATCGTACTTTTTAAGCACCGCCACTAATACTCCGCCTCCATCCTTTTTTTTTGAACTGGTAGAAGATCTATCACGTCTAGTGATGGGTCGCGAGAAAATTCTCCAAGTGAGAATATTCTCCAATCGGGAATATTCTAGAATTTTCCTTTTAATTGAGAATATTCTCAGATCAAGGAGAATTTAAGAGAATTTAAATTTGAATGAAGATTTTCGTATTTAAAAAAAAAAACATGTATTCTTTTAGAGGTTTTGAACTACGATGGCAGTATTGTATAAAATAAGTAGGTATCTCAGTTTATTTAGCTAATAATTATCACAGTACCATCGTTTTTGCCGATAACCTTGCGAGTAAAAATTGATTTTAAGTTTCCACCGCAATATTTTTTATGTACAAACGTTTTGTTTAGTCGCGCTAGTAGCGTAGCATGTATGCGCCCTCTCCCCGCGCCCCGGCCCGCCAGCCACGCACCGCCGCCATTTTGTTTACATCAGCTAATTCCCTGCCGTCTATCAGCGAAAAAGAAATTGTCTGATCTCTCTTAATTGGAAAATATTTAATAAGTTACAAACTTTTGCCAAGAAAACCGAGGAACCTAATCCAGGTTTGGGTACCTCCGCCATAAGAGAGACAGAACAGCATTTAAACTCTTCGTAGTTTCGTTTACACTGTGTATCGTAAAGTAACCCACTTCGAGTAGAAGTTTTTGTATTTCAGATTACATGTTATTAAAATTTCTTGTCACGATTAGTCATTATCATTAAGATTTTTTCATGTTGATTTTGAAGAATTTGAATTATTTAGAGTTGTTAAATCTTGAAAACTTTATTAAAGGTGATTGTTTGAAAATACTGATGTGTCTATTTTATCGCCAAAATGAATTATTAAATTTTGCAGGAAATTTAAAAAGAACTTACGAGAATTTTCTTCGAAATATTCTCGAGAATATTCTTGCTTAGAAGAATTTAACCTCAGGAAAGACAATAATTGAAATTTTCCGTGTGAAATATTTGTAAATAAAGCAGAAATGCAATCGCAGTTCCATTAATTTAATCAGATTATTGAGATAGTCATCCAATTTATAAATTCTCTTAAATTCTCTTCCAAAAGAATATTCTCGAGAACTTAACAGCAAAGTTCTCACTGAAAGAACATTCTCGGGAATTTCCCATCACTAATCACGTCTAAAAATATTGTAACGCTGATCTATGACTTCGTGGTCGTAAACAGAATTGTTCAACCATGTTTCCGTAAGAACCAGAACATCGAAGTTCAGATTTAAAATTGATAAGTAGCAGTCATCCGTCTTTGATCTTAAACCGCGGACATTTTGATAGTATATATTATACACTTTTACTAATATAATTGAATAAATTAACATGCAATGAAATTATTTAATAAATTTTAAAGATTACTTAATGAGTCCATATCTCTAATTAACTTTGGAGCCGAGTTTACGTCTCTCCTGATGAAAATTTGTCCATTTCGCACCCACACAAACTGATACTTCTTCTCTCTTGCAGCATGTCTAGCTACTGCATGTATTTTTTTATTATCGGGGGACAAGTGCTCCATAACAAAAACCTGTGTTCGTTCTCCAGTAATTCCCAAATGGTGGGAATTAAGCCTGTCCTTATCATGATTCTTGTTGAAGTTCTTTACAGCTGCTAATAGGTTGTCACGGGAACGAGGGCTAGCCAGCTTTAACACAATGTTCCGAGGTCTTTTAGATTGAGGGTTCAGCTTAGCTACTCGATGAAAGTTTATAACTTCTCTTTCAGGTAAGTCACACGATACTGCCTTTGTTAAGCTGTGAACAATGTGTAAGAGATTTTCGTTCTTGTTCTCTGGGACTGCACTGTATTTCAACATTACAATCCCGCGCTTGCTGCTCCATATGGTTTAATTTTGCGGACATCAAACTCAATTGATTTGAGAGTTTGAAGTTTTCTTCAGATATTTTAGAGATGCTTGTTTTATTTTCGGCGTTAGTTTTTACCTGATCGTCGTGAAAATCCGAAAGAAAGATAACCGATTTAGTAATATCATCCAGTTCTTCACGCATAGCAACAAAGCCGCTACTCAATTCCTTCATTTCTTGTTGTACTTTCAGCATAGTTGCATTAAACCGTTCCAAGCATGACTGCTGGTTTTCAAATTTGTCGTTCATGTTTTTGCGCAAATCTTTAATTTCATTTAAAATAGCATCTTGGAATAATTTTATTGAAGATGGAGGAGAAGAAAGCGTGGCGTCAGATAATAATTCGGTTGAATCTTTCATACGTCTTCCATGAACAGGCGTGTTACTATTATCGCCCTGTTTTGGACGGGCAGCAACACACATTGGGCATACCCATTTGGAACGTGCGTTTAGAGACACATTAGTAAATTTAGCACAATCTTGATGGTAGGTAAGGTTGCATGTACCGTTGGTACATTTTAATCGTTTTTGGGTTACCAGTACATTAGAGTTGCAGGCAGAACACATAACCATTTTGTGATCACAATAGAAAAAAAAAAACTCCAAAAATAAAAAAAAGTTAAAAATTAAAAAAAAAAGTTATAATATTAATAAAGTCTGATTAAAAAGTTAGATAATTAAATTATAACTCTTAAAAAGTGTCCAAAAAAAAAGAGGCAAAAAGTTCAATAATTTGGTGAGGTTTGATCTCGGGTAGCTTGCGTCAATGACACGATGTGTTATACCACAGGACCAATCGAGTCGCACTACGACTGACGAAAATACGGCACCAGTGCCAATTTTCACTAAAACGCAAACGATTTCGATGACCTTCCTATTGTTCGGCAATGCCACAAAACAGAATAGTTTTTAGGTAAATAATCCACAAATATAGTCAATCACTAATTGTTCAATAGACTGTTTTATAGGACGGATATTCGTGAATACTTTAGTATATGTTTTGAGCAGATTACTCCACTTTTAATATTTTTTTGACAAATAAAACCCTTGAGATCTCAACTATGCGTATTTCTCGGACGACATCCAGCAAAAAAAAAAAAAAGAAAAAAAAAGAAAAAAAAGCACTTAACACGTTAACAGTCCCCATACAAAATGGTCTGACCACCCGATAAGTCCAAAGAAATTAATAGGTAATTACAGTTGGTTTTATTAAACTTAGCAGGAAAATAACTTTTCGACAAAATATTTTTATAACAAAAACCATACACATAAGTCAGCTTTAAAATTGAGGAAGAAAAATTCTAAGTCCTATGAACCCAAATGGGGTCAGGGACGTATGGGTGTAATCTGCCATGACCCCACAAGGGGTCATAGGACTGTCAACGTCGGCTCAAGCTTTAGTACACAATCACAAACACGTGGGTAAATGGAGATCTACACACTACGCGGGTGGGGTTGGGAAGTCTTAACATTTTCAAAGTCCCGGGACACGAAACCACACAGGTTCAAAGTCTCGAAGTCCTAGACTTCGAGACTTTTCAAAATAAAATTAGAATCGAGATAATTGAAACGCAATTGTTTTATAAAAACAATAAAGAACATTGTAAATCGGTGAGATCGTGTGTAATGTAACTAATAATTATAATAATCAGTATTTTTTCTTTAATTTGTTATTCATTAAGCTCTTTAATAAAATCAGTAATTAGACAGCTTTGTTCGACAATCTATTTCTGATTTTGGTAATTACGGCTCCAGGTAAGAAAAACATTCTTGTTTTCTACAGATGTCGGTTTTATTGTGTTCAATGTTTTATAAAGAAATTCTAAATTTTCAGTGCGTTTTCTCGCACTTAGTTTCAGTAGGAAGCGTAAACGCGTGAAATTACAGCGCAATAAAATTCTGATACAATGTCGATGTTTCATCTCGAGTCTCGAGCTGAAAGTCCCGGGACTACGAGACTCTAGACGTCCTAACCCTATAGACGTCCTAACCCTATACACGTGCCTAATGCGAGTACTTGATTTTATAATAAAATATTTTCAGGAAGTTATATCTTTTTTCTATTTACATTTCGTCCCACCAGTTAATAGGTAGGTAGTTTTTATTTATTTTTCCTTTCCTAACAAGAAATCTGTCGGTTCCAGTATAGTACCCGCTGTAAAGGCTTCACCCTCTTCAAACGGATTTGCCTTCAGTCGAGACTCGAGCTCTTCCCTCCCACCACCGTTGTTGTTCAGCTGTAGCCTTTATATAAACTAATCAACGAGATTGGTTTGATGTTTAATGATGCGTCGGCAGCCGAATGGATAGATGATAGGGTTGAATGCGAGAAATTGTGGGTCAATCACCTTAGCTCCGTTAATTAGACTATTAACGTAAACCTTTATCGAGGACACGTTATAGGACTATTATTAATGTGTTCACTGACATTATTAATCAAGTAAAGCAAATAGCCTATACTGTGACACTGCTGGGCAAACGCCTCCATCATTGAAATCAAGTCATCACTACAATTGGTAATGGCTTAATCACATCATCATCATCATCATCAGCTCATTTTATGTCCCCACTGCTGGGGCATGAGCCTTCCCTATGGATGGAAAGGGAGAACGGGCCATAAACCACCACGCGGGCCTAGTGCGGATGCGTGGTTGTTAAGGACTGCTAATGCAGCCGGGACCAACGGCTTTACGTGCCTTCCAAAGCACGGAGGAGCTCGAGATGATACATTTTTGGTCACCCATCCGATGATCGGCCTTTGTGAAAGTTGCTTAACCTCAGCACTCGCAGACCGGGCGCGTTAACCTGCGCCAACGAGCTCCAAATCGAGCTTAATCACCACGCTTGCCAAATTCGGGTTGGTGATCACAAATCCCATAGGGTTAATGTATCAAAACACACTATGCTCGACCAGGGAATTGAATATGACCGACGAATATGAACTGCTTCGAATCCGAATCACATTTTGTTCGACCTGGGAACTGAACTCGGGAAATTCGGGTATCGGGCCAAGCGGTTTGCCATTCGGCAAACGAGGTGACATTGTATAATCTTTAAAATAGTAGATATATGTAATTAGTTCATTGGAATATAACGTGGGCACTTTTCTGCATTTTCTTACATTTTAGGAACTAAGTCGGCCTGGTATCCTGGCTTACTTTGTTATAATCTTTCAGTTAAAGATCTATGCTTCCACCGGCAGCCTTATCATTACTTATCATTAGATATTCGCTTCTCCCTTACATCATCATCGTTAATCATCAGTTAAGACGAAGGCCAAGAACTTCGTCTTAACAACAATACTTTAGGCAAAGTCGGCAGAAATAACCAAGAAATAGTATTAAATAAAAGCATGTTGAATTCAGTCTCCCTCAACATTGCGTGGATAAGATTAAGTACCAAGATTGTGAAGAGAAAGTACCATTACACTGGGTTTGTCGTTGGGAGAAAAGTGCCATCCAGAAAATGGCGCTTGTTCAAGAAATCGGTACTAACTGCGACGATTACAACCTCTTCGGAGGCTTAAGGGGTGAACCTTTTCCGTGCAGGGACGAGCACCTAAATCTAATACAAACTTGTAAAAACAGCTATTTTTTGCAAAGGTTAGATGGACTTGAAGAATATACTCGGCACGTAATCTATACATATTATAATGAATTATCCTGACTGACTGATTCATCATCGCCGAGCCGAAACCACTGAAGCTAATTAGATGAAATTTGGCCTGTAGGTTAATTGTGTGACGTAACCAGTCACTAAGAAATGATTTTAAGGAAATCATAGCCAAAAGGGGTCAAATAGGGGGTGAAAGTTTGTATGAAAGTCTGTCAGCTCTGAAGTTAAATACATGAAAATTGGTACTCGGGTTATTGAAAAGAAATAAAGTATGACTTGTTTCTTATGAAATAAAAAAGTCACTGATAAGTATAAAGCTTCATTTTCCACATCATGTGTTTCGGTGTACCTAGTCACACCTCGCGATGTGTTAATATGAACAGTTCTTAGGTTTTGAAGCATCAGTTTCAACGGGCCATAACCCTTGCTCAGTCAGAGGGATGGTATATTCCCACCACATTTTGAACTTTATGTGATCGAGATAAAGTTGAAAACCAATGAAATATTCAAACATGCTCTGTTCAAAATGAGGTGGTGATGATGACATCACTGGTGAGCCCAGCGGTCCCACTGCTGGTTCCAGTGGCGTCGCCACGTTTCTAAGCCGTTGTGTGTTTCCAGCCATGGACAAGCTGTTTTCGCGCCACCCCGAGAACAGCACTGCGCATGCTCGAGCGCCGCACGCGCTCTCTTGCGAGGTGCCTTCAGCGCCCCCCGCCGCGGTCAGCTGGCTGCGCAACGGAGAGCGCCTACCTACTAATGAAAGGTATTTTATATTTTTTTGTCGGGTATATATCGGGTCGCCTAATTTTTTGTACTTCTAATTGGCAATGGCATACAAACGTTTAGCCTAATTTTTTTTCGCATAATTTCACTCTTTATAATCGTGTTTGGTCTAATTTCACTTCGCCTAACTTTTTATCGCCATATTATTATTTACCAAATGCGACATTTGGCAGAACATTTCGTAATCACAAAGTTGAGCTATAAAAAAGATATTTTTGTATGGAGCTAGATTTCTGTAGTCTAATAAAAAAATTAACTTCAAAATTCAAGACAATCGCTACGCTGCGCTTCGCGCGATTGTCTTAGATTTCTAACCTACCACGTGACCTACAGGAGAAGGTCAGCTTGTATTTTTGAAACTGAACAATAATAAAAAGATATGCTAAAATTCGAGCTTTTATATATTAAGCGAAATCGTCGTAATGCCAAAATAACGTTATGCCAATATATTTTAGGGTATTTCACATTATAGATCCTAAAATAAGGGCTTTCAATTCTTAGACCAAATTATAATGGTGGCAAAACAATTGTTAGGCGAAACAATAATCGTTCGTTTTAAGTTTAGGCCAATACGGTTTGGCCATGTAATATTAGGACTAAAATGTTCAGGCGAACCGAAGGGCACCCTTTATTGTCACTACCAGGCCTCCTATTCAATTCATGTTCACTCTTACACATCGGTCTACCACAAATTGTCAAATGGCCTCAATAGACTTTGAACTTTACGCCTATGACGTATGGTTGAACATTTCTAACTACTTATATTTAAAATGTCATGCTGTACACTCGTTTTGGATTACCGTCAAGCTAAAAGATTAACCAAATATGCTACTGTACTCATGCATTGATTGTAATCTGTTTGTGTACCTATAAAAATAAAAATAATAAATATTTGAAAAAGGACAAAGTGTTGGAAAAATTCCACGAGCGGGACTCAAACCCGCACCCCATGACATGCCGGGTCAGGTGCACCTGACTCGGCAACTCGGCATCGTGACTTTGGCTTATAAAGTAAAAGTAGATTGTGTAGTGAAACTTACCTGTAACGATTTATCGCCCCCGAAACCCCCTGCATACTAAATTTCATAAAAGTCGTTGGAGCCGTTTCCGAGATTCAGATTATATATATACAAGAATTTCTCGTTTAAGGGTATTACTCTACTCTTATTCAGAGTAACTGTTATTTGAGTTTTGACACTCAAAATTCTCGAACGGTAGGTATGTCTTGATAATGAAATTGTAAATAATGCAAAAAATATATTTTATAGTGTAGTCTCACGGGTGATCTCACGTAGTTATAGTGATATGAATAACACTTTTAACTTCTAGATGACCGGTGAGATTCATAAATCTCCCCTGATTGCCAACCCAGAGGTAAAAAGAGTAAAAAAAATCAGTTTTCTTCTGTTTCTGAAGAAATTCCTTCTTATGTACCTTTACGTATTTAGGTACTCAAGAAGCAGTTGTTAAGTCAACTTAGTTAGCCGGGAGTCTGATCCGAAAGCAGAAATGGTTATAATATAGAACTGCATTTGAGAAAAATATACCTACACAAATCTTATGTCAAAATTCAAAATTCAAAATTCAAAATCATTTATTCAGTTTAGGCTACAAAAAGCTCTTATGAACGTCATTTTAAGCCATCGGTTCGTAAGTCTATCTACTCTGGGCGGGAGATCTTGTACTGAGAAGAACCGGCAAGAAACTCAGCAAGTGTCCAGCTCTTTTCTCCCTTACAGCGTCATAAATATTGGAAAAAGCCCTATCATAAAGGACACTTTCCATCACAAATAAAAACACAAAATGTAAAGGACAATCACAACATGTAAAAAAACACAAAAAATAAAAAATAACTAAATAAAATATTTAAGTCTGCAAAAACATAATGTACATAATAATATAATGTACATGTCATTAAATTATGTTTTTAACTAAAGCAAGACTAAAAATTTACGCTTTTATATGACATCAAGCTTATTTGACCATTCAGTATGTCGTCGATAATTGATGTTGGCTGTACCAAGGCTCTGCTTATTCTGAAAAGATATAAAAAAATTAGAGAATCTTTGTATACCTTTCACAGACCTTGCTGATAAAAACAAAACACAAAAGGCTTAATTATACACAAAAGAAAATTAAACATAAGAGGAAGAGGTATATAGTAGTAGGGTAGGTATATAAAGGAAGGTTTATGAAGGAGGAAGACATACAAAAAAAGTAAAGTGGTTTTCAAATAAAGAAAAAAAAAAACAGAATTTTAAAAATAAGTATGGTATATAAAATTAGGCAAATAAAGTTGCGAACAAATTACAATTTAAAAAATTAAAAAAATCCGCCTTGTGGAATTTTTTCAACAGTTTGTCTTTTTTTTTAATTTCTTTTTTTACTTATTTATTAATTAATTTATTGATATTGATAAATGATTTGTTAAAGTAAGCTTGTACTCAGAAGCTATATAAATAGCTCTGGATACTGGTGCATATAATAATACTCTCCCATGGTGGTTAGTTTGCCAACATCAATTTATTACTGAAGTAAGAGGCGGCTCGTTGTTTGAACACAGTCAACTTCGATTGCTTTTCATAATAAGCTTTGTTTCAGATACATTTTGCTGAGCACACAACTAGTTTTTACGGAAGTAAGGAAAGAAGACGCTGGTGTTTATAAGTAAGTGTTTCTACTTAATTAAGTAGGTATATTCAGTTTAATTAGAAATGAAGATCATCTTTTATTAAAACGAAATAAACTTTGACAGCGATCGAATATGCTGAATATGCTTACTATCTACGGTAACAAATTGCATAAATTGCATCAGCATTTAGTAAAAAATCCACCAACACCACACAAAGTGATTCAAAATCCTTACAACCCTCAAAATGATGAACAGATCTTGCAATCTACGAGCACGCGGCGCCCTTAGTTGTGTGAGTGACTAATCTGTATACGCGTCAATGTAGGCGCTCGGAATAAGGAGAGTGTAAGGAGAGCCCGTTGTGCAACTGTGATACAGATGCTAACGAGACCATCTTACATCTTATAACAGAATGCCCAATAAACGCAAAGGCGAAACAAGAACTAGAGCAAAAGATAGATGGTCTCGTTAACAAAAATTCGATTCAAGGAATAATTGGGAATAAAAAACACAGAAATAGCCTAATACAATATATGGAGGCTGTTGTTAGAGGTGCCAATATACGAAATAATAAAAACAAGTGAAAATTGTAGTGTTTGTGATGAATTAGAATTTGATATTTATAATTGTACTAGTTAATAGTCATGTGTTGTAAAAATGTTCATTATTAATTACTTAATGAGAAATTTACAAAATAAATAAAAAAATTAAAAATTAAAAAAAATGTAGGCGCTCGTAGATTGCAAGATCTGTACCCGCAAAATTGTCTCTTAGGCTGGTTACAGTATTAGAAAACTAGCGGCCTGCTCGCGACTTCATCCGCTTGAGTGAGTACCCTATTGCCACGCCACCTACCTGGTCCAATTGGGACCCACTCATACACACACATAAAGTTTTATAAAATCAGTCCAGCCGTTTACGAGGAATTTATAGACGTACGTCGTAATAAATCTGAAGTTTCAAGCATTTTTTAAAATTGTAGTAAGCACTTAGTGTTAGTTATTCATAAAACATAGAAATATTTTGTCGTGGACTTTTTGTTGTGGACGTAGACAAACAAACGCGTTTCGGGACTTTTTTTTACAATATTGCATACGAGTAGATGTTCGTACATTAAACCAAGTACAGACCATTGGACATAAACTAGCTATTATAATTATAAAATAAATAATAAATAATGGTAAGGAAACATTTTTAGATATAAATATCTATTGGAACCTTTTATTTTATGTCAGGACGATAAAAATGTTTGTCAGTGGTCTAAATTCGACCGTAATTTTATTAAGGCTGCACGGATTGTATCCTAAGCAATGAAATATTAAAAAAGATAGAACGTGAGTTTGGATTGACATTGACAGATTTCGGCCGCTCCTCTTCCATTTTAGAAATTCAAATTTTTGAAAAGAGTATGCGTTTGTGTCAAATACATGGTAGTGTGTGTAATGTTTGTTTTATTAATTTTTTATTATGCATATTTAAAAAAAATAACATTCTGTACTCCTTATCTATATAAACTATTTAGAGTGCGAAACTCCTCCGTCCGCGCAATTTTCGTAAAAAGGGATACGAAGTTTTTGCTTCACGTATTAATATATAGATGTACAGACGCCTGCACATCAACCTATCCAAAACTGTCAAATTACTTCAATACATTATCAACCATAATATTAAGGCATAAAGTTCAAAGTCTATTGCAGAAATTTGACAGTTTGTGGTACGTTGATGTGCAGGCGTGTGCATGGAGTAACGGAGATAGTAGGGATTTCGCCTCCAGTAAATTAATGTTTTTGTGGCATGGGTAAACGTAAATAGAAACAGAAAAAAACCCTTCTCTTTGATTTAACGTCGACGCGACGTATATAAAAGGCTTACGTAATATACATAACAATTGTTGGACGGCCCATTTCATCGTTGTGTCGGCAAACATAAAGAGACTGTTGGCAAGAAAACTCCGCTAACGCTGATTGTCTATCTTCTTCTTGATGGTAAACCAGTTTAACCGTCTCTGTGGTCTAGTGGTTAACACCACCGGCTTAGACCCAGAGGTCCCGGGTTAGATTCCCAGCGAGGGGTACATGTTTGTGTACTCGGTTTGGTTGGTGGTAGGGCTTGTTTGTCCATCCAAGCTTCCATTCCCATACAATTTCTATTAAAAAAAAACATTTTGACAGTTGCTAAAATGTTTCTATCTCACTTAATTTTGCTAAAAGTTAGCGTATCAAATTCATTTTTGACATGCCACCGCCGTCTACTGTTTTAATTGGGTGCGTTCCGTTGAACGCATTGAGCTTATATCAATGATATTATATAAAACCAGAAGCAGATATGTTATAAGCGCGCGCGTTGTGAGGACTCAAAAACGTCTTAATTAGGACGTCTTGTAAATTAGTCCTACGACTTTATATGTTACTCTATGAACAAGAAACATGTGAAGTGCATTCATTAAAATTATAGCTATCTCTTTCATTTGCGTGCTATTTCGTATCTTTTATTTTCCTTATCAGTGAAACTTGTCAATGTGTGCAGTTTTTGACTGCTCGGAACAGATTTAAAACGCAAATTACTATAAACGTAACATATCTATAGTTTATAATATCATTGGCTTATATATAGAATTTCTCCGTCACCAACAGATGTATAGCAACAAACTCGTACCTGAACAAGACGCGGCTGAGTCGTGGCGGCTGGCTGCAAGTCGTGGACCCTGAGGAGTCGGAGCCGGCTATTCTGCCGCTGCGGGATGACGTCAGCATCGTGGCGCCGAGGTTCAGCAGGGTGCAGCTGCTGTGCCCAGTGCTGGGCTGGCCGAGGCCTGTGGTAACTGCAACCTGTTTATTATGCCTTGGAACGAAAAGGGTTACGTTATTGTTTTCAAACACTATACAATAATAATACCTAATAAGTATTTACTTAAGAATAATTCAATAGACTGTTGGTAATTACAGTAGACCTTAAACACTAATGTTAAGTAGATGTAAAAAATAAAAAAAATAAAAATGCCCATTGAACTAAAAAAAAAACGAGCTTTGCGCACTGGATACGACCACACCCACCTTTAGAGGACGGTGTTAGTCGCACCCAATGTTTCAGCATATCGGTGAGTCCCAGAGTGGTCAGACTAAAGTTCGGGCAATACAATGAAAATAAATAAATCTTCTACCACCTCTGTGGTCTAGTGGCTAAGACCACCGGTTTAGACCCAGAGGTCCCGGGTGTACATGTTTGTGTACTTTGGTTGGTGGTAGGGCTTGTTTGTCCGCCTGGCTAGCTACCATCATCTTTTCTAAGTCGTTATAACATCAATGTTTGTAGCATTGTTGCGTTCCGGCAGCTAAAGATAAGATAGCCAGTGCCTTACTAGTTGAGGATTCCTGGTGAAGTGCGCTTCCACCTTCGGCCTTATCATCACACCAAGTGAGAAGGAGGCCGTGAGATTTAAAAAAAAACGCGAGTAGATCTGTCAAAGTAGTTTCATTTCAAGGGTAACGTTACACAATGACTGGAATATTATGTAACGCGTGTAATTAAATTAAAAATAAGATACCTGTTAGTAACATTATTTTTGAACCAGTTGTCTTAACTGGAAAGCCGTGTGCCCAACAAGAAATGATTCAGACATCGTCTGAATCATTTCTTTGTAAAGTTAAATTAAAATGAAATTCGCTCCCACCACACATATTCCCCGGTTCCTACAACATGGGGTCCTTAAAACGAGTTGTGAAGAAACAAATTTCAGGTCGGCTAGTTAGGCACTGTCCTGCTCCGCTGGATATCCTCGCATCTGGACTTTGCTTCTGTTTAAAATCAGGCAAAGTAGAGTCATTGGAGAACACACTTATAAAAAAATAGTATATCAACAACCAGGGATGCAGTCAATACTTAACAAAAACCTTTCAACCATTTGCGGTTTGTGTAACATAACATTACTTGGAACTGGCTCCATTTATCTATGGTAGGCGTCGATCAATTATGTACTAGATTCTCGACGAGCGCTTAAAAAATGGCAGGCGACTTTGGGGCCACGGAGCCATAATGACGTTTGTGGCGATGACAGTTAATATTGAGTACAAATATTTTATAACCTTAATTTAATCTTTATTTTTAAGATTAAAGGTTCATAGTATCTTATCTTAGTGGGGCCTGCCGAGGTTTCCCTCTCGCAGTAACACTTCGACCCATCGGGATCTTTTGTGCAACCCCATCCTTTCACTCTTCTTCCTCTGTAAAGATAGATGCCATATGCTTGACAACGTCCTTAAGAGCGAAGAGTCCGAAGTCTACCGGTTTCGGATAGGCCGACCCCAGGAGTCCCATTCTTTTTCTAGCCAGAGAGTGGCAGTCACACAGTAGGTGATGCGTTGACTCAGTTAAGGTTCATAGTAAGCTGAAGTTGTTGATGCTATCTAATGTTTTTTTTAGATTTTGTAGAGGTATGAGCAAACAGGACCACTTTCGATTTGCATTTTTGTTCCGAATCCTTTTACATTATTGATTGTACCTGGTATGGCGCGCGTGGGACCGGGTCTTCGTACTCTTGTTCTACGAGTACGGTGCCTTGGGCCTGGGCATTTTGAGGATCGGGCGGGGCAATGTATCCATAGTAAATGCTAAAGGAGCGTTCCTAATAAGTTTCTTTAATTTCAGATTACTTGGGAGCGGACTCCACCTGGAAGCAGCAAGACGGAAGTTCTGGAGTCCACGGAGGAGGTGCTAAAGCTGACCAGGCTCGACTATGACCTGGAAGGCGTCTACAGGTGCTCGGTGGATGGGTACACCCATTTGTCGAAGGTAATATTGTACCTGATACTGTAAACTGTGCTAAACTTTTTAAATGTTATTACTACATAAATGAAGATTGTGAATTTCACTGAGCTTTGTATCTTGTGTGTAACACAAAACCGAAGTTCGGAAATCCCTTGCCGAGCTTCTTGCGGCTTTTTCTCGGTACAAGGTCTATATCGTAGGGTTTACGAAGCCATGGCTAAGATTTTGTCGATATAAAAATCCTTGTCTTTAAAGTTTCATTCTAATTACTTTTACTCTCTTTTCCTTTTTTGTATGTATGTAACATACAAAAAAAGAAAAGATATATTAAAAATACAGAAGTTTGAATGTTTATAATGGTATTTTGTACAGGTCTTCAACGTGACGGCGACGGAGCCCGTCACGATCACCCTCCCGCCGGTGTCCAAGGAGGTGATCCGCGCGAGCACGGTGCGCTTCAATTGTACTGCTGAAGGTAGACCTGCGCCCACCATAACCTGGTATAAAGATGGAGTTCCACTGGAAATGGGTGGACGGGTAAGCACAACTTTGTTAATTTTTACGCGCTGTTTTTGTTTTTTATGACAGATTATTATTTATGCATTTTTGTTTCAGTTTAATGTAAGATCGTCTACTTCTGGAGACCGTTATCAGCTGGTGGTGGGCGGTGTTACTTCTGGAGACGCAGGTGCATATTATTTCTTATGTAATTTACACTCACAAAGCACATGCAGATATAGAGCCATGCCCAGTGCCCTCCAAGCTGGTCCAATGCGTGTTGACGTGTTGGTGAGCTTAACCTACTGCTACCCGAGACCAACGACTTCACGTGCCTTCTAAATCACATAGGATCTCTTGGTATAAAGCTATAGACGCTATAGCTCCTGACTAAAATATAGGTATTATGACAGTGAAAAAAATTAACAAACACTTCCTATAACATATTTATTGATTGCCTTTATTAAAGTTGTTGTGGTGTATCAGGTATATACCAATGTTTCGCCACCAACGCCGCGTCTAGTGCGTCGTCGTGGGCGGTGCTGAGCGTGACTGGCGCCCACGCCGCCGCCCCCGCCTCGCTCAGCTGCTGGCCGTTAGGGGGCGCTGTGCTTCTGCGCTGGCAGCGTCCCAGCGCTAACGTCATGGCCTACACCGTGCAGACTAAGCTACCAGGTCAGTGCGAGCTTGGGAAGTCGTCACCGTGGCGGGGCTCGCAGCCGCCCCCGCCTCGCTTAGCTGCTGGCAGCTAAAGGGCGCTGTATTGCAGTGCTGGCAGCGACCTTGTGCCGACGACATAGCTTACATCGTCCAGACTACGTTGCCAGGTCAGTGCTCGGGAACACAAACTCAGTGCAAAGAAGGCAACAAAACGTGTAGGAATCCTGGTAGTAAAGTTCTGCTCAATGTTCAAATGGTAGGCGACTACCCAATGTTTTGCATTGCTGTGCTTCAACTTAAAGGGTACTTTAAGGGTGCGCCGTCCGTAAGTGACAAGTGTCATATGTTTTATTTGAAATGTCGTCGTCCATATTTATTTGATGCCGCGCGGCCATACTAATTTTGTATGGGGAATTCAAGGTGCTTAATAAAAACATATTATTTAAATAACCACTTGATGAATCAAAAATGTAGTCTAGCAATTTGTAGTTTATCCATTGATGATTGTTTAGACAAAATCAGAGGTACAATAATTTAGATAAACTATAAGAAATCTACTAAACGCCGCCACTCGTTTTCATGATCTTTGCCCAACTTTAAATGATATTGTAGAAAAAACTATAGCGTGTTATGAATTTATGGTTCTGACAAATTGTAATCACGTTCCCTATGATACTAAATATATATTTTGTTCATTTAATACGATAGTATTTTCAATTATATTTACTTAACCGTAACTGCATTTTTGGCATTTTTTGGTCGGCCCACCCTTAACAGCTACGTCAAGAAACGTTAGGGAAGCAATAGCATCGCGCGTAATTTAGTCGTAAGCTTCCAAGGGCTGCAGTGTAACATTTCAAAGAAAAAAGTGACTGCGAGAGAAAGTTCCAATTCAAAACGCGACGACACCTATTCGACCGTTTTCAAATATAGTGTATTCATACTGTAGCAAAACTGACTCTTATGTGAAACTTCTGCAAACGCAACTTCTCAGCTGAAATGGGGTACATAACCATAACAGCGTATCCCTTACGAATTAAACGAAAGAACAGTCTGTTAGTATATAAAATGATTTCCAGCTAATACAATAGATTTACATTTTCAGCTTGGCCCGGCCAGCCTCACAACAATACTGAAGAGACAATAACTGTCAGCGAGCCATTGACCACCTACAGTTTTGAGGTATAATTATCTCTATCTATTTGTTTGTTATTTCGTTTGTTGTATTGTTTTGTGTAATAATAAAGCCTACAATGAGCCGTATGTCACCTACAGGTTCGTGCTTACATCCGAGGGGCGGACAAAAATTTTGCGAGTGACATGTCAGAAACCGTATATTGCCAGGGTCAAGGAGGTGAGTTCTCTATATTTTAAATGATTTATTAAAAATCGCAAAAACCTCGCCTCGAGACTTCTGACTTGATGGGTGCGTTCGATGCTTTATACAAATAAACAAAATTGATACAAACTCGCAAGATTTTGGATTTTGACATTAATTTATGTCTTATATGCCTGAGTTCGTTTCATTGGTTAAACTAACTATCTGTGGCCAAAAACTCTGCTAAAAAATATGCTAGGGCAGTCTACAGTTCTATATAAAGCTTTATCCCTTTTTTCATTAAACAAAAGTCTACTCGAATTACATATTTTACACATTTCTAGTGCCGGTGCGGATAATAAAGCAGGGCGAGGATGCCGTGCTGGTCTCGTGGAAAGAGTTCGCGGAGAAGACACCGGACGTGGCTCAGTGGCTGCTGCAGTACCGGCCGGAAGGCTCCACGGAAGAGGAGAACGTAACGCTGCCGGGAGGCGTTCACAACTACACCTTGCCAGGTGAGATCAGGAAAAAGAAACGTGATCCGCGTTATTGGTTTTACTCTGTCACATTTCAATGACTAAGCCAAATCAATACACTTCTGGCTGAATGGCCTGAATGTAATGTATGAATGGATGCAATAGTTTTGTAAAGTTTGCGATAAAGATGAGTGCCACGACTAACTGATCTGTGATTTGTTGTTTTTCCTTTGTTCCTTTTATTCTGTTATTGTCATTTGTATTCATTAATATTATTTTCTATTCCAGTGTCCCTCACGCAGCCCCTGCAGGTGCGCGTGCTGGGGTCCAAGACCAAGGAGTGGCTGCCACAGAACCTGACGCTCCTTGCGTGGACCTCCACCAGCGGCCATGACGACGCCCGGTGAGGTCCAGTCGGTCGATAATCATACGATTTCTTCCTTCTTCATCACCACCACCAGTTTATTTTATTCCCTACTGCTGGGGCACGAGCATTCTCTATGTATGGATAGGGAGAGGGGCCAAAACCACCACGCGGGCTCAGTGCGGATTGGTGGTTGTTAACGACTGCTAATACAGCCGGGACAGCATGCAGCTAAATTTTAGGTCACCCACCCGATGACCCACTTTTGCGAAAGTTGCTTAACCTTAGCAATCGCAGACTGGGCGCGTTAACCGTTGCGCCATCGAGCTCCTCTCCTTCATATTTCTGTATAAATAAGCACTTGTCTTAACTACTAATGGCTGCCCTCAGACTCGGCTATAAACATTAACGATTAGCTACCGCCAAAGATTTTTGCATTGATAAAGTCCAAAGCACATTTTTGGAATAAATAAATTTAAGTAATTACTTAGTGTAGCAATGAGAGTTGATGGCATGCCACCATGTTTCTTACAACAACTAAAAACTAGCCATAAATAGTTGCACTCGACTTGCAATAAACTTACCTGTTGTTCCGATTTGCAGTGAAGTAACTGCAATCCCTGAAGATTTGCGCGTGACGCAAGTGTTGGCTCGTGAGTTCACCGTCAAATGGCGCTGCGAGGGCGCTGAGATCTACACCTTTGTGGTTTGCGTCAGGAAACCGGATGGTACTAGGAAGTGTTTAGACAGGTACTTATCTGGATGACATAATCATTAATGGAAAATAGCTCACTAACTTCTATTATTCGTTAAGAGAATTCTGATTGATTTACTGTTAATAATATATAATGTATACAACCAAACCCTAATTTATTTATTTTTGCATTTGTAACAACAAACAAAAGGAACTAATGTAACGGGTGGCGCAAAAGTTCTGGCACTATAGAAATCTCTTAAATTTTTTTATATGACATCTCCTTTGATTTTGATATTTCAACTTTCGTAGTAAATAAATGTAAAATTCATTAAAAATAATAATGGACCGTTTTACTCCCCAAGAACGTGGAATAATCGTGTCAATGTTTTTACGGAATAATTAATCTGTGATAAAAACACAACGTGAATTTCGTCGACGATTCTGCAAGATCACTCGATCTCACCTGCCCCGACTTCTTTCTTTGGGGTTATTTGAAATCTGTGGTTTATGTGAATAAGCTAAAGACTCTCGCAGCCCTAAAAGAAAACATTAATCAAGAAATAAGGAACATATCGCAGGAAGTGTTACGGCAAGTTATGGTAAATGTCATAAATAGGGCTTAAATGTGCATCAACTCTGGAGGTCACCATTTAAGAGCCATCATCTTCAAATCGTAATGCGATGAAATTTCATGGCCTAAATATACATATATGAAAAACTAATTCTAGTTTTCAAATTTAGAAAAGATATTGTAGCTGAACCAAATAGGGGCATTACTTTTGCGCCACCCAGTATAATAATAACGCAATGGAGGCGAGGTTTTCATTTCCCTATTTCATTTACACGTTGTCTAAAATGTTGCTATTCATTTTAATAAGTTTAGTTAAAATATAATTGGTTACCGACTTTTGTTTTTAGTTATAAGATTTTATTTGTTTAAAAGATAGAAATTTGCGATACCTTAAATGGGTCATGTTTATTTATGGGATTTTTATATATTTTTTTTTAATGATCTATGTAATACCAACATGTGGCATTAAATGATATGAATATGAATATGAATATTAGACTAGGGCTAGTCTAACTATTGACTGGAATCTGCAGGCAACGACAATCGGCTCATTTAATTTTGTCATTATTTTGCTTAAAACTACATATATTTATGACAGGAGTGTGTATCACGCTGTCAAGTTTTCTTTACTCATGTGTTAGAGTTTACGTAAATAAATAGAATTACAGAGTTTATTTGACATCCTCGATTACAGCTACAACAACTCGACAACCGTGGATGGGCTGGAGCCAGAGACGGAATATGAAGTGGAAGTGGCGGCGAAGGCTTCAGGACTCGCACCTGGGCCTCCGAGCCAGCCGCTCCTCGTAACTACACTCAGTGAAGGTACTTAAACAAATAATTGTTAGAACGGTTATGTTATTAAATTTTAAGTGACACAAACTTCTTCCTTCCTTCTACTGCGTATCTCTGCGTGCCTTCTATAAATAACAAAAAAAACCTCGAGAACGTAATATCACACATCTCGCCCCTACGTCCGCTTCAAGCTTCAATGAGCTGGCCTGCAAGTTTTTAAACCCGACCACTAACGCGCCCTAAAAATACAAGTATTTTCAGGTTCTCGACGACCTTTCCTACATGAGGGTATCTGTCGCAACAGTGCCATGTGTACTGTCATAAGCATAACATGTATAGACATTTGACTAGTTATTTATTACTCTTATCTCATTGTATTAATAGTTAAATTGTTTACATGTTAATACTCGTGACAGTAGTCATAAGGCAGTAGTTAGTACTGCCTCCACGTCCTGTGTTTCTTTTAATAGAGAAACATATTTTTTAGTAGGTATTTCTAGAGAATCTAGTAGGGCCAAGGACATGCACTAGTGCGTGATGCCGTTCCCACTAGGAAACGTCTGACGGTGCTTCGTTTCACACGGCTTGAGGAAACCGTTTAAGTTTCTCGCTCCCCCTCTAAAAAATGCCCGGTGAAGCTGAAAATGCCGGCTGAGGCAATCAGCAAATTCTCTCAAAAAAAACTTAAAACACCTTGTTCATGTTCACATGACATCTCCCAGGTCCAGAAGGCTTCAAGGAGCTGACGTGCAATTTCGTGAATGCCACCGCGGTGCGCGTGTCATGGAGCGCGCCGCCGGCCAGCTACGCGGTGCTGTACAGCAGCGAGCTCAACGTGCCCGTGGAGCTGTGGGACCGCGTCGACACCGTCGGGAACACCGCCTTGGTGAGTGGGTCCACGTACCTACGATGGCCAATTCTTCAAACTAGTATCTTTAGATTTTACAGCCACAAGCAATATTAACATGTGGACAATTCAACACTTAATACAATGGAATAAGAGTTAAAACTAGTACAATGTGTGTACATGTTAATTCACGTGACTGAGCATATGTAGCAAATTGTAATTAAATTTATCGTGTCAAAACAATTGACGACGGTGAATGGTTTAAGAGTAATGTGAGCAAGAAACAGAAGAAGAACGTACGAATGTATTTAAGAATGTACTAACGTAGTACTAACTAACACATTTATGGATACTCACTGTTCAAAATAAGGTTTATATTATTATTGTTTTAGTATTGGTAAAATACCTGGAGAAAAATCAAGTGCCAACGCTTTTTGCATTAATATCTTTATACAATATACAGGGTGTTCGGCAGATCGTTGAACATACGAAAATTGGGGGTAGGTGGGGTCATCTCCTATAACCATTCAGGCATTTAAAAAAATCCTGGTCATAAAAATCTTTTTATAGGATTTTTTATTTAATTTTTTGAAATTTCGCCACTGTCGTGCCTCTAAACTCCTATAACTTTTTTGTTTTTATAGCTAGGCCCAATTTTTTTTATTGGAATCTTAGAGGTTGGTAGTTCCTTAAAAAATAGTATTTGTTACAGGTTATTTCTAAAAACAAAGTTGTGGTCTCTCAAACCTAAAAAAAAGTTGAAATAAAATTTAACGCTCAACTGTGCGTTGCATTTAAAAAAAAGTAAAGGTGATGGAAGGCTTCAGATTTTTTCGAAACATCTCTAAAGTGTAGGCTTTCTAATGGTATGTTATTTGTTTCGATATGATTTTTGTAACCGGAGTTATTAATTTTTTAAAAGTAATTGGACGATTTCGATGAAATTCTACTTATGCGGAAAGTTACATATTTTGTAAAATTTTTCAATGCAAAAGTAAAAATAATGAAACAAACATTTCAAAACTGGTTTTTTAGGACCTACCATCCCCTGAGATCCCACCCAATAAAAAAAAATTTTAGAATTGTAGAAAAAGTTATAGGGGTTTAGAGGTACGACAGTGGCGAAATTTCAAAAAATCAAATAAAAAATCTTATAAAAAGATTTTTATGATCAGGATTTTTTTATTGCTTGAATGATGAAGACACGGTCTCTGGCTGTTGATGTGAGCGGACGTGTGCTAATTTGTTTTGTCATAACTAATATTTAAATTTTGAGTGCTTCGGGCTTCGCCCCGTATTGAGGCTGACTGTTCCCAACCGTCGATGGAGTCCCCAGGCCAAGAAGAAATTTAGAAAATAATTTTGCCGTGCGGTGAATCGAACACGGATTTCTTGGGTGAGTGTCGGCGTCTTATCCGTTGGACCAAGAACACTGAGTTTGACCGGGCCTTAAATAAGCGACTACTAGCTGCTACGCTGCGATCCTTGGTGCGGGCGCCCCACTACTACTCGCTTGCAACGTTCGTAGCAGCGGCTACGGCCAAGGCGGGGCGGTACGAACTACGAACTACGAGCCGCTACAGGTACTCCAGTCTCCACTCACAGAGTTGATTGCTAGTGTGCTTTATTATTGATTTATTGCTTAATATACGCATAATGGAATCTGAATTGTTAACTTGTGCTGGCTGCTTTAATAAAATAAAATCAAAAGCTTTTCTAAAGTGCGTCTATGGCCTGCAAGCTTACGACCTCTTGTGTGCAGGGGTGCCGGAATGTCGATTCAATAAAGCGATGCAGAAACATCACAAAGCTAATTGGCAGTGTCAGGCATGTTCATGCAAAAAGCCGAAAAGTGATAACACTAATACACCTGTCCGTCAGCCTAAATGTGATACTAAATTCGAGGAGAAACAAGGTGACGCTGTTGAGATTGTGAACGAGTCAATAGTAGCTGATTTTGAAAACGTGACGCTGCGCCACCGAGGAGCTTCTGTTCTCAAGATCGATAATGACAGTAGTAGAAGGCAAAGCTTTGCTGAAACGTTGGAAGATACATATTTCACAGAAAATATCGGTACGGTCATTCGACGGGAATTGAATGGAGATTTATGTGAGCGTCTTGTAAAATTGATCAGCAAATCTGTGACTGAAGAAATTGGTGCTATGATTGATTCAAGATTTACAAAACTCCATGCAGAAATAGTATGTCTTGAAAATAAGTTGGATGACTTAAAAAAACAATGTTTTTCAAACCCTCCACAACAATTACGTGTAGATCAAATTGAATTGCCTCAGAAGCCAATCATGTTACCGGCTAATAAAGTCCCTGCAAAATGTAATAAGAAGAAATCGCTGCCGCGGGAATCGGATCTTCGCTTATCTTCTGAACAACAACCCAAAATGACTCCAGTAACTGAGCGCCCCTGCTCTGTGGAAGTACCTGCTGTCGCTGCACAACTAACCCCTGTAGCCACCGTGAATGCGATTGATGGCACGAACAGCGATGATCCGTGGGAGGACGTTCGTCGTAAGCGGTCACGTGATTCAACAAGAACTACAATCACGCGAAGCACGGCCGGACCAGGCGCCACAGCTCTGGAGGCCTCTACCAGAACTACATTCCTACATTTGTTCTACGTAAAGGTAGGCACAACCGAGGATCAGGTTCGTGCCTATTTGAATACCATATGTGCTGATGAATCGTGTACGGTACAAGCTCTCAACTCACGAGGTAACTACGCTTCTTTCAAACTTGGCGTTCCGATCAAGCTGTGTAGCACTGTAATGTCGTCTGATAACTGGGCTGAAGATATTTGTGTAAAACCCTGGCGACAGAATTTTCGCCCCAAAAGTAAGAAAGAACAGTAACCGAACTAAGACGGCGGTACTCTATTACCAGAACGTAAGAGGTTTACGTACCAAAACTTTCACCTTCTATAATAATTTGGTTCTTAACTCATATGACATTGTAGCATTAACCGAAACATTTCTTACTAGTTCTGTGCTTGATAGCGAATTGTTCCCTGCGGATTACGTTGTGCTGCGTCATGATAGGAAAAATGACGTAGGCTGGGGTGGTGTCTTACTAGCTGTGCGGCATCACTATAACGTACAACGGATAACTGAAGTGGATGGTCTAACTGAAGACAAAGAATTGTTATTTGCTATTTTGTCATGTAAAAACGTTAAAGTCTTAGTTTGCATTGTTTATTTGCCACCGAACTATAGCGAAGTTCAATATGTCAGTGTATTAACATGTATCGAAAATGCTTTATGTAAATTTGCTTGTCTTGACGTAATAATTATAGGGGACTTTAATCTAAATTCATGTTCCAACAAGGTTAAATTGCAGTTTGATAATTTTATTGAATTTTGTAGACTACACCAATTTAATAACGTTTGTAACAAATATGGAAGCATCTTGGACTTGGTACTAACAGGTCTCGAACCTGAGTCTGTTTCGGTCACTGAAGTTGAGCCGTTGGTGCCCTTAGACCTGTACCACCCTCCCTTAGAGGTTTCACTTTCATTTCCGCGTGTTACAGTTGCTGCTTCTTCTAGTGTCACTGCAGTGTTGCCACCTGCTATGAATTCTTTGGACTGGAATTTCCGCAAAGCTAATTTTCCACAATTGTATTTAAATTTAATGGACACAGATTGGACCATTGTCCTTAAACAGCAGGAGGTTAACCAAGCAGTGGATACGTTTTATACAATAGTGAACGCCGTTCTTGAGAAAAGTGTGCCCCGTCACCGCCGGCGATGTGGTTCGTCGCCACGTTATTTCTATCCTGAATGGTTTAGTTCGGAATTAAAAGACAGTATTCGTCTCAAATATTTTTATCTTAAAATGTACAAATCTAGTAATCTCGCTCTCAATCACGAATTATTTAAATATTACCGAAGTATTGTAAAAAAAATTCTTAAAACAGACTATTACAAATTTTTAAATAATATTGAAAACAATATTACACGTGACCCCAAAACTTTTTGGGCATATATTAAAAAAAAGCGACAAAACAAACAAAATTGTTTAGAATATTTATACAAAAATGAAAATTTTGTTGGGCAGGAAGCCGCTGATAAGTTTGCCGAGTTCTTTAGCTCCATCTTTCACCCTGGAGTACCGCTGTTGGATGCTAAGGCGGCTGACCGAGAAGCGAACTGTGGTAACGCTGTCCGGGTTTCTATTGAATCTGTAACAGCATTAGACTTGCGACGTGCAGTCAAGCGACTTAAACCATCATCTGCTGCGGGTCCGGATGGCGTGCCCCCTTTTCTAGTAAAGGATTGTATCTTATCGTTAGAACTTCCTTTACTTTACATTTACAATTTGTCTTTGCAAAAAGGTACTTTTCCGATGTCGTGGAAGATTTCTAAGGTTACGCCTATTCCAAAGGGTATAACATCGCAGGACATTTCATCTTATAGGCCTATAGCAGTAATGTCAGCCTTCAGCAGATTATTCGAGTCGATTATAAATAATTATATTAACAACCAAATAAGTTCTTGCATCGAACGTCCACAGCACGGTTTCCGACAAGGTAGGTCTGCAACAACTAATCTTATAGCTTTTGTTGATGACGTTGCTATTGAGATGGATAAAGGACGTCAAGTTGATGCAGCCTATTTTGACCTTCAAAAGGCATTCGATCTCGTGGACAATGACATTTTGTTGCGTAAGTTATCCAGTATTGGTTTCACCCCAAAGCTGTTATCCTTTTTTGCCGACTATCTGGGGGATCGTAAACAATATGTTAATCTTTTTGGATACCATTCCCCTGACTATTATACTCGTTCTGGAGTTAGTCAGGGCAGCACTTTAGGACCCACCCTTTTCTTAATCATGGTTAATGACCTCGCAGCTGTTATTAAATCAGCTAAATGTTTGTTGTTTGCCGACGATATAAAGTTGTTTCTGCCCGTATCAGATTCCAATGATTGCTTAGCAATGCAGGATGACATCGACGCAGTGGCTGAATGGGCTGACGTCAATAACATGAACTTTAATTGCTCTAAATGCAAATTAATAACATTCACTCGATCCCGTGCTCCAATAGAATATGCTTACAGTATAGGAGAAGTGCCTATCAGCAGAGTTTCCGAAATTCATGACTTAGGTGTGGTCCTGGACCCCAAACTTGACTTTAGTAATCACATAATAGCTATGTGTAAACAAGCAAACAAGACTCTTGGTTTTATCATGCGAACTTCTTCACAATTTCGTGATCCCAGAATCGCAATCCTGCTTTATAATGCATTCGTGCGCAGTAAGTTGGAGTACGGCTCGATAATCTGGGATCTAGCCACTCAGAAATATACACAACTTATTGAAAAGCTCCATAAAAAGTTTGCTCGATTTGTGTACAAGAGGAAATTTGGCTATTACCCGTATCTTTATCCTTCGCTGTTTGTTACGGGTATGGTGGGCTTGGACACATTGCAGCTTAGACGGAGGTTGCAACTGTTAATTCACTATTGTCTACTTCTGCGGAATGAAGTGGACAATCCGGTGGCTGCTGAGCGTATAGGACTGTACGTGCCGCAAAATTATACGAGAGGTGGTGGTCGGCGTCGGCACCAGTTGTTCGCTCCTCTAAAGCTACGCACGTGCCATGGTAGTAATTGTCCAACAGCTCGTGCAATGATCTTCCTAAACTCGTTTGTAAATCACTTCCAGGATGCTGACATATTTGCAGACACTCTACCTAGTCTTATAGATAAATGCAGGATGTACTTATCTCATCTATAGTTTTATAATATATATAAAGTTATAGTTTCTCAATGTTGCTGTTATTGTTTTTATGTTTGGCTACATTTTTTTCTATGGGTATTTTTTTTGCAATGTGTTTTTATGATATTATTTTACATTTAAGTACTTGTTTTTCTTACTAGTAGATTAGTTTATATAGCATATAAGCGCGTTGGCTGAACAGGCTGTAAGTTTATGTGATGAATTTTAAATAAATAAATAAATAAATAAATGGTTAGGAGATGACCCCACCTACTCCCCATTTTCGTATGTTCAACGATCTGCCGAACACCCTGTATAAATCTTCTGTGCGTGTGTATGTTATTGAACTCCTTCTAAACGGCATGCAACGATTTGGATGAAATTTTTCTGTGTGTGTTCAAGTGGATTCGAAAAGGGTTTAGATTTACAATTGGACCCGGTATTGGTGTTCTTAAACGGACGAATGATTTGTTTGTTTTGTTGTCATGAAAACTGTCAAAGCGGTACGAAGTCCGCCGGTCAGCTAGCTATAATCCATTAATAAATATTGTGCTTGGAAAGTAACAATTTCAGTATTGGTCTGATTTTTGATTGAACATGGCGATGTTTGATGATAAAACGATGGTTGTAAAGTATAGAAATCAGGACCTCAGTAAATAAGGAAACCTTGTAAAGTACGCTTCAACCTTCAGCTTTATCGTAATTTAACAACTAATTGTTGAGATCAAGGTCAACCGTTTCTACGTTGTGGAATTAAACAAACCATTACCAGTATAACAATAGCGGGGCCGATAATATTCCGATCCGATCCGAACCTCCGGAGAATCTAATAGGGCACGAGGACACGCACCGTTCCCTCTAGAAAAGAGTAGACTTGAGGAACCTTTTAACCTGTCGTCTGCTGTGAATACAGACACAATAGTTTTTTTTATATTTACGGGTAAGCACAGTGCCTTGATCTTACCTGATGTTAAGTGATGATAAGGACAATTGGTGGAAGCGCACTTTATCCGGAATCCTCAACTAGTAAGGCACTAGCTATCTTATCTCTAGCTGCCGGAACACAACAATGCAACAAACATTGATGTTATGGCGACACGTTTAGATAAGATGGTGGTAGCTAGCCAGGCGGACAAACAAGTCCTACCACCAACCAAACCGAGTACACAAACATGTACCCCCGCTGGGAATCGAACCCGGGACCTCTGGGTCTAAACCGGTGGTCTTAACACTACACCACAGAAGTGGTTATTGTTTGTAGGACGGATCTGTTATAAACATAGATCGGATTAGGTAGAGTTTTTTGACATACCTTTGCAATGTTAGCATATCATGGATAATCTTAAGCAAACTTAGTTTTTTCTAAAATTTGGATAAAACAAAGTATAAGATTTTTGAAAATAATCTCCAGTAACGATCACCTAAATCACACCTTGATAGTCTGACGTGCAAAAGAGTTAAAAGTGTATTTTCTCTTATTATTATATCGGGTTATCCATACTATTGATAACGTTATGACGCAATTCACAGAAAAAACTCTACATATTTCGATCTATGGTTATAAAGCAGACGAAAGTTTAAGTTTCTCGCCGTCTCCAAAAAAACCAGTTGAAGCTGAATATGCCGTCCGAGTTAACCATTTAAAAAAAGGGACGCATTAAATCATACAATATATCATTGAGAATTTACATTAAACTCTGTTATAAGTGGGTTTTTCTGTTTTCAGATTAATGGCGTGGACCCTTCCAAGGACACATACGTCATGGTGACCGGCTACGATCCCCTCATCTACAGCCCTATTAAGACCATTCCGGCGCAAGCTCCAGGTTTGTGCTAATCTTGTTTTCATTAACCTTAAAGGAATAAAACTCAAGCAACGGTCCGCCTTGGTAAGCGGCCACCGCTGCCTATTGTCGGTTGCAAAACAAAAAGTACAACTTGCGCGTTGCTGACACTCTGCTACCAGACTCCTAGTATATTACTGGAGCTCACACCCTTAAACCTGATCAGTCATGCAAGACACTGAAGTTTGGCCCATCACTATGCTGGTGGTAACGACAGTACACAAACGGAGGTGATGCGGTTGGTCTACCAAGCCTTGACTTTGGGTGAGAATTCCACATTTTAGTACGCGGAAAAAATAAGCACCCCCATGTAGAATATGCTAGAAAAAGCAGCAAAACTGAAAAATTCCCACTAAAAATGTCTAGTAACAATGCCATGTTGAAGTCTATTTCATCATCGTCATTATTATGAGCCTATAAAGATCCCACTCTTAGTTCCAGGCTTCCCCCAAAACAGTGGAACGTTCATCCACTGTTAGACTCAGACATTCCTATCACTATGTGAGCAGCACATGAGTATATTGTGTCACAACCATTCACCTGTGTTACGAGTAATTATGCATGCACTTGGAGCTCAGTGGTTAATGCACCCGGTCGGCGACAGCTAAGGTTAAGCAAATTTCGCAAAGGTCGGTCATCGGACGAGTGACAAAGACCAAACATTTATAAATGCGAACTCCCCGTGCTTCGGAAAGCACGTTGGTCCCGGCTGCATCGGCAGTCGTTAAACCACCGCACCGCACTGGGCCCGCGTGGTAGTTAAAGTTTATCCATTGGAGAAGGCTCGTGCCCCAGCAGTGGGGACACGGACGTGAGACGAGCCGGTGATGCAAGCAGTTTCGTTTGTGCCGCAGAGGTGCAGTGGTGGTGGACGAGCGCGGGCGTGCGCGTGCGCTGGCGCGGCGAGGGGCGCGTGCTGCGCTACTCGCAGAACCTGACGCGCTCGCTGGACCTGTGGCCCGCGCTCACCGTCACCGGCACCAGTGTAGAGGTGATATATTAATACGTCAACAAAAAGCTGTGTAACTACCTCCTTTCATACACAATAACCGCCGTGGTCTAGTTTTTAAGATCACCGGTTTTAGACCCAGAGGCAGAGGGGTGAATCTTCCATACATTGAATAATTACAAAAATTTCATATACGGCAGCGCCATCTTCCGTAAGAGGAACCTCAAGTTACCAACTGGTTATCCAAATAATGGCACTAGATGGCGGTAGTATAGATAGCACTTTAAGTTACGTTTAGTTATTTTCTAGTAACTTTCTCATAGCCACAACTTTCGTAATCTTTTCGAAGAGCTCATTGGCCGAGCGGCTGCGACGACGCATCGTGCTAGAGAAATCCGAGTTTCGATCTTTCGGAAATGAATTACTATTTACTAAATTTACTAATAACTTTTTGATTTTTATGTACATTTATAAGTTTTTAATATGTTTTTATCAATCTTACAATTAATATTATACACAAAAAAAATTAAACCAGTTTTTTGTTAATATTATAGTATATTTTTAGCGCCATCTATCGGGAAGAAGCGTAAACGCGCACGCAAACGTCTACTACCGCTATCTATTGTACAGGGATGTTCCGGATGGCTAGATAGATATCCAGTGCCTCAGTAGTTGAGGCTTCCGAGATAAGTAAGCTCCCACCTTCGGCCTTATCATCACTAACATCAGGTGATATGAACGCCAAAAGCTTACCGGTAAGGAATAAAAGAAGAAGCACATTGCGCGCACGGCGGAGGGTGATGTTTAGTATAGTCAAACAGTCATGGTCAATCTAAGTATAGTTTATATGGAGAATGAGTGCAGAAAAATAAAATTTATGCAAAGTAAAATACAAAAGGCGGTTGATTTAAATCTTTCAATGTCATCACATTTAATAAATAAAAATAATACATAATATCTATGTATATATTTTGGCTTTATGGAAATCAGAAACAACGGCGGTACGCAACCACCCGGGCCCGACACAATATCGAAAAGTTCATTTTCGACTTTAACCCGACCGGGTATTAAACCCGGGACCTCACAGTTAGCGCCGCCCAAAGTCAGACGTGCAAGCCACGTGCAAGCTACGGAGGTCGTCAAAAAAATAAATATCCTTTATACCTGTAGTATATTAAAACCGTAAATAGCACTTGAAAAGGACAACTATGTAACTATTAATGAAACGACGCCTGCTGGCTAAATGCGTATTGAACATGCATTTGATAAATCCGACAGGAAACAAAATGTCTCGATAGCTCAGTTGGGAGTGCTGTCACCCGGAATGCTAAAGGTCGCGGAATCGTGTTTCACATGAGAAAAGTTTAAAATTTAGAATAAAAAAACTACTTGAACGACGAAGTACATCTACGCTGCGATACTAATAAATAAATAAAATACAATTTTGCAGTTTCAATATTCAATAATGACAGAAAAACAAAAGGCACAGATTTACTTAGATCTATACAACAGTATTTCTGAATATGCTTTATGTGATAGAAATCTACACTACCCCTTTGTTGTTTTAACTATATTTTATTTCGGGGAAACATCGCATTCCTTCAGGATTCCGACAAAGCGTGTCACATAAATTACGTAGGTTGCGATTTTTTACGTGAAGTAAAATCCTCACACTGCATTTTTCTAGAGGTCATTCTTAATCCGATGAGCTATTTACTCATATTTTAAGGAGCTTTATGTCTATTTTTCACGTTTTTCAACTTGTTGACCGGACTATTATAGCTGTTTATATGTAGGTATAACTACATGGACAAACGTCTATTATTTTTTTCGAATCCAATTGAGCAACTTATCAAATAAGACTTTTTTCGTCTATTCTGTTATATTGTATAACTAATAGTATAACTAGATGGACTAACCCTTACCTAATTATGATTTACATAATGGCTTATCTACGAGTATACTATTGATAAAGTGGTAGATACAGTTTGTGAGTTTATGTTTGAGTAATCTCCGGAACTACTGGTCGAAGTTCGAAAATGTTTTCACTGATAGACTGCTACATTCCTTGTGAGTAACATACATAGGTTATATTTTATTGTAATGAAAAAATAGGTTCTATAATGTTTATATATTTTTTATTCAATTTTGTACAGCATAATAACGATAACCGAGCAGTCCTGGGGAAAAGTTCTAGTCTTTAATATTTGTAACACAATGTTTGTTGGCAGCTTACGAACCTGGATCCGTCGCTGCCCACGTACGTGATGGTGGCGGCGCCGGGCCCCAGCCAGCGGAACCAGGTCTTCAACATCCCCGTGCGGCCCAAGGAATCCTCTCCACTCTATTTGGGTAATCATCATCATCATCATCATCATCGGCCTATATGAGTTCACTGCTGTATGTCCAGCCTCCTCTAATGAGCGCCATAGCGCCCTGTCCTTGACTTGACGCATCCAGCATCTGCCTGCAGTCTTTCGCAGGTCACCATCCCACCTGGCCGGAGATCGCCCTACACTACGTTTACCGAGTCTTGGTCTCCACTCAAGAACACGTTTACCCCAGCGGTTGTCGGTTCTTCGCCAGATATGGCCAGCCCACTGCCACTTCAACTTGCTAATTCTTAGAGCTATGTCGATGACTTTGGTTCTCTGTCGAATGTATTCGTTACGAATCCTATCCTTCAGAGAAACTCCGAGCATAGCTCTTTCCATAGATCGCTGAGCGACTTTAAACTGGTGGACCAGCCCTACCGTGAGTGTCCACGTCTCAGCTCCGTAGGTAGCCAGGGTCAGTTGTTTGTGGCAGCCTGAGGTAGCCCGGTGATTGTTAGCACCCCCTGCCCCGCCGTTACCATGGCCGCTGCCATGGCCAGGAATAGCGAGGCGGCCGGGAACTAGGGGCCATTTCCTTCTTTGTGTCATCATAAGGGGGGGTAGTGCTCATAGTCCCCACGCTGGGCATACGGGTTGGGGATCGCAGTTCAGTGTGTGGTTGTTCTACATAGGGCGCTGCTGCCCGCCCCCCGGTTTTGTCCTAAAGTATTTCCTAAAGTATTTGGGTAAGGAAATCGTAAATTAAATGTCCTTCTCTTGCGCTCAGGCTTGAGTATGGCTAGGCCTTATGGTTCATGTGGAAAATAGGTCTTAGCACGAAGATCAGGGTGTAACTCAACTCGCTGGTTGGCCCTATGCGGGTGATACCAACCATCTGTGAAGGTGAAGGTGGGTACCAGGGTTAACCTAATAAGAAAATCAAAGCCTTTTCCGCAAAATGAAGTCCTCATGCACTATGGTAGTATGTGAACTGGACTGTGTCTTGTTATAATCGTAGTTAAAGAAGTGCTAACTAGGGTAACAGTCGTCCTAAAGTTAAGTTCAGCTTCCCCTCATCCTATTAATGTAATGTGATTTCAGTGTAAGATTGTATTATTTTTGTTATTATGTGTTTACTGTGTGTAGTAAATAAATTAGGATTGTGTTTTTGTTATCTGCGTGTTAAATTCTGTATCTCCTGTATTTTTAAGCTGTCTGTTGCTGTGTTTTAAGCTGTCTGTGTTAATGTACACTCGGCCACGTCATAAAGAGGAGAGTGCTGGTGTACTGTGATACAGGCTACGGCCCGTTTCAGGCACCAGTCTCTTACAATCTTTGGTCGTTAATGTTGTGCGAGCCTTTTTGCTGTTCCTAAGATTGTAAAGAGAAATAATTATTATAATTTTTGTTCGAGAAGCTCGATGGTGCAGTGGTTAACGCACCCAGTCTGCGATTGCTAAGCTTAAGCAACTTTCGCAAAGGCCGGTCATTGGATGGGTGACCAAAAATGTATCATCTTGAGCACCTCCGTGCTTCGGAAGGCACGTAAAGCCGTTGGTCCCGGCTGCATTAGCAGTCGTTAACTACCACCGCACCGCACGGGGCCGCGTGGTGGTTCGTGGCTCGTTCTCCCTATCCATCCATAGGGCAGGTTCGTGTCCCAGCAGTGGGGACATCAAATGAGCCGGTGATGATGATGATGGTGATTGTTGTTGGTGGCGCAGGGCTGGGCGTGGCGGCGGGCGCGTGCGTGGCGTGCGCGCTGGCCGTGGCGGCGGTGTGCGCGTGGCGACGCAGCAAGGGCGCGCGCGACCAGATCAGGTCAGTATTATCTTATCTTATCTTGTCTTGTCTCATATTGTCTTATCTCATCTCACTTTATCTTATCTTATATTATTTTATCTTGTCTTATCTTATCTTATTATAAAGAAAAACTTTGACTTACCGGAATCAGGTGGGCTTATGTAGCTCTTAAAGCAGTATTGTAAAAAAGACGTATACATACAGGCAGTAATAATGCTAAAAGCTCACGATAAAGCCACAGTACACTCATTCTTGTAGGCGAATGCATTCACGTATCATTTCATAATACATACATAAATACTAAATTCTTATATTTCCCTCAGGCCTCGTCGCAGGAATGTGTCTACTAACGAGGATGACGATGAAGAGGCTTCTGAGATGAAGGTACGGCACTCTATTATTATCATTGCCTCGAAGGCTGTTAATTTTTATTTAGTTCAGCGTTTATTTGCTTTCATAATATTTAGTATTTTAAATTAAATTTAGTTTAATTCTTGTTTGCTTTTCATAATAATTGCTGTTTAGTTATCTACATCCTATCTTATCCTATCCAGCTCACGCCAGAGAACAGTGAGGAACAGCTTTGCGCCATTAACAAGCCAAGTCACAATTTTCTCTTTAACATTATCATGCAGATGCAGACAAATATTTACGTGTTCTCAAACTTCCACGTGGTCTGCGCATGATCCTCAAACAGTTTATTTTTTCACTCATTTTTTTTTGATTAACTATTACATTATAATTACAGAAAATTTAAAAAGTAAATTTAACTACTTTAAACTAAACTCTTAGAAACTATCTGATACAAATGACAAATAAAAAAATTGCCACAGATCATCGCCATCAGGCAAAGTATCCAGTAAGTTAGCAGTATTGCTTCGTTGGATAGCTAGGCTTATTCGCTGTCTCAAGTAGCTGCTAGCTCTTAGGTCCCGCAGACTTATTACCGAAAAAAAGCAACCGTTTGTTTTTACACAACGGCAACGCGACTGCTACTAGTTGCGGTCATGCACCTTTTGTTCGTCAATCGCTCGCTCGTGGCGCTACCGTAGCGTTATACGTTCCGTAATACGAATAAGTGTTTTGGCAGCGATAAATTGTAAATAGTCGCGTCTCTTTTCCTTTTTTACGTTTCTCTTTTGCATTATTTTCTATATTTCAATGATCAGAGCGTGGGCGGGCGGCTAGCCAACGGCGGCGGGTCCAGGGACGCTGGCGAACCGCTCCTCAACGGCCACGTGCACATCACCGAGAACCCAGTGAGTTACGCTCCTACTCAAGGCCACAATGGTCCCCGTTCACGGGCACTCCACTCCATCAATCCAAATGTTGGCCCCATTCAATGGTACTCCACTCATCGCCTTGCGTTATCACTCCAAATTTAGTCATAATTGGCCCATATTCAAGGGCCCTGCACTTCATCGCTTCTCTACATAGCTCCAAATTCTACTAATATTATAAACGCGAAAGTTTGTAAGTATGGATGGATGTTTGTTACTCTTTCACGTAAAAACTACTAAATGGATTTGGATAAAATTCGGCATACAGATAGTTTATAACCTGGATTAACCCATAGGATACTTTTTATCCCGATATTCCCACGGGAACGAGAACCACGCGGGTGGAACCGCGAGCGGCCGCTAGTTTAGTCATATAACTACGTGGATTGCGTGGCATCACTCCGAGCGTTGGATTTAAATATTTCCAAACATTTCAAAAATGATCTCTAACTTTGAGTGATGGAGTGGCGTGAATGAAGTGCCCGTGTATGAGGGTCTTTAAAGCTGGATGACAGCAGGGAGCAGTGGGGAGCGGCGGGATGAGTCGCGGCGATTATGGCTCGTTTGTTGAGTTTACTGATTGGACTTTTTGAGGGCGGCGAGAAACCTAAAGAATTGAAGCCGTGTGATTGAAACAACGTCAAATTGTTTCTAGGGGGAATGTCCCCTTTCCTACTAGATTCTTTGAGGGGTTCCCATAGGATTGGGTATGGCCCGTGTGCTTAGTGCGAGCTACTTTGCGACGACTCAGCACCGTATTTACTTAAATGCCGCACCCCCCACATCGCTCCCGTCGAGAAAGGCAAATCTGTACAATTGCCACTGCTGATGCTGCTGCTGTTTGTCATCCAGCTTATGGCCTTATAGATATAGGGTCAGGTGCAACGTATTTTTTAAATTTTTTAAGTAGACAATGTTACGATCTCGTAAGTATGTAGGTAATCAAAATAGCTTACCCAACGTATCCATTTTATATTTCAGTTTGTATTATTATTTCCATGACGTTTCTATTGTTACATTTAAAAGTTTCTGTTGTTCGTTTTCGCTTTGCTATTTCTCTTTCTGTTTTAGTCTATTAAATTTACTTTTGTCTCACTACATATTTGCGTCATTTATAAAAAATGCCTTTCATAAATTTTTTTTTTTCTTCGAAATAACTTAAAAAGCCATATTTTGTTCACAGCAATCCAAAGCGCCGAACGGTAAGATGAGAAAGGGCGTGATGACGTTCGACCTGTCCCGCTACGAGGACCCCGACGCCACGCAGGAGACGGTGCTGGACGAGCAGTCCTGCCACGAGCTGCTGGACACCTCCCGGCGCGGGGACGCCGAGCTCGCCTCCCCCCCCTCCTTCCCCAAGCTGCCCGACGACAACATGAACTCGGAACTCAACCGGAGCGCCTTCCATTTAGACAACAGCAAAATTCAACCCACGCTTCAGCCCAACGGTTGAACCGCGCCCCCCTACCATGTGGAACTACACCAGGGGTGGGCGACCCCACCGGCGTCCGAACCGAGCGATGAGATTTGTACAGACTTTACTGATTAGGAGACCGCTGACGGCGGCGAGGGTACCTCGGCGTGTTACGTTCCTAATAGACTTTATTTAAATATACCTAAGGCTGATTTTGTTTTGTAATACACTACGGGTTTATTTAAGGCGAAGCCGGGCCGAGACACTATCACGCGCGCCGAGCTGTTCTCGCCGGTCGCTTATCACTCGCGATTCGACAAGCGACCCATTTCATATTTGTTACTCTATAGATTACTGTACATAGACTTTATATGGCCTGTTTTAGGCGTACACACTGTAGGTATGTAAGCGTTATGAATTAATACGGCCTCAGAGATACGACAGAGCGTCGGGACAATAAATTAGTGGTGGCGTGCTAGACTCAATGTTTTGCCGGCGAATGGCCGCGTTGTATATAAGTATGATGTTGTTACATACAGTGCCTCCATATAAACTACAAATAGAAACACAATTAGTGCAACATGATCGTACAAATATAGACCAAAATGAGATCCAAACACCCATAAATAATTTACCTAAATTCACATATTATTGCATACACGGAACTATTTATTCATGTTGAGAGAAGAAAAAAAATAATGGAATTATATTTATTTTTAGTTTTTTTGTTTTACTTCACTGAGTTCTTAGACAAAGCCTCAGAAGCTATACGTTACCTTCACAATTTACATTCCAGCCTTTATATATTATTACGCATCACAATATTTCAAGTACCTATCTATTTTTAATTGAACGCACATTTTTTTTTTATTTCATATATATTCCTGTTATAGTTTTTATTAGCAGTTATTTATTACACTTTTAACTTATCACAAAGTTGATTCTTTAGATACTTAAAAACCTAAGAGAAAGTAGATAGTAAAAGTACGTAAGTATAAAAATAATATAGACACGATGGCTGGTAATAACTGCGAATATCTCTGGGCGAATGATTCTAGTGCCAATTCGAAGCAGATTAGTTCCAATAATTAACTAAAGATAGGAAATGAATAATTTTTAACTAAATTGATTTGTTTACGATAATTTTTAACTAAATTGATTTGTTTACGATGATTTTTCTAATGTCTTCTCGAAATCGAAACGAGACTTTCAAGAAGAATCATGGCTTTTGTAAACACAGCCAACATTGTATGGTAGCTAATTTAATTCTAATTACCGATGAATTCACTCCCCAAGAGATCTAGCACTTACTATCAAACATCATGTATAAAAAAAATATTACAACGAACTACTGATATTGTATAAGAAACAAAAAATAAACTAATTTATATAAAAAGCGTGTTATCGTTATAAGAGAGTTACAGAACGTTATAATTATAAAAAAGCATGTCTTTATATTATTTCCACCATTATTTATAGACGTTTCATTCTGTTTCTTTTGTAAAGTTCTGAAGTCAAGTTCGTTGTTTATTATTCCATATCACAATTAATATCTACCTCATCACTCTACGCTGTAAGATTCTTTTAGATTTAAAATTTTTAATGTTGAAGCAATTAAGTTTTTCTATAATTTTGCCCATCGACCTATGGTTTTAGGTATTACCTGCTATAGACGGCGCTTACTGGTTAGTTAATAATATTTTTATTTATTTTATGTTAGAGCCCTAAGCTAGAATAGTTTTTTCTGCATTTCCACAATCTTTGTTCACTTTTGTAGTGTAAAATTTTACAGAGGAAAATAACTGGAAATAACGTTGATGTTATTGAAAAATTTATAACGATTTTAATGGATTATTAATTCAATTGTTAAAATAGTGAAATAGCGAATTACAAAAAATAACGTAACGGCGGGTTGCGTGCTATATCCGCCTAGATGAATTGTACCCGCTCGTCACTGGTAGATACGGTTACTACAAAATTGTTGAAATATAAATAATCACGTTTATTTGGATTCCTTTGAAACAATCTGTTTGAGTGAGACGCAACATGTTTTAACACCTTTCACGTCCAAGAGCTAAGTTAAACAACATTTTCTAGGTTTAAATAATATTTTGTGTTACATTAAAATTAAATAATTATTGCACCTAGGTACAATTTATATAACTAAGTTTTAAAAGCGGCGTGGTGTTTTAAAAAGTTGACGAGAAAATTTATTGTTAAAAGTCATTTGACACTCATGATATAAGAAAATAAAAATTAACTTTTTAAAACTCTCAGAGCCGTTATTGTAAATATATAAATTTAAAAAAAATAACGATAAACAGATTAAATTAAAATTTTAATGGAAAACGCCGACAATGTACCTGAAACTTCAATTACACTTAAGTTAATTAGACTTAGGTGTAGTGTTAGGACTTTAAAAAAAATCTAGAATTTTATCTTTGACGCTAGGTTTTTGACAGGGTCCCGCAATTTGATTCCGATTACAGTGGATCCACGGGTAGACTGGTGTTTTTATTATCATTTTTTTTACACTTTTCAATTCAGTATTTCCTTCGGCGTGATAGAATTTCGCTGTTGTCATTTCCTTAATTTTGTGTATTACTAACATTTTTTTATACAGAAAATAACTTCAGCCAAATATTATTTTTTAGTAAGTACCTAGAGTGTTGTGTAAAATAAATGACTGTTTCATTGCTGACTAGTGCAAAATATATATTATAACTATGTAGGTAGGTAAGTATTTATTTTCCTTGAAAATAATAACGCTATACAATGGAAATCGTGTATGTGTCACGCGCTAAATGTCAACAATGAAATGGATTTGTTACAAAAAAAAATGTTCAAATACTTGTAGTTGGTTAGAGCTGTACCGTAATTAATAGTAGGTAGTTTACTTAGTATTGTTCATACGATTTATATAATTTTGTATCATTTAATCCAACGTCCCACGTTCACTCGCGGTTGTGTCAACATATTGATTAAACCAGTTTTTTTTGTTAAAGAAATGAATTCAATGTTTGTGTAATGGCGATTGTTACTAATTACTAATTTCTTTGATAATTACAATGAAGCCAAAACGCTGTTTGTTATCGCAATAAGTGATACCTGAATGATGTACAATGATTTTTGTAATTTATTATTATGCATATTTATCCGGTAGGGTACACTCATACACGATGATATCACAACTTGGGTGAAATATGGATGTTTACTTTGAATTTGTTGTATTTTTCAATTAACGGAGAAAAGTACAATTTTCTGTTCACAAGTATTACCATTTTTATACCCAAATTCTGTGGTATTTAAATATGTTATTAATTTATTAAATAAGTTTAGGTGTTCAGGATATTTTACAAGGTTCTCATAAATGTTTCTGCAGAACGTTTTCATTTAAAATTTACACTTTTACATTGGCTTTCCGTCCTTGGGAGTGAAAATTAATATTAAAAATGAATTAAAGCCTGATGTTGTGCCTCTCTTATTATTATTTGGTATTACATTGCGCAATAATAAGTAAATACTAAATGGAAGTGAGGAGGACGGTTTCGTTTAAACACTCTTTCATTCTCAATGCAGAATGTCAACATCGTTGGCTTCATTAAAAAAAACATAATTTAGAAATTAGTCCTTAGATTTTACTAATATTAAATGAAATAAATTTTAACCATAAATGTTTATATTTTTCTTGTTTGATATTAATATTTTAAAGTATTAATTGTACATTTTTTACAACATAGGGGAGTGGACAAAGTACAGATACACTTAAATTCTGTAAATACAGAATTTGCAAAAAATCATGTCACAACTTTTTATTTATACATACAATTTGCTACACTTTGGACATAATTTACATTGTAATATTTTATGTATACACACATTTTGCGTCTTG
This sequence comes from Eudonia lacustrata, assembly GCA_947562085.1. NCBI lineage: Eukaryota > Metazoa > Arthropoda > Insecta > Lepidoptera > Crambidae > Eudonia > Eudonia lacustrata. The sequence goes on along the minus strand of OX387319.1, from coordinate 23,008,496 downwards.
AGTGCTTTGTGCACGTTTTTTATTACTCAATCGATGTAAAGTTAACTTTAATTCGTATGGAATCGAAGTAACGTCACCTAGTGTCATGGCGTTGATTTGTCGCCACAATTACATAGCCACTTAGGTATTGAGAATCAATTATTTATATAATGTCCATTAGAAGTTAATGCGATAATAACAATTTTAATACATATTATTATGTGTATGGTATTTGTTTTCGTTTGGAGTCTACACCCCTGAACAGACTTAATAAATAATGTTTAACCTGAGAAAATTAACCAATAGCAAAGTAATGTAAGTATTTTGCACGTATCTAAAATGATATGCCATCACAATAAGCGGGTCCACCATTCCACTCTACACAATAGCCTATTTCGTTAACAACAACACATTCCATAATTGGCTGCAATAGTTTTCCATACAAATCATAGTTTTTCTTTTATCTTTTGTAAATATTATTGTTAATTTATTTTGTTTTATTCTACAATATGCTTTATACAACCGTAATTAAAGCAATAGAATAGAGATTTATTTGTAGTAGATAGTTAAAGAACAAGAGACAGTTCTTGTTATTTGTAAACAGTATTTTAGGGATGCAGTTTTGTGTTATTCCTACGGAACTTCCACTCATATTTGAACAAATTATAAAATTACTGTCACTGAACTTCAATGTTATGTTACAGATAGGATACCACAAATTTTGTTTCAGAATAATTAAAGTATATCTCGGAATATAGCTTTGCGTTTCTTTAAATAAAAGTATGACACAAAACTGCTACCACAGCACACTAATTAAACAAACTTTTTTAATAACTTCGCACGGTAAAATGAAAAGCATTAATTTAGAATTCTTTATTTACGCAACCGCAATTATTGTATTGCCTAACAAAATCTTTTGGATAATAACACCATTAAAATATATATTTATTGCATTATATAACAATCTCACATTTGTCCAAAATTTTAACCCAATTTCGTGTGACGGTGATTTAACATGTACTTACATTGAAGCGTCCAAAATATATAATTGGGGTAGTGGAAGCTCTTTTGAATTCGCATTAATTACTTCATTGTATTAATTACTTGTCATATTTAATTTGTTGTTTCACTTGCGTTCTTTAAGTAAATGACCAGATATCATGTTGTTTGTGCACTTTGCAACGATTTTGCTAATTTAAACTGTGAGTAACATAATACAGACAGATTTGAATGAATTTATTAAAAACATTTTTTTTGTTCTTCAATATCAATTAAGTGATAATTCTGTAATGTCAATGAGTAGAGTGCCGAGTGAAATATTTTTCACTATTTCTAAATTATTTGTTTGGGGTCTTAGCAGTGCCGACTGCCGCCAGATGACAAGTTGGTTACCTACACAAGTATGTTACTAGATGGCGCTCCAAAGCGATTAAGTAGTGTAATAAATTCTTATCAGGCGCTCAAGAGGTTTGACCTAATTGCTGTTTAATTAAATGAAAAACAAATTGATTCTAATACTGAAATCAATTTTTCTGAAGACCTTCACGTAAATTATAGAATTATTATTTGATAAAATTTTGAGTACTCTTTAAGGTATTTCATAACACATTATTTCCTACGGGAAAAAATGTGGACAATAAAAAATCAATGGACCAAAATAAACCAAACGTAAAAAATACTTAAACAAAAGAAATAATATTTAAATTAAATCGTTGCAAAGCCCCAACAGCGTGAGTAGTTAAGATTGTTGTAAGGAATAAATTAATATAAAAATATTAACGACCAGTGTGGTGGCTCAACTTTGAATGTAAGGTACCTATTATTAGCCACAAACCCTGTCAAAGTGAAAATATTTGTATATTAAAAGTTAACAAAGAGAAACTCGAATATTTTATAATATGGGAATATTATTATATGCGATATTGACTAGTTGTTAAATTACGTGGAATTTGAAAGAAAAAAAGTTCGGTGCCGCTGAGAAGACCGTATATGGCCATCAGATCCCTCCAAAAAAATGTCATGTCATTTATGACTACACTGTGGTTCGCTAGTGTGGACCGTTTCGATTGATATTCAAAGTTGGTTCAATATTGGACTCTCTATACCTAGACCAACGTTGGGAACGTTTTTAAATAGTTAATTTCAACAATGCTCAATTGAAGTTTTTTTTTTAAATTGACTTAATTCAAGATAGTTACGTTACGTTACAAAATGGCTTCTATGGTAATAACCATTACCATAAAAACCATTAAGTTGGCTCAAATACTACCGTATTTAAAGCCAACTTTCTGGCAATCAATGTTTGTAGCATTGTTGTGTTCCGGCAGCTAGTCATAAAATAGTCAGTGCCTCAGTAGTTGAGGATCCCGGGTGAAGTGCGCTTCCTCCTTCGGCCTCATCATTACTTAAAATCAGGTGAGACTAAGGTCGAATGCTTACTTGCAAGTAATAAAAAAATGTCTTTCTGAAGTCTTAAAATCGGGGGGGTCTTAAAATCTTTAAATCTTATTCGGGGGCTAGCTTAGTAGGTTCAAAACTATCTTTAATTATGTTCACATTTTAACAAGAACCACTAAACGAATTCCTTATAAGTTACTTTTCCAACTTATTATTCCATTCGTTTGTAACAAATACTTAAGGTGCTCCAGCAACTATCGCAACATTTGTGTTTCCATATTAAAATATTCTGGTTTCTTGGAATTTAATGTAAGAATTGGTAATGAAATGTGGGGACATGCTAATTTGAAGTTCTAAGAAATGTTTAGGCTACCGAAATCATTTCTTCTCACTATAATAATGTTGCCACTTTACAATTCTTACTTTAACATAGACAACTAGACAAGCACGTTTTTCCCGATATTGAAAGGATATTATTTTATGAGATTTTGTATATTTTACGTGAATACAAATGATTTTATTCTATTTAGTTCTGTTTCTGGGTAGATGTAACGTTACAATAGTTATAACTTAAAATAATGTTTGTGTATAAATTGTCATGTCCCCATAACGTTAGTTGTATAATTATAATTGAACTACCTCAACCAAATTACCCATTAATGTTGTTTGTAAGTGTTCTTTTGAGTCTTATTATTACTAATAATTATTGAAATGTAGTGTTTTTGATAATAAAGTTATAATTAGTTCCAACGCCCCCTTTTGATATGGTAATTATTGTTACCAAGCGTATTGAATGTGGTCGAGTTTGTTACCAAGCGTATTGTATGTCGAGTTCGTCAACACGGTAATGTCATGATCTGATGATATTAAATTTGAAAGCATTATTTTGTTGTTTCATTATACTTCATCAGCACCAGCTCATATTTGTCTATATGTATTTCGACGAACAAGAAAGCTCGCGAACAAAAGTCCGTCGTCTGCGTCCGGGCGGAGGAGGAACGAAAGTAGGTACTTGTGAATAACTAAAATGAAACAGCTTGTACGTGGTAAATGTGTATTCAGTGTTTGTTCCGCAGCTGCACTAGCAGGCTCTGCCGGCACAGGCTGGACACGGCACCCTCGTCCTTGCGCCGAAGCCTCGCCGCCAGCCGCGCCAGGCTGAACCGGGCGCGAGGCCTGGTAGACCGGCTAGCCCCGCCTGCAGGACGAACACTCTTATTGAGTTAGAGGCTTCTTACGCAGCAGACATCCTGTCTGCTGTGTAAGAGTCCTCGCCCATGTCCGATAAGGGGTGACCGATTTTTTAGTCGGTGAAAATCAAACGTATGGAATTCTATGTTTCAACGCACACGTCTTACAATAAGTAGTCGGTGACAAAACCGGTACTAAAATCTCCGCCAAACAATCGCACACTGTACTACGTAGTATGAGAAGCTTGGCCAAAATTATTTACCAATGTTTATGTACGAATTTCGATACACACGATTAGTTTTTGTTAAAATATAATGTTAAAAAGGTAAAAGCAAAAATACAAAAAATCAACGAAATACAGTTATCTGTCAATCAATAGTAAATACGTTTCGTGAATGTATGTAACCTACATGGTACATATAAGTTACAAATAAGTCACCAAGTTTAAAAACAGGAAAACTACAGTGTTAAATAAACGTAAAGAGTAATTAGCATAGTAAACATTACATAATATTCAGTTAATTAAATGTTCGTGTTCTAGCACAAGTTGTATGAGTGGCGGTAAAAGGCGGTAGATTTTTTAACAGAAATATATAACAGACATATTAAGCTACGTTTTCTCGAAACAAACTATAGCACAGAAATGTACAGTACATCAACTAAAACGCTCGTCTTTAAGAAATTGTAATACATTTTACCTCGTTTTGTGCGAAGTCAAGTAACATTTTATTTTTAATTGAAACTTATGATATCAATATCACATACTTAACAACACATACCTACAGTAATAGAATCCATTTTGAATAATTATAAATCTTATCTATAATACAGAAAAATGGGACACGAATATACACAATATTTTGTTTGTTTTATTGCACTGCAACTAACGTCTCGTGAAACTATGCTCGTTACGACAGAACATAAATTATACATCTATTAGTATTGTTTAATGCATAATATATCCAACTACCCTCAGATACCGACCAATGTGAATAAATGTGATTTTTAAATTTTTTTCTTATGGCCAAGCTTCCCATACTACGTAAAACAGTGTGAATCGGTCCGATTATCGGCCCTATAGAAAGTCGGTCGTGGGTGGGAGCCGTTAAGAGGGCGCACGGCGCCGGCGCGGGCCTCCGCACGGCGATTTTTGGGTGCCTAGTGTGAGCTTTGTTTACTATCCGTATTCATTCGATTACGTTTACGAAAACGAAAATTAGTATGGCATTGAAGCAGAGCTTCCTGGCGTCATACGAGAAGAGCAAAAATTTTGCCATACAAATTCTTGTTTTCGTTAGCGTTATCGAATTACTCACACTAGGCCCTCAGATGCGTGCGATAGACGATCCGCCTCACACAACGTTGCTCTATGAATTTACTCGAAAAGGGTTTTAAAGCCAAAGGCATGAAGTTCTCTATACGTTTCAAAATTACAGAATCGTTGGGTATTTTTTCCAAGTTTCGCCTTATCCGCCTATGTGGTCTAAGGAAGTTCGTTTAAACTCTCAGGGCTCAAACCTATATACGCCAGAATACTCTCTGCTTTTAAAAATCGTATACTCTTATACTCTGAAAGTTGCAACTGGAGAAACCTTATCTAATTGCAGAGAGATTATTAAGAATTTAAATTGCAGATGAAAACAGAAAAGCAGGTGAAAAGGGTCGCTTAATTAAATTGAACAATTTAAAGTAAAATCATTATTTAGAATGGGTATATTGTGTTCGCTGTTTTGGCTCTGATGGCCAAGATCCGATAAAGTTGGTAGTTCGGTAGTTAAAAAGGGAACTTGACAAAGACCTTCTGCAACTCTTTGCCAGGCTTCCCGGTCCACGTTGACCATTCCCGTTGAGGCACTTCTCCCGAGAACGGACTCTTGGGTGCCTGAACTCTGGGTCTCTGTCACGTCACTTTCACAGCTGATCCTACTAGATCTGCAATCAAAAAATGCTATCGTTAAACTAATGAACCAACACTATACCTAAATTACAAAAAAAAACCTGTCATGTTACCTATCGCCTGGCCGCAAATCACTAGTGGAACTGGTACCTTCTCGTCTCATTGGAACAGATGATGACAGAAACCTTTCCCTAGCTTCTCGAATCCTGGCTGCTCTCTCAGATAACCTTGCTGCTGCTGCATCAGTCTCTGCTGAGGTGGAGGAACCGTCTATTGTGGATATCGATCTATCGAAAATTCTAGGGTTTTCTGCAATCAGCTTTGATATACTGGGAACAATGACGTCAGACAGTTGTCGCAAAACTGGAAAGGGTTGCGGTGTTTCTATAATCTGCTGATATTCTGGTAAGTTCCTAGTCAAGTCGGGAACTATCGTATCTGTACTGGCAGTCGTACATTTAATAGTCTCTTGACTATCTTCTTTATTCTTATGTTGAAGCAAAGGCAATGGAGGCTCCGTTTTAGCTTGCTCGGGATGTAACGCATTAGCGCTATGAGATTTCAAAACTCCATCCAGGCCAGACGTGGGCGTTGGTTCAAGACGTTTTTCTGCAGAGGTCTGATCTCGCCTCGATAACTGACATGCACTCGCCGACTTTTGTACTTCTCTCTCCAAGAATGGGTTATTTCTGAAAGAGGAAAACTGCTGTTATTGAACCTTAACTTAAAATATAATATAATAAATACAGTTTACTGCTTTTCTGTACCTAATGTTAACCCCAACAGGCATGTCAGGAGGTCGTCGTCTTTCAGCTGTAGGAGATCGCCAGGCAGGCGAAGAATTGCCACTACTGGCCCCAGATGTGTGTCCTTATAAAAAAGCAGATATACATTTTATTTTCCTCCTTTTCAAGGTGATGACCTGGTACCCTGATTTCAGTAATAAGCCCAGTCATATCTTTGTCCTGCCCTGCTTATTCGACTGTACTAGGTACGTCTTAAGCTACTGATAGCATCCGGGAGTCCCGGACAGAGGCCTCAAAGACTTCTCAGTCTCCTTTATAGAGTTCTCACTTTATAGAGAAGACTGATGGCACAGCGGTTACGCTGTTGGTTCCAGTTGTTGTCGTAAGGTGTCAGGCTAAGCCCCCACAAACTCATTCAGCCTAACGAATTAAGCCAGTGTGGTACGCCTAAGGTAAGTATAACAATTGCGGTCATTGCAAAAAACACACGGCGGCCAATTACTAACTGCGACAATTTTGTATTGCAGTAAAGATACTTTATTAAAAAAAATGTTGAAAAAATGTAAATACCATCTTCGTTAATCTTCATGTTGTACCGTTGTATCATAATCCGTATAGAAGGTGCAGTCTCCTTAGCTTGGGGCTTCCTTTGTGATAATGGAGAAGATGGTAGAGGTGGTCTAGTCCGAGGTTGCTGCTCATCCTCTTGAAGGTCCCCAGAACACGATGCATCTTTTCTAGCTTTACTTGATTTCGGTTCTAATTTTCTGTATTCTGCATTATGATGACTAGAGTGTTCCATTGAAGGGGTAACGTCTACTAAGTCTTCAACGTCTAAAGGTATAACTGCTTTTGCAACAGTTTCTCCACTTCTCACTACTGGAGAGAATATTTTTCTAGTAGTTTTGACGATGACTTCTGGTGAACCCTCACGTGGATCTGGAGCTTTTAATTTCAGAACAAATACCTAAAATAGTAAAAGAAGAAACTTTAAAAATTATTGTACTTGTGTTTTTAAAAATAATTCAAGTAGTATTTTACCTCTTCTTCAGAATCAGTATGATACTGTATAGGTGGAGTTCTCGGTTTTTCGGATGCTTTTCGCGGTCTCTTTCTTCTCCTGGGAATCTCAACAGTAACTGTATCGACATCATGTTCAGTGTCACTTTCAGAAGGTTTTGATTGTTCACGTTCTAACCTGGCTCTCGATTTTGTTTTCTTCTTGCCATTTCCTTTGTCTGTATCTTTGCGTTTATTTTCATCGTAAATGTCTTCAACGCTACCTTCATCTTTTGCCTTCAGAGCATTTACTTGTTTAGAACTCTTTTGGCTGATGCTTTTACTAGTTGATGGCATTTCTTTATCAATTCTCATAGAGGTGACACATTTTTCTTCATCGCCAAAATCTTCTCTAAATCGAGAAGAACTGCCTCTTTCGATTTCTTCAATTGTTCTTCTTATAAACATTGCATCTTCTTCAATACTTGTTTGGCGATTTATTTTCTTTCGTAGGTTTTTTTCACCTTCTTTGGGCTGAAATGCAATCAATATAGTTTCTAAAACATAAACATAAAATGATCTACAAACCAGCAGTGTTGATTTAAAACTTACTTGATCATGAGATGATTTCGATTTAGATTCAGACTTATCTTTCGCCTTTATTCTATGTGTGTCTGTAAACATAACTGATGGAATTGATAAGTGGAGTAATCTACATCACATATTTGATATCAACTGTTGGAAACCTATTATTTTTAAACTGATTTTACAAAATTATTTAGTAGTATGGTAACTTTATTGTGACCTTTATACGAGTACCCATTTAAACCGACCAGGCGTTTGTGTGTGGTTGTAAATTAAACTTTAAAAGGATTACATTAGGGTACACCTATTTAATACTTTAGGAGGTCTTATAACACCCGGTCGGATTAAGTTGATAGATGGCTATCTAATAGCATACCAGCTGAGTTGGGTTGCAGCACCGCAGTGCCAGTGACGGTGGCGTTCGTTTCACAGAGCAGTCGAGCCTCCGCCTGGCCGTACGTGTAGACTGGCTTCTGGGGAGTGTGACGGGGGGAGACCGCCATCAGAGGCGCGGCTGTGCATACTTCCTCAGCTTCTACTTCTACAAGCACAGCACCGCGCACACCGTCGTAGTCATCAACGCCTTCGTCCTAAAGATAATTTAATGTACTTAATCAAAACTTTGATGATTTATACATGATTGATGATAATTGATTCATGATAAGTGAGCTAAAATTATACATTATTAGTGTACTTTAATAATCATTGTATTGGCAACGCATCTGCGATAACTTTGGTTTTGCGGGTGTCCATGGGCGGCGGTGATTACTTTCCATCAGGTGACCCACCTGCTCGTTTGCCTCCTTTTAATAAAAAAAAAAAACTCTTAAACTTTATAACCGTAAAAGTTTTAGAATGACAATAATTTGGAAGAAAGTTTAGCTCACAACACTAATTAGTATTCAGACTAACTAATCGTAGTCATCAGCATCATTCACGGTGACTTTATGTAGGTACGTGTACATTTTCGGTGGAGAGCATGACGCTTTCGCAAAAATATGTATGTATGAATAGCTTTTTGTTTTTTTAATAAGTCGGCAAACAAGCAAACGCTTCCACTTATGGAAGCGTTTGCCTCTCTCTCTCTCCTTAGAGAGAACATTATTGCTGGACCTAAGACTTTATAGTTCTTATGTGATTGCCCTTAAAATTCACTAGTATCCTCTAAATAGAAACAGAGCAATGCAAAATGCTGCTTAGTGGCAGATAAAGGTTTCAGTGCATTCGCGATACAGTTGGATTCTGGACATCGGTCGAATCCTACTAACTTATCAGGTAAGTTCAAGAGCGTTTAAGCTAATTACTGGAAAGCCTTCAACTTACGTGATCCCTCTCATACTCTGATTCGAAGTCATCGACATCGTTGACGCTGAGGCTGGATGCGTGGAGCCGCGCCGAGCCAGCGGTGGACGGAGCCACGCTGCCATCAGACTGGGTCCTGGTTAAAGCAGCTGCCGGCGATTTGTTCCGCGCCCGAGCCGCACGGAGCAGGGCTGACGTGGAGGCTTCGGGGGCTATGCCGCGGGACTTTTCCCACTCATGAAGCTTGCGGGTAAAGGAACGGGATATTCCTGAAAGTAATAGGAGTTAGATAAACACACCAAAAGTATAGTAATTGAGAAATAAAAGAAATCATGTTACTTTTGATTTCTTTCCTTGTAAAAGGTGCATATTTATTAACGATACCTTGAAACTTGAATAGACCAGTAGAAGTTTGAACGAGCACTTCATCTGGCTTTGCTTCTTCTTCCCAAGCTGGTACAGAATTAGTTTCTTTCATGCGCTTCCATTCATCTGGAAAAAGAACTCATTTTATCATTTTTAACCGACTTCAAAAAAGGAGGAGGTTACTCAGTTGGACTCGTATATATTTTTTTTATTTTTTTTATGTGTTCGCGGGTAACTTCGTCGTTTATGAACCGATTTTGAATATTCTTTTTTTGCTGGAAAGGAGATATCCCAAGGGTGGTACCATGATAAGGAAACCAGGATCTGATGATGGCATCTTAGAGAAATCGAGGGGAACTTTCGAAAATCGTAGTGGCGACTAGTGCGTTTGTTAATGTTTCCATTAAGTATTTTAAAGCACCACTACTTAATGAAGGTCTAGAGTCAATCTGATGATGGAGCCGAAAGACAGTCGAGGGAATTCCTCAACTATTCACAGTAATTACATGGTGTTTGGGCTTGATTAATTTGTATTGATGAAAACTTTACACCTAGATGGATTGTGACTGTCATTAGGGGTCTGATGATGAAGACGAAGGACAGTCAAGGGAACTCCTCAACGTTTTACAGTAGCTACCTTGTGTTTGGTCTTAATTCATTTCTATTGATAAGAGCTTTGCACCCATATGGGTTATAAGTGCCATTATTGCCACATTTACATTATTGCCAGGTCTGATGATGGAGATCATAGACAGTCGAGGGAATTCCTCAACGATTTACAGCAATTGCCTTTTGTTGGGCTTATTTCATACGGTTCAATATGCCAAAATGTTTAGTTCGTATAAAAATAATACCTAATTAAGATTGAAGTTTTACATAGGCATACCACTACCTACTAGGCCGTCCTTTCCTCATCCGAGAAGCATCCTTGTTAGGTTGTTGTCTACCCATCACTAAAAACCGTTTTTTAACAAAAAAAAAACCGACTTAAAAAAACAGGAAACTTAAAAAGTTAAAATAGCTTTTAAAAGCTAGAAATAAAATTGAAATCATATTATTAATTACCTAGATACGCATGTCAGTTTTAAAAAATGTCTACTGAAGTCGGGTGGGGGTTTTACAATAAAAAAGTGGAGATAATGGAACAATTATAAAAGTTTAAACGAAACAACCGACTTCATTAGACATTTTTTAAAACAGACATGTGAGTTTCCTGTTTTTTGAAGTCGGTTTTTTTATCTAATCAAAAAATTAGCCTATATACTCTATTGGTGTAATAACCAAACATGTCAAATTGAAGTTATTGATAATACACTCGAGCTATGCATATTATTATATACAGGCTAACTTGGAAATTGAACTGGACCTGCAAATAATAGGCCGATCGTTTTGCCTCTCGGCCACCAAGGCGTTACATAACTCGTATAACATTTTCTTGCGTTGCTGTATTACCCCATCTCTTCAAGAAGTCTTCGCTGAGGTCCTGCCTAGCGGGCACCGGCGGCGGCTGACGGACACCCTTCATCCGCTGCCATTCCGCCAACTTCTTCCGGAAGTCTGTCGACAACTGCTCTTCAGTGGCTACTGGGCGGGAGGCTGGAACACAAAATTAAATTAACCCTGAATTATTTAACATTGGACTAATTTAAATGGGCAACTAACTAAACTAAATTAATATGTAATAGTCCACAGGAAAAGCAGCTGGTTTTGCGGGTGTCCATGGGCGGCGGTGATTGCTTTCCATCAGGTGACCCACCTGCTCGTTTGCCTCCTTCTAATATAAAAAAAAAGCAAATAAGCTTGTGTATGGTTTTTAAACGTTCGACTGCAGACGCTCCTTTTTATTAATAAAATTTAACTGTAATTAAACAATGTGTTATTGTAATCTTAGTATCCTTGTATCCTTATAGACTTTTAATGATCTAACACATTGCGCGTGATGGGTTATGATCCGATCTTCTCGTATGCTATTCTTTGTATTGGAAGGCCTGAGCCCTGCTGACGATGATGATGATGAATGATCTTACCAGCGTACAGTTTCCCCCGCCTGTCCGAGAATTCCCGGCCAAGCCGCGTCTGCAATGCGGCATAGTCGCGTGCAATCTCCTTCCGCACCCCACTCGCTTCACACCCGCTGCTCAGCCCTTCAGTATCTGGAATAAACATTAATCAATTCAAACCCGGAAAAATTCGCAAAGGTACAGAAAGAGCTGCTCATTTTAGTCGTATCGCAGCTCTTGACCAAGCAAAAGCTCATGAGGACAGGGCTTGGAATAACGGTATTTTCAATAACCGGTACCTACCTTTTACTTTAATAAAGTACCGGTAACGATCTGATACCGGTATTAATAATACAGGTTAACCGATGAGTACCTGTAAGTAGTATTTATTTTACCGGTATGCCGGTATTCACCAAATACCGGTACTAATACCGGTACCAGGTAACTAACTTTCATAGCGCGAGAAACTGAGTAGATAAATGAGTAGCACTTGGATTGACTACCTGCACGCGTTGTGCTCACGTTTCGTTAGTTTGCCTGTTTAAAATATTTTCGCGCGGCCGCAGTGCACAGCATATCATGTGACAAACAAACTGGCAACGTCGTCGCAGGTAGGTCAGTACCTAGTACCGTACCAAGTACCGGTATTGTACCTCAAAAATACCGGTGTATTTTTGAGGTACAATACTGGTACTGGTTTTATTAGGTACAACAACCGGTACAAAATCCGGTACTCTTTGATGAATCGGTATCCAGGAACCGGATTGGAAAATACAGTATAGTACATGTATTTTCGGTACCGGTTGCAAGTCCTGTTAGTGAGGATGCCTGCCATGTGGAGGAATGAAACACCTGTTGGGTGTCGGTTCGCTGTGCATGATTGCTGGCTCCTCCTGGATGCTAGCGTCATACCTATAGAATAAAAAATTCGTTCTAGAGCCATCTGTGAAGTGTTTGCGGAAGTAATATTTTTGAGGTAGTTATATAACCTTTATAAACTAGCAACACTACTCCAATCGTCATTTTGAGTTTGATGGATACGTCAAATAAATCTTTCGTTGGGGCGCCACGAGAAAGATGGCTGTTTGCTCAGGCACATTCGGTAAGTTATCCGAAAATTATGGTTCAATCGCTTTATTTTTCACAACAACCATGCTTGTTTTGTAATGATAACACACGTACGTAACTAATAAACCGATTATTTATACATATGTTTATTTATTTTGGATATTGAGATCAGAAACTTTTTAATGTCATACTGGTATTACAACAGTTCTCAGTGTGACACTTTACTTATTGTTTATGTCATATATTTATTACATTGGTTCCTAAAGATTTCTTTTTTTAGCCTTACGCGAAGAAGATACTTTCTTACGAATCGAAGAATCAGACGTAGATAATTGTGACGCTGATGAAAATGATGGTACTATGTTTACACCAAGACCTGGAGAAGACAAAGAATCGAGTACTTCATCTTCCAGTTCTTCAGATGAGGAAATAGGTTCACAGTCAGAAGTATCTCTGCATTCTTCTGTAGTAGAAAGAAGACAGAGTCGAGGGCGAACCCGCACCCGCCTGACTGGTTGAAGGGGGGGAAGAAGAGGTACCAGTGGATGTTAACGTCACGCAGCAGTTGCTACGCCTGTCGCCAATGCATGGAATGGCCAGTTTGAGCCTAGAGATCTCCTAGTATCTCAGATTTTAGTTTTTTTTTTACATTTTGTTATGTCCGTGACCCTAGCGGGATAACCCCTTCAGATCGGCTTCAAATTTCGCCATGATTTAGTTGATATTATGTTTAAATTTGTTAGCAAATATCAAAACTTGTTGACCAATAGTTACCGAGATATCCCATGTTAAAGGGTATCCCGCTGGGGTCACGCTCGTCAAAACTATTTGACCTAAAACGAGACCATGTAAAACCATGTTTAGGTATCAACACCGTGACCCCAGCGGGATAACCATGTTAGCGTTATATCTCAGGATGTACTGTAGCTAGAGTTCTCGGTTTTGTCTAACAAATTTTCTCTCAGAGTCAACAAAATCTTCCCTAGATTTCATGAATGTAGCCTTTTGTCTTACACCTCAACTAGAACTTACTTTTCGGAGGAATTTTGACGAAAAGTAGGTATTTGATTACTCGGTAACTACAGAAGGTAGAATCCTGGAATTTTCACTGATGGATTCATAATTGAATCAACAAAATCTTATCACAAAAACTATACCAGTAGCGTGTCTCGTTCCTGCTCGTTTTAGGTCAAATAATTTTGACGAGCGTGACCCCAGCGGGATACCCTTTAACATGGGATATCTCGATAACTATTGGTCAACAAATTTTGATATTTGCTAACAAATTTAAACATAATATCAACTAAATCATGGAGAAATTTGAAGCCGATCTGAAGGGGTTATCCCGCTGGGGTCACGGACATCATTTTGTTATATTGGTGATAAGTATCATTTTGGGTACCAAAATACTGATTAATGTTTAGTATGAAGGCTATCTATTATGTAGGAAAATTGATAATAAAGGCTGATTAAACTAGACGTGTTAACAAATAAATTCATATTATTCTAATAAAAGTTTTATTTGGAGTCAAATTCCAGTGTCATATAGATATGACGTATATGTCACTACAAGTTTACTAGTTGAGAACCAATGTCATATATTTATGACATAAGTAAAATCTGTATATAAAAATTGCAATATTTTATTATTATTTTTTGGAGCATGTATGGACCCCTAATGTACCATAAAACTATCGTATGCTATCGTATGCTATCGTATATATTTTTTTCTGGAATCCAGGAGGTTAAATCGCCCCTTCTGCATGTGCATATATTTGCTGACGTCAGGACGGCACTTGCATGCTGCATCCAAGCTTTATATACGAATAAGGTAGCGCTATGAATACTTCATATTTAACTTGCAATTTTGATAAAGCTCTTTAAGTTATGAAATAAAAAATATTAAAGTATAGGAATTTATAATATCTCTTTCCATGACCTATGCGATTTAAAAAAAAACAAAACAGCACTTTATGCTCTAATGTCTCCACTGACAAATTGTACGTCAGACAAGGAAACATGGACATACAATAAAATCCCGCTATGAATTCTCAAACTCTTGGACAATTTACAAAATCTAGATTTTCATCCAATTTACAGTAACACAAAAATGTAAGCGAATAATCTGTACCTAAATGGTATATTACATTTTGTACGTAAAAATATATATAGGAAGTTGTGTGCATTTCATAATTTTACGCACGTAACGATTAAAAAAAAGCACGTTTTATCATATGAACACTATACTAAAATACTATTTTGCAGAGTTTTGAAAAATCTTTTGCAATTTGAACGACTGCTTTTACATCATTATCAAACTGAGCCACTGGTTGTTATTTTCAAGGTTTTTTATTTACTGTTCTCTTTTCACTTCTTTGAGGTAGTCAGTTTCTATAGTTACCTACCTATTTCATTTTTAATTCGAAAGCGATTTAAACTATGCATAATCATATGATAAAATTTTACTTGAAATGAAATGAAATAAAATGAAATGAAATTAAATGAAATATATTTATTAGAACACAGTATAAACTTATGTACTTAAAACAGAACCAATAAATCATAATTAAAAGTGTGTGTTCTAAAAGGACTCCACTCAGCATTTGTTGCAGTGGACAAAAACTACAACGCTGATCTTCCGTGGATACCCCAGTTTTGTGTGAATGTGCGCGGCGTCGCGCTGTACATAATATTATTTAAAAGTACAGTGACATAACTTGAACTTTTTTTTTTCTAGTAAAATTTATAAAAAAAAAAAAAATAAAAAAAATAAAATCCTTTTATTTCAGACAAAGTCCATATAATGTTAGTAACAATTAACCTTATAAACTATGTTAGTACATTAAATTGGTAGGTATAATTAAAAGATATATTATAATTACAATATAATATATATTATTAATATTTATATTTATTATTATTACGCCTGCCAAGCGTGGCGATTACGGCATATACCCCTCATATCCTTGGGGGAGGCCTTTGTCCAGAAGTGGACGTCTTTGGCTGAAATGATGATGATGATATATTATTATTATAGAATTGTGAATGCAAAATTCAAAATAGTAAAAATATCTATATAATCATGTTTGATTTTATTTATTAATTTACAGGATGCAAAGCAAGCTCTTCACAAATGCTCACCGACCTGATTTTTATGTTGATAATATTGTTATTCGTGCTCCATGCATACGTGAGTACCTACATAGTTATATTAGCTATAATTTAATTTAAACTATCTTAACTCTGTATTCCTAAACTGCTGGATTTGCATGAAATACACTATTCACACGATGGCTTTTAATAAAACTATTGGGGTAGGCCTATTATTCTGCTAGCTGATGTTCCCATTTAAGCTTATTTCGATTAATTTCGATACTGCAAAGTAATACTAATCTTCAAAATAATTATCAAATAGTAAACTGAAAAATATTATTTCGGGTACAATTATTTCTTTATTGAAATGAAATGAAATGAAATATATTTATTAGAACACAGTACAAACTTATGTAGATACTTAAAACAAAACAAACAAATTGTAATAAAAATGTGTGTTCTAAAAGGACTCCATTCAGCGTTTGTTGCAGTAGTGGACAAAAACTACAACGCTCTTCCGTGGAGACCCGTTTTGTGTGAATGTGCGCGGCGTCGCGCTGTACATAACATAATTTAAAAGTACAGTGACTTAAACATCAATATGAGCACATAGTTACTAGTTATAATACTCGTTACTGTTATTGGAGATATCCCAACAAATTCAGTTGAATACAACTAAGGTAAGATTAAATTAAAACCTAATCCGACATCTTACACATTATCAGTTGTCTGCAAATTCAAAAAGTATCTCTTTGTGTTAACCTTAAAGGACCCCACTGAAACAGAGTTACGGAGTGGTGGTGGTAAATTGTTCCAACACTTCGTTGCAGCATACCGAAAACTTCCATGAAAAGCCGCCGTTCTATGTAGGGAGCCAATCAAACGTATTGCAAATCTAATGTGTGATTTGGAGAAAGTTAGTTTCTCATATAGATATAGTGTTTTTTATTTTTGATAACACCAAATAAAAGCGAGGCAAAATGTAACATACGTCTGTTTGACATATTTAACATACGGTTATCATTCAAAAAAAGTGTGATATGTGCCCTACGTGGCACTGGAAAGCAAAAAACGTACGCCGGCATTCTGAATTCGCTGCAATAACTTCTTGGAGCGACCCAACAGACATTCACCAAATACAGTGTCAACGTAATTTAGTTTTGATAAGACTAGCGCCTCGCAAAGTTTGATACGAAATTCAACAGACAGGTAATCGCGCATACGTTACAGTACTGAGAGCCTATAGAAGCAATTACGAGCAGTTTGCAAAACGTAGTTTTCAAATCGAAGTGACTCATCCGTCAAAAGACCCAAATTTCGAACCTCAGCAACATGTTCTAAAGGAGCTCCCCGCACGCATACCCGAGGGTTGAAACTCATTATTTTGTGTCTATGAACTTTGGAAGCAAATACTAAATAATTTGACTTTAGTGAATTTATAACGAGATTGTTTGCACTACACCAACCAGCAATGTTGTCAATGTCCTTGTTTAAGTTATCAAAAGCAGCTATCGTTTCATTAGGATTAAAAGAAATGTATATTTGGACGTCATCTGCATAAAGGTGAAACTTGCAATGAGAAATACATGAAGCTATGTCAGTGATATATAATACAAAAAGCAGTGGACCAAGGATAGAACCTTGCGGTACCCCTCTATTTACTGGTAGAATATCTGATATATATATGATATAAATGGATGAAGTTGTCACTGTCTTACAAACTTACATCCTACCGCAAATGAAACTGTTGCCTAAATATTTCAGGCCTCTGGCATATACATGTCTCTAAGACTGCAATAATCTTTTAATGACAACCGAGCCCAACGGCATAACGTACCATCCAAAGCACGAAGAACAGTTGTCAACAAATTATCGCTATATATCTGTACACCAATCAATAAAAGAATGTGCAGTAGCCACTTTATAACCAAAGTATTCAACGGCATGCAGACCACAACCCAGACCCAGTTCGCGGCGACAGCGTCTGCCCTTCGGCAGATCTGGTCTGGCGGCTGTCCACTGTCGTGCCGGCAGAGTCAGTACAGTCGCGTCAGCGGGTCCAGCAACCAGCCCAGCAGTCAGACGGGGCCATGCCGGACAAGGCCGGTGCAAAGCGCTCAGCCAGGCCACAGCCAGGAATGTGCTTGCGAGTCCTGTCCTTGCGCGCTCATTGAGAACTTCCTCAGGTTTGTGTTTTCTTTAAACAGACTACGTCTCAAAACCAGATTGCGTCGACAGCTGATGCAATACGGCAGATATGGTCCGGCCACTGCCGGCTGTCTTGTCGTCAGAGCGAGTATAGCGGATTCAGTGGCCTCAGCAGCTTACCGGCTAGCGATGAGGGGCCGTGCCGCCTGATGCCGCTGACCAATTCCCAGCCAGGGCCCAGCAGTGCGGCACCGCTACAGAATTGTGACTGCGGCAGATCATGTCCTTGTACTCTTTTCAAGGACTTTTTCAGGTTTGTTGCAAACAATCATCTCTTCTCGTGAACAGTTTTTTAAAAACTTATATAACAATATTCCTATTATTAGAAATACTTAGGTACTTAAATATTTTTGTCTCTCGTTTAGGAACCTAATCTTTGGATTTCATGAAAAAAAGGTTTGTTTTTAAAACACCAAAGATTGGTTGGTTACCGATAGAAGCCATGTGTTTCCCTAAATTTTTTATTTAAATTTTCATTTTAATACTCGTCGACTCGCTTTTGAGGCCGAGTTGTATGACGCTGAGGTGATCATTAGGCAAGAATGGGGTGATTAAGCCAATACTTATCAATTGTAGTTGACTTGATTTCAAGGATGTTTGTCCCAATGTTAGATAAAGGCCCAGCAGCGAGACAGTATATAAGCTAACTATAAGTTTTATTATCCATTGTTGTTGTTAACAGTAACTGCAGACCAACAACGAACATGTACACGCAACTCGTCGACTGTTCCATCAACTGTCTTTACTATTGTGTAAAATTGGTAAGAACTATTTCTATCTGTCATGAAATTAAAGAAAATGAGACTGGATGGTCTCTAAGAGAAAATAAAATTGAAGAATTTGATGACGCAACCCTTTTTCCTTTGCGTTAATCTAGCGGCAATGATCTCATCTCTTATTCCGAACCAAAGTTCGTTCAACATTTGACATTTTCAATAGAAACGTGGAGAATAGTGGCTCACCACAGATACACAAACAGTGACAGACATAGTGAATCAGACTTTTCTAGGTCGGATCTCACTGTTAGTCTTTGACCTGTTTCCAACAATTGAATGCATGATGAAATCGTTAGAGACTACGTTACATTTCGTAAGGAACTTTTGCTGATAGTTCTCACCCTTCACCTATTCACAAAATCTCGTAAAAATCTATAAAGTAATTTTTTATATCCTTACTTTTCACAGATTAACGACGCATACAATTACTTATTGAGGGTTGCTGAATGCCAGGCCACATGTCAAGAAATGGAGGCTCCTGCTAGAAATGTACGTATTCATAATGTGACCAAGCTGTTCAAAACTTGAAATATACAAATAGATTTGGAGGGTAGTCGAGGACCTCGAACGGAACACACGCATAATTTTAGTCGTGCTCATTATTAAAAGAAAAAGTGTGTTTAAACTTCGCGTATCATAATAAAACGCATATCATTCGAAAGTACAAATAACAAAAGAATAGGTGGTGATATTGTTTTTGCAAATAGCATGTGATAAATTAGCGGAAATACAAGTCAAAACCAGGAACTGGCGCGGTACGTGTTACATTATAAATGTCACAAGTGAACTTTCTACCCGACACAAAGTGCAAAGTTACCATAAAAAACTGTTGCCTAGGTACTTATGGTTATTGCGCAGTCAATGGTTGAATACGGCTGCTTGGTGCAGTGGCGAGGAGGGCGGAAAGTATTCGTGCTTGCTGCCTGGTAAACGCGGTTCAAGACTCACATACAAAGTGCATAGTACTTTTTTGTGTTTGGTTCTATTTTATTTTAATTGTCTTTCTTTATTTTTTTATTTACATATATATTTTTTTTGGTTTAATTTTTTTTCAATTATTAACTATTGAAAGAAGGAAAAATTTTTTTTTTGTTTTTTTTTTGTTTTGAATAATGTCTGACAAGGACATTACTTGTGCTGGGTGTCTGCGGCCAATAAGCGACCAACGGTTTCTATGCTGCAGTTTATGTAAACAATATTATGATATATTATGTGCAGGTGTCGCAGAAACTAATTTTTATAATACTGGTGGACACAGGCGGATATGGACATATCCCCTCTGCGTGACTAAGCAACCCAAGAGCGATAACACTAATACACCGGTGCGAGCTACCACCGAAGCTGTCACTCTTCGCAGGGGAGCGAGAATCCTGGACAGCCCCTCAGACCAAATGGATATTTCGGTACCAGATGCTCACAACACAGCACTGAGTTTTGCTGTTCATGATAACACCTTAGATAGGTCAGATCAACTCATGACTGAATTGCGATTGTATCGAGAAGAAATGGCTGCAACAAGGGTCCAAATGAAGAAGTTAAATGACAACATGTCAAATCTCACTGCTAGACTGGAAGCTTGCGAATATCGGGTTAATCAACTAGATGAACGCATGGAGCTTTGGAGAACCGGGTCGAGGGAAAGATGTTGGAAAGCGATGCAGATGGATCTCTATTGGCCACTATCAAACAGCTTAAGTCTGATCTGAGCGAGCGTGACCAGGTGCTCATAAACGATATTGAGTTGTCCTGTATCCCGGAGCAGAAAGGGGAAAATGTGACGCACATAATATTGACGCTGGCGAAAAAACTGGACGTCGACCTCAAGGAGCAAGACATTGTGAGCGCTACTCGTGTGGGGAGGCCTATAGATGCAATAAATGTGTCAACCCGGCCACGGCTCGTCGTGGTGAGGTTTACCCGCCGAACGTTGCGCGATCAGATGCTGCAGATGGCTCGTGTGCGCCGCGGCGCTACTACTGAGGGCACGGGTTTATATGGCCCTCCGTGCCGCTTTTATTTCAACGAGCGACTGACACGGACGAACAGATTGGTATTTCGCCGCGCCCGCGAACTGGCGGCACAACGCAACTGGCGATATGTCTGAACTAAAGATGGTCGAGTCTTTGCACGCCAGCATCCGAATGGTCCCACGCTACCGTCTGCGAACGGAAGCTGATATACTGCGTGTTTTTGGACCTGCTACAGTTGGTTCTCGTGAATCTACTATTAGAGATGAATAACTTGTGTGTCTGTAATTATGACTGCTTGTTTTCGCTTCTTGTAACGATTATAGTTAATTTACAACCGATTCTTTGTAATTTTTGTTATTTGTATTTTATCCCTAAGCAATGTTTTAATACTGAAATTAATAAAAAGTGTTTTTTAATTAATAATTTTCAATTGATTTTTTTTGGTTTTGGAGGTTTGTGTTTTGGTTCTGAGCAATGTGTTGTAACTGAAATATGTAATGATAGGTATTTAGTAATAGTTGATTTTATATTGTGTAGGAACATGTCGTGTTACTCACAAATGTCTCTAACATACAATTTGATCAAAGATGTGTCACTTATAGGTCTCATGACTTTCATAGCCCGCATACAATCTATAATTCAAAACTTTGCCGCGCTTGTACTTCTATTTGTTTTTAAAATATTTATAATTAAAAGAGAAAAGTTATAAGAAAAGTAAGTATTTGAAATTGGGGTTAATAAATGCGAGATCTTTAAATACGGGGCAAGATGAGTTGATGGCAACGGTTGTAAAACACGCTCCCGACATTTTAGCGGTAAATGAAACATGGTTATGGGAAGGGCAGGAAGTGCTTGCACCAAGGATACCAAATTATAAATTTATACATAGACCTAGAAAAGATAGACGCGGTGGTGGAGTCGGTTTCTATATAAAACAAGAACTTAAAGTTCGCAAACAACACAGTAAGGCTTCCTGGATCCACCATGGCGGTTGACACCGCATATAGACCAGAAAGTGTGGATCCACATGTAGGATATGACGCCTTGAGTGAAACTTTGAGTTGCTTTTCCGCTTGTGATTATACTTGTATCATGGGAGATCTAAACATCAATTTGTGGAATACCAAAACGTCACGGTCTAGTGAGTTTAAGATATTCTGCGACCAGCACAACTTACAACAGATAGTACATGAACCAACTAGAGTGACTGACAAAACAGAAACACTTATTGATGTCGTGATGACTGACGCCCCAACTCGTTGTAAAAAAGTAACGGTTAAATACACAATCGAAGCTTGAGTAACCATGCAATGGTGCTAGTTAACACAAAAATTGAAAAAGGTGTTACCAAACAACCTGGCCCTAAAAGACTTCTTTTCTTTACCCCTAGCAAATCCAGCGACATGTACGGTATAATATCCTATCAAAATACAGCACGTAGACCTATGCTATTGATACACGCGAGCACTTATTTATTGTTGGTTTTTAGATTTGTGTGGAATCTGTAAAAATTTGTATGCAAAATTAATGTGGAAACATGTATGTCCTCTTGGCAAACACTATTGGCAAACTCTTTTGACATCTCAGAGTACAGGGAGTGGCTGAAAGCGTTGGTTATGGTCTAGGCCTCAACTAACTTAGGCTGAGCCATTTCCTTTTGTCTTTCCTAATTTTTTTTATAAATTATTTTTATATAAATAGGTTTTTAAGTATTAATTGTATTGTTTGTACTGTAGATTTTCTTATCTTTTATATAAAAATGTAGAAAGACAATAAATATATTTCTATTTCTATTTATTTTCGAAATTATATATTTTCGGATAAAAGCAGTTAATGATTACTTTGATCTACTAGATGAGATATACTTTGATCTACTAGATGAGATATACTTTGATCTACTAGATGAGATATTCACAATTTTTTATTGTATTTCAGTCAATTAACCAAAGACGTCAACTAGATGCGAATGAAAACACCTTCAGCTTTGGAAAAGATGAGAAAGCAAAAATGTCAGATAAACTCAAGAGGCTTGCAGACAAAACCAACAAAGACAAAAGTTTAAGCTTGGACAAAATTGATTCATCATCTTACCGTGAGATTAGAAAATCAAGTATAGAACAAATTGCAAAGCCTTCCAAAGTTATAGAATCAAAAACTAAATTAGGCACAAGCAAGGAGAGCGATTTAAAATTAACAGATGGTCACCCGCCACTATGTAAAATCATTTCGGAGAGTAGTTCACTACAGTTAGACGGATCGAAACAAAACTTGACCGAAGCAAAGAAAAGTTACTGTTCTAAATGTGTTGAAAAAGGTAGGATATGTATTAAAGAATGCCCAAAAGCAAAACAAAAGTGATCTAGTGAAACTTATTCATTATCAATGTCAAATATGTAAATAATGTTTATGAAATAAAAGCTATATACATTCATAAGCATCTTCAATAATTTATTGTGTACACTGGTTTCATTTTTCATATAATGGGACGGCTGCGTACCGTCTGGTGTTAAACAGACACCAAAGAGTATTAACGCTTGCAATCGTATGAAAAAATACTGAGCGTTGTTGACTAGACGCCTCAGTTAAATGTCTCTATACCCACTATGATTTGAATCCTTTAAACTGCGACACAGTAATCCAGGACGCTGCTCCTATTGGGGAGAAATAAGAGTGATAACCATGCTAACGGTTTGGTGCGGGAGCTTCATCTGTACTTTAAACTATACAGGGTCTAAAAAAATCAATGCGAACGTTTAAGGGCGGTATCTATACATCATTCTGAATAAAATGACAAAAAATGGGCTCCAGTTTTATAGTGATATTTCAAAGTTATGTTTTCTAACAAACTAAATCAATAAAAATAATGCATATCATGAAACATGCTGTATCTTTACTAACACGCACGCAAGCGTCAATAAAAAGATAGTGTACATACACGCACACAATTGAAAAACCATTGTATGACATTCATACACACGGCTATATTTGTGTGCGTGTAGTACAGCTTTGGAACGGGTACAGTACGGGGCAGTACGGGTTTGGAAAGGGTGTATTTTTTGGAGAATTATGATAATGTTTTGTTGATTATCTCGGTAACGAGCCTGTAGTTTTAGACCAAATTTGGTGAGCATGCTCAGTGTGATGTATAGATGCTCCCCTTAAACGTTCGCTTATTGATCTTGTTAGACCCTGTATAAATCTGTATATAGGCTCTAAAATGTATGTCCTTTTATAACTCAAGAACGGCTTGACCGATCTTGATGAAAAGTATAGTAAAGTAGTAAGAACATGAGATTGTGCAAATGATAGGCTATAAAAATATAAAAAATAAAATTGAAATATTCGCACAGCGAAGCGGGCGGGTGGCTGGGTGACGGCTAGTCTGTGTATAAATATGTAAAGTAAAAATTTTGTGCCCCTCTTTGAGCTCATTGCACGCACGGAGGAGTGTGATATTTGATATCTTTGTACTTAAAGTTAAATGGAGAAGGAGTCCCGATTTTTTTTTATATTGGCACGTCATAGTGACTACATCCTGCCTGATGGTAAGCAGCCGATGCAGTCCAAAATATGAGAGCACTCCCCACTGTGGAACAAGCATGGTAACAAGCGCACCCATTCATGACGTCCTGCATAAATGCCGTTTTAGGCCCCGCTTAAAAGACCCGGGACCGCTTTATTACTGCAGTACCGTTGGATAGTACCATCAATGGTACTAGTGACACACACTATAGGAACTGGGAAACACATGCGCCGGCAAAGAATTCCAAAGCCGAATAGTCTTACAGAAGAACGACTTGCCAAATTTTTTGGTACGAGTACTGATTGTCTGTACAGTATGATGGTGGTTCCTAAGACCAGCACGTGTAGGTAGTCCGGGAGAGGAAAGGAGAGGGCGGGATTAGATCAAAAAGCTCTTCAGAAAACTCTCCGTAGTGATTCCAGTAGAAGACACTGAGTCACTATGTCTTTTCGTTCCTTTAATTTTAATTTCTTATTAACTATAATTATGGAGCCACCATGAATCAAGGGTCAGATGCAAAAGGCAGTACTCCTTGACACGGCACGTATTGTCAGGAGGTTCCTCACTCTGCAGCCCTGACCACCGGTAGCTTGGGCCCTGCCTCGCTGCTGGCGGTACTCTAGGATTAGGTTTTTATAATGTTTTATTGTTTTTATATTAAAATATTGTAAAAATCTAGTTTTAAGAATAAAAATAAATATAGAGTATATTAAGAAATAATAAGACTAGGACTATTGTCGCCAATAAACTGATATCTAACTGAACTCTTCGGGGAAACTGAAGGTTTTGTTTGTGCAATTATGGATGAAGTTATGCTAACGAATAACTACCAGAAATATATTATGATGGACGGGACGGTTGACACATGTCGGGCATGCCACCGTCCGGGTGAGTCTATCAGACATATTATTTCTGGCTGTTCTCGTCTGGCTAACGGCGAGTACTTGCACAGGCATAACTAAGTGGCCAGGATTATCCACCAGCAACTTGCTTTAAAATACAAACATGTGGATTCTGAGGTACCGTACTACAAGTATGTGCCCGACCCAGTTCTCGAAAATGACCATGTCACGTTGTACTGGGATCGATCTATCATCACCGACAGGACTATTGTAGCCAATAAGCCAGACATTGTGGTGATAGATCGATTAGCGCGCCGCACGATGATTGTCGATATCACCATTCCCCATGACGAGAACCTCGTGAAAGCTGAGAAAGAGAAACAAATCAAATATCTCGACTTAGCACATGAGGTTGTCGACATGTGGAGTGTGGACTCGGCTGTCATCGTGCCGATTGTTGTTACGGCTAACGGTCTGATGGCCAAGAGCCTCAATCAACATCTCATGAGGCTCTCGTTAGGCGGCTGGATCAAGGGCCTGATTCAGAAGGCAGTTCTCTTCGATATAGCAGGCATTGTGAGGAGGTTCCTGTCTCTGGAGCCCTAATCACCGGTAGTTTGGACCCTGGTCCCGATGCCGGCGGACCCCCATTTTTTATATTTTTAAATGTTTGTTTTGTTTTTAGAAAATATTTAAAAATGTAAATTGATATGTAAAAAAATAAATAAAGAGATAATAATAATAAGAGGTGAGGTTCCTCACTCTGCAGCCCTGACCACCGGTAGCTTGGGCCCTGCCCCGCTGCTGGCGGTACTCTAGGATTAGGTTTTTATAATGTTTTATTGGTTTAATATTAAAATATTGTAAAAATTTAGTTTTAACATTACATAACAATTAAATAATCTATTGTCTTAATTTTTGACAATAGATTATTTAATTGTTTGGACAGCGAAGTTGCTATGAGCGTTTACGCCGCACATTAGCGCCGCCAATGAAAAAAAAACATATCTAGTAATTAAAGATAGAAAATCAAATTATGCTCAACAAACTATTTGAATGAAGTAATTACGCATTTTTCCGTCACCTAATGAACATCTGACATGTTATGGTTTAGTTAAATAAGACGAAACGGCCACTTTTAACTATAGTCTAATTATTAATTCACTGGAGTAATCTGACGTTTACGGTGTTCCCAGTTTCTGATGAACAGAAAATAGTGTTGTGACAAGAAGATTGACATCAATTAGGTACTCACTCATTCATTCTCATAACGTTCTGAATCAAATCACATTACTCATTTTATTTACTTTATTAAGAAATCTCCTAGGCCAGTTTTATTTAATCGATATAAAAATATTAACATTGGTACCTTTAAAGGCCAAGAAATGATAACTTTGAAAAGACGAATTACTCGAATTATATAAAATTAAACAAAAATGCAATAGATATATTTTGATTCGTCGTCGTCAGACAGACGGAGATGAGTCGTTCATGAATGAATCCTTCAATTAGACTAGTCCACTTATCAAGTATATCACTTAGTTCGCACTTCACTGAAGGAGAGTAAAGTGAACAGATAGATTACGAACAGCGCGTGCGAAAACGAGACAGTTGCACCGGTCGGAGTCGGAGTCTGCCCGCACTCAATTTGACGTCTTACGGTATGAAACATTATTATTTTTACGGTTTATTTCTACTTGATTATTAGTTGACGGCGTAATTTGTTTACGTTTTGAAATTTGATTTTGTTGTCTATTATTCAAGTCTGCGTCAAAATAGGAATGAGCGCGACCCGTGCTGCATGCGACAAATAACATTATTTAGTTTTAATAATTATACTGTTGACGATGCTTTTAAAAGTAATTGTAAATAGTTGATGTTTTAGTTGTCGTAAAAGTAACCCATGTGAAAATTCATTCGGAGACAGAGAAAGTGCTATGTGAGAAAGTGATAAAAAATGTTTTAAGAACGGGTCAGAGTGGTTTTTCATTTTGGAACGGGATCGAGTGATTATTGACGTAAAACGGTACTATATTGTTGAGGTTATCTCCATTTCAACGTTATTAATTTATAGTATTCTGCTTTGTCTTAATTGTTATTCAGTAAATGGTACTCCTACACAGTGGTTAAATCTGTATTTTTCTTTCAAAAAGATGAACGATGTAAAAATTGCAATAATTAAAATACTTCCAAATTTTTCGAATAATAACAGCTCCCAAAGCAAAACAAACACTGACAACTAAACTGGCAGGTGAAATTTCTCGGTACAAAAAGACATTCATATACCTACCTATATATTTAATTAAGTACCTTTTTATAATAAACGTTCCTACTGACTTTGTGTGAGTGATCTGAATGACAATGAACGAAACGCATCACTAGTACAATAAATGTGGCAACATAATTTTACAATGTGACATTAGCATCTGTCAGATTACTCCAGTGAATTAATATAACGCCGTATTTTCTATCTCTAATTACTAGACATGTTTTTTTTTCATTGTCGGCGCTAGTGAGCGGCGTAAACGCTCCTACAAGAAAACTATAAAAGCCATCATAAAACAAAGGCCTATGTCGAAATTACAGAATATTTTATAACCTCTGCTATATTATCCACCGGTCTTTGACCCAGTGCTCCCGGGTTCGATTCCCAGTGGAGGGTACATGTTTGCTTAAAGTCCGCCTGGCTAGCTACCACCACCTTATCGAAGTAATATGTCACCATAACAACGCTATTGTTGCTTATTATCGCCCTTAGCTTTGTCGAAAGCTAAGGGCGATAGTAGAGGTCAGAAGATACTGTCGGCCAGAGACTGCATCCAGCTCTTCTCCAGTTGTAGCGGTTTCCGTTCCACTGGACCAAGAAGGGTACGGACGAGAGAGTGCGCCTGCAGTTGCGCGTCTGCTTGTGCACTTTAATATATCCTGCGCAATTGACCGCTTCTCACATCACATTGTTGCTATCATTGCGCGCTATACAACGGCAGTCATAGTCAACGGTTATAGAAATAACGCAATGTACTAGAAATCCGTTCGCTGCGTCGCAAAACGCTCGTACTCGTGGCAGAGCCCTACGTACCTCCCGCTTCGCGTACCTACCGCAGCCGAGGACTCAGATAAACGGTCTAGCTATAGTTCCTTAGTGGTTAACCTTTTCACCGCCCAACTATCCTGCACGCGATGTCCCGCTGTACGCCAACGTATAAATGTATAACAGATTCTATAGTACGAAAGCAAGGATGTATTTTAATAAAGTAGGTACAAAGAAGAACTTCTATAGAAGTGTTGGCGTGGACGGCACGAAAATCTCGAACTCGGTATCAGATCCAGAGGTTTGATTCCCAGCGGGTTTTCTGTTTTTTTTATCCCATACCAGAAAGCACTTGGCATTAATCTCACCTGATGTTAAGTAATGATAAGACTTAGGATGGAAGCGCATTTCATCTGAAATCCTCAACTACTGGGGAACTGGCTTTCTTATCTCAGTTAGAGATAAGACAGTTTGTCCGAACACAAAATGCGTTGTTATGGCGACATATCACTCAGATTAGATGGTGGTAGCTAGCCAGGTGGACTTAAGAACAGTCAACCAAGCCAACCGAATCCTGGGCCTCTTGGGCCGAGACCGGTGTACCCGCCTTCGTAAATTAAAATATTTATGTACTGTATTGATTTGTGAGTATGAGATAGTCTTCGTCCGGTCCGCATACAAGTCCTATGAAATCAGTAACATTTTTGTAGAATAAATTTATTAAAAACTATATTTAGAAAGATTTAACGAAAACTCTTCACTGTAAATACATTGTGTACATTTTAGGCAAATTATCACACTAATATTATAAATGCGAAAGTTTGTGTGTATGTATGTGTGTATATTTGTTGCTTCTCTTCACGCTGCTACGGATGGATGGATTTGGATGAAATTCGGCATACAAATAGTTTTGGACTAAAACATAGGATACTTTTAATGCCGATATTCCCACGGGAACGGGAACCACGCGGGTGAAACAGCGAGCGGCCGCTAGTCATTTTATATTTTTCCAAACCCTTTTTTCATTATGGTATAAATATTACTACTTCTACGATGTCCGCCCACGACCGACTTTAAGTATGTAGAACTGATAATCGGACCGATTTCTTCACCGAGCTATTTTGTGACTGACTTTTTGTAAGACTTTTTGCAACATAAAATTCCATACGTTTCATTTGACCGACAAATAAAAAAAATATAATTTAAAATAAAATAAAAATAATTTATTTCAGACCTGGGTCCATAGTGTAAGTAACATTCTTTAACTTAGCCTATGTTAGTGCACATTATTTATTTTATAAAGTTATTATAATTAATTTTTGTGTCTTTGACGAGGTGGACGCAGGTCCAGTGCCGCATAATGGTACTATCTACGTCCAGTCTCGTCGCGACTGTCCTCAGGATGCTGTTGGCTAATAAATCAGTCACCGATTTTACAATAGATGGTAAGCTGTTTGTAGTTAAATATTAAAGTACATTGTAGGCCCTGAAAAGGGCGCAGCAATCATATTGAGAGGCGACTTACACGATGTTTATGAAAAAACAATAAATTAATTATTATATTAATTAAGTATTTTCTATGGTAAGACAACCTCTATCATCTGAGATTTATTCGTTTTTATAGTTTATGATTAAATGTTTTTGATGGATGAACGTGAAGAAATGTCAAATCTTTATACCAAACTAAATAAAATCAAAAAGTGTTGAACAACGCGCAGCGCTATACCAAATTTTACAGTAAAAATATGAAAAATGATAAAAAAAAACATGATATGTAAATTCAATTCGTCGCAGTTAAAATAGAGTAGAAGGATAGTTGTGAGATGATATGATTGTTACTATATAGCATTTTTTTGTATCTGCCACTGTGCTGCCACTGCATCAACTGGCAGCAATGCCAGCGGGTAAGAAAAACGTTATTGTGCACAAATAACAAAAAAAATTTGGTCAGTGTCCGAAAGTGTAAAAGTGAAAAAGATTTTTGTGCTTCGACGGCCGCTGCCGTGTCACGCCCGCTTGGTTTTGGTCACTGTCCTGAGCTAACCTTACCGAATGTCTAACCCATCCTAAGGCTACCTTGCTTCGCTCCAGTGGGCAGGCAACTGGAGCGGAGCAAGGCAGCGGTGGGGTGACCAAATATTTATCATCTCGAGCTCCTCCGTCCTTTAAAAGGTTTTTCAATGCTTTAGTATTCGGCGGCAGTCGCAGGTTCTGTCGATTGAAAGGGGTATCCAACCACTATAAAAACCAACCCTTATCAATTACTAATTCGTGTCGCCGATTAGTTGGCCCTGGCTGCATTAGCCTGCAGTCGTAACCACCACTCCGCACTGGGCCCCAAATAGGATATTTAGTACTTATTGCACATTGAGCCAATGGTGGCGGCCACTAGACGCGACCACAAGCTGCGGACGAGTTTTTTTATACATTTTGTGCGGCATCGGCGCAAACCGAGCGTTCCAGTGGCCGCGTTCGAGCCACAAGCTGCGCGAGTCGCCCGCGCTCGCTGCTAGTGGCGGCCGCGTTTTGTCGCTTGCATCGCGCGCACACTCGGCCACAGGCGGGACGCGGGTGGGGAGAAGCCGGCTGGGCTTCTCCATGCCGTTGTTTGTTTTGAATTCGACGACGATTTCTACGTCTTAGTATAATAATCAACAATAACGAAATCAAGAGTGTTTCCATTTCACAAACGCGTTTGACCCCTGCCAGTTCTTGACGAAAATTACTTAACGGAATTCAGCCAAAAGTCGTGGCTAAGTGGCGGCTGCGATTGGTGGCCGCGTCTAGTCATCATCATCATCTCAGCCAAAAGACATCCACTGCTGGACAAAGGCCTCCCCCAAGGATCTCCACAACGACCGGTTTTGTGCTGCTCGCATCCAGCGGTTTCCCGCGACCTTCACCAGATCGTCGGTCCACCTTGTTGGAGGCCTGCCCACACTGCGCTTTCCGATACGCGGTCGCCACTCCAGGACTATCCCGCCCCAGCAGCCATCAGTCCTGCGAGCAATGTGCCCTGCCCACTGCCACTTGAGCTTAGCAACTCTTCGGGCTATGTCGGTTACCTTTGTTCTTCTGCGGATCTCCTCATTTCTGATTCGATCACGCAGAGAAACCTCAAGCATAGCCCTCTCCATTGCTCTTTGAGTGACCTTGAGCCTTTTTATGAGGCCCATAGTGAGCGACCACGTCTCAGTCCCGTATGTTATCACTGGCAACACACACTGGTCAAAGACTTTCGTCTTGAGACACTGCGGTATATCGGACGAGAAGATATTTCGTAACTTACCGAACGCTGCCCAGCCTAATTGGATTCGACGATTGACCTCTTTGCTGAAGTTGGACCTACCTAGCTGGACCGTTTGTCCCAGGTCCCGCGTCTAGTGGTTTGATTTAATAGTCGCTTTTAGTGGCCGCTACTAGTGGCGTAGTGTGCGCCCACCTGTATTCAGTCTGCAGAAGATTCAATATTCCTACAAACATTTCATTTTCAGATGGCAAGAAATGCTCCGTGCTATGTGTAACTAAACTTTTCCTGTTTGCCGTCTTAGCATTATTCATATTGGTAAGTGCTCTGGGTGCCTAGTGTGAGTTTTGTTTAGTATCCGTATTTATTCGATTACGTTTGTTAAAAACGAAAATTTGTATGACAAAATGTTAACTCTTCTGGTCTGTCGCTAGAAGGCGCTGCTTTAATGCCATACTTGTACGGTGCTTCCGTACAGCCTTGAAATGATAATAGATGTGATTGATAACAGTTTATTGAAACTAAAAATAATATGATAATTTACAATAATGAGTAAACGCGACGAATGCTAATCGTGTACTGAAAATATTGCTTGCGCTGAAACTTAAAGTAATTATAAAATAAATGCATATTTAATGTGAAATGCTGATACGGCGCAATGTGCGGTCATTCACCGTACAATACTAATTCTCGTTTTCGTTACCGTGATCATATGTAAAATGAAAGTCACACTAGGCACCTGAAACCAGTGGATATTATCATCGTAATTAGAATTATATTATTTAAAAAAAGCATTATTATCTTGATTTACGACCGGTACGTCGGTGCGTACGCCGCAGTCACGAGAATATTCCGACATTGGAGAAAGCGCACTTTAGTTTTCTCAATAAATAAATCGCATTAGTTCCTTATGAACTTCAGTCAGTCAACGGTCAGTTAGTAGACTGCATTTTCTGTTATAAAAAAAGTACCAATTTTTTGGAGCTTCGGGCTTCTGGGCTTGCCCTAACCTCAAGCCCCGAGCACGCCACTGAGAACTTATATCTGGATGATACGAACCCTATTCGATTTACCCGTCTTCCCAAATATGTCTGCCATAGGATTCGTTACATCGGAATTATTTGTAATCTTACTAGTAGTAGTATAAATTTTAATAATTTGGGAGCTTTCTACTAAATTGATGTTTCTGTTCAACTCGACCAAGTCTTAAGTTTAATTTAGGATGTTGTTGGGGCTCCCACACTACTGCAGTGCGTCAGGTATGTTCGCCGATACTAGCATAGACGACTTCCACACTATAAGGCTAAGCGTATGCTGGGACGCAGGCGACGCAGCTCAGCGCAGCGCAGAGCAGACGAGATTTTGTAATGCATGGTCGTGCCGAGAGCTGCGTACGCACGCCCCCGCCCGCCGCGGCGCAGGCACGTGCGACGCAGGCATGTCTGCCCTGCCCTGCGCCTCGTTGTAGTGCCGGCACAGATTTCTGCGCGACGCGTGCATGTCGACACATGTTTTTTTACCATTTTATTATAATTTTGTAATAATGACAGAACAATTATCAGAAATCTCT
The DNA here is from genome assembly GCA_947562085.1 of Eudonia lacustrata. Lineage (NCBI taxonomy): Eukaryota > Metazoa > Arthropoda > Insecta > Lepidoptera > Crambidae > Eudonia > Eudonia lacustrata. The sequence continues at coordinate 22,975,706 of OX387319.1, read as the reverse complement.
CGATAGTACAAATTATCCATTATTTATTAGAACGCCTGAAAAGTAGCAACAACTCACATTATCAGACTCTGACATTGACATTGACAACTCATGTGTCCGTGCTGTGTCACTTACACAATTACACACTTAAAATTTTGTATTTCTTGGATCATAACTTTTTTGCCTTCTGGATCCTATTGCGAGTCTATGTCTCAAAAGATTCCTTAGTCCTTCTAGTAATTAGCCTACTAAATATCAGCTGCTAATATCTGCTACCCTTGATATACGATTCATTTATCTAATGAGGATGAGTGATTATGTGCAAATAGCCATTATTAACAAATGACTTAAATGAGGGTACTTTGATAAGAAATATATTGATATTGATTACAAATGGCTTACTTGTTGTTTTGAAGTCATTAGTTGTCACTTGTTTGCGTCAATAACCACTGGATTTTAAAATGTCAGTTTTTAATATTACAAATAGTGATCTTGTCGAGATTGTGTTATTAAGTGATCGTGAAGTACACAAGCTCAAGAAGATCGGAATAAGGACTATCGGCAATACAGACTATCTCATTCCCGAAAATGCTCCCGCGAGTCTACAAATGAAGACATTATGAATATGCTACTGGCTTCGTCTGATCCGTTCATCAACAAATTTAGGAGTAAAATCACCAAAAAACATTTAGATCTAAACCAAGAAGTCTTAGACTTGATAAAAGAGTTAAAATATATTTTATATTTTATTTTCGTTAAATTAATATACACATTAAACTAATACAACATTTTTTATTTATTTAAAAGCTATGTTATGCAGTGAAACATACATAACACTAACAGATGTAATTATTTCCGCACTCCTATATAAAGCCGACCACTGTGGGCCGTGAAGGAGGAGAGAAGCGCCCAGGTACATGTCTGTACCTGGTATAGAGCGCGTGTGAACCGCTTCTACGTACTCTTGTTCTACGAGTACGGTGTCTTGGGCAGTATGGTGTCTTGGGCGTGTTGGACACGGGTGCCATTACCCTGTATGACTCAAATATGTATAATACTAACATATTTTTTTAAGTTTCATGGTTACTAACATACATATGGATGATTTGTTAGATGTATTTCCGATATTTTTATATTCTTGTATAAAAAAATCCGATCGTCTTTTTTCACTGTAGACAAATTTCCGAACGCCTTATTTCCCATAGACATATTTTCCGATAGGTATATCTATTTTCTACAGTATAAAATATTTTTTTAAAAGTTCTTTTTTGTATTAATATTTTTGTGCCTACATTAGTTTTCCAATAAACATTCGTTTCTGTGCTGTAATGATGATATAGTGTTATAACTAATAAATTTTCCAGTGTCTACCGATGGGTGATCCTCATGATTCGTGCACGGAAGGAATTCATCCAAATGGTGGCATATCGTGTAAAATACACCATGCGGTATTAGCGTAAGTGAAAATTAATTTAACGTAAATTATTGTCGAGGGGAGTGGGAGAATTAAGAAAAGATGGATTGTGTTACCGGTGATGATGAATGTGAAGTGAGTGACTGTACAGGTGACGACTGATAGAAGAGAGTGGAAGAAACGTACATTTTGCGCCGACCCCAAGTAACATGGGACCAGGACTGGAAGAGGAAGAAGAAGAAGAAGAAGAAGAAGAAGTGATTATTGAGTCTTTAATTGTAACACTGAACCGGAGACAGAAATGTCGAGTTTGTTGTGGATCGTGCTCGGTGGCGTGCACTTGGAGACGCCTATGTCCAGCAGTGGACTAGTAGGTATAGGCCGATGATGATGATGATTATGATGATGATGATGATGATGATGATGATGATGATGATGATGATGATGATGATGATGATGATGATGATGATGATGATGATGATGATGATGATGATAATGACTTTCTTGCGGCTTGTATGAAGATCGCTACTCGCTATCCAGGTATACGAAATCATGGCTTAGATTAGTAAAATTAATATTGATTGGGGAAAAAGTCTTATGTATATGGTTAAAAATGTATTGAAGAAACTTGACAGTTTTGGATAGTCTGAGATGTGCAGCCGTTTGTACTTAGTTAAATATATTTAATTTACAGTGCAGCTGAGAAAACTCTACATACTGTGGACAAGCTGTCTTCCGTGGCCATTAATGCATTGTATGAGGGGAAAATACAGGTACCGTATTGAACTGTAGACAGGTATGTGTGAAAAGAAAGGAAATCAAATTTTTTTCTATCTTATATGTAGCTATTTCATTTTTATCAAACAGTATCGGATTAGCACGAACATCCATCAAAATTGTGACATTTACATCACGACATGTTAAGGCGTGGAGCAGTTTAGTGGGTCAGTCATATCCCATGCTGTGTCCAACCACACAAATCTCCACGGTCATAGCAACGACCCTCGTTTAGAGAAGAAAAACATTTATTGACACACACACACACACATACACACACACACACACACACACACCATTTGCGATCCGACCCTTCGGAGACTCTGGGAGGGCACGCACGGGGACGCGTACTTTTAAGTGTGCGATGCCGTACCCTCTAGAAATCCTCCGAAGGTGATTCGTTTCAACACGGCTTGAGGTACCCTTTACGTACCTCGCCGCCCCTAAAACAAGCCCGGTGAAGCTGAAAATGCCCCTCGGCAATCAGCAGTCTCTCTCAAAAAAAAAAAAAAAAAAAACCATTTGCAGTACAGTTATAGACATTACAAAAAAAACAAAAAAACAAACATAAAACAAAAAAGGTCAAAACATCTGGGATTCTACATTATGCACGTTGCTTAACTTGCACGATTGCAACCTGGACTAAGCAACCGCTGCACACTACTCAAAACATTGGGTTGCACCACTTGAAAAATAGTCTTAGATTTTTCAGATAATACCTCTGCATTGAATTACTGTCGAAGGCTCGATTTGGAAGAGGAAGGTTTTGGAAACCATAGTTTTGCTTAAGAAAGCATTATTGTTATTATTTATTATTTTGTTCAGTGGCATGCACTCGGAGAGGCCTATGTGACGACCTCCTTGGTCGAGTGGTTTGTACACGGTTTTCATGGTGTCGCCATCTCTGAGGTCCCGGGTTCGATCCCCGGTCGGGTCAATTCAGAAATTGTTGTTTTCTAAATTGTCTCTGGTCTGGGTGTTTTCTATATCGGTGTATGTATTTAAGTATTTTAAGTATGTTTATCCGTTGTCTAGTAACCATTTAACGAGTTTCATAACGAAGCTTCTCTTGGGCTGGATAATTGGTGTGAGTGTAGGAAGTTTATTTATTTATTATTTATTAGTTTATATGTCCAGCAGTGGACTGACTGATATAGGCTGGTAATGACTATGATGAAAGGAGCTCGACGGCACCGGCGCCACCCGGCGCAGTGGTTTAACAAATCTTCACAAAGGTCGGTCATTAGATGGGTGACCAATATCTTTTCATCTCGAGCTCCTCCGTGCTTCGGTAGGCACGTAAAGCCGATGGTCCCAGCTGCATCACCAGCCTTTAACAACCACTAATCCGCACTGGATCTATGTAGTGGTTTATGGCCCGTTCTCCCTATCTATCTATAGTGTAGACTCGTGCACCAGCAGTGGGTACATAGAATGTGTTCGTGATGTAGTGATGAGATGAATATTGATGATGATAATGTGCAAGGTTTTTTTTATTACAGGTTTACTCAACATTATCGACGTACGACAAAGATTTCTGCCGAGTTGGATGCCTTGGCGATAAAGTAGGTGTGAACAATGAATATTAATTATATAAATTAGCTTAAGGTAACATTCATTTACTTTTTCTGATTTTTATTTATTTATTTGGGTACTGAGTTTCATTCACCATTCGATCGTCTTAAGGCGCTGACAACTATGAAAAAGCGCTCACTGTCGAACTACATACAAGCTTAAGGCAACAAAAACTATCGATAATTGTAATTTGTTACTCCGCGAATAAAGTACTTGGTTATACATTTATAAGAAGCACTGCTATTCAAAAAATAAAACCATGCATTTGCTTCATCTATTAAAATGTGTTTATTTCACATTATTTTAACGTAGGTACTTTTTCAGACGTTCAGATCCATATTTTTATTTAATTTTTAGAGTTTATTTTGTCTATTCAAAGCTGCCTACTTATTTTTATTTTTGACGTCAAGATTAATTGATACTACAACCTTTGGATGTCAAGACATTCGCTGTGTTAACCATTCCATGCAGTAATGGTTCGACATCGAGACATTAGATGTTGCGACATTCGATGTGGCGTACCCTCGCATCGGTTCTATGACCGTTCGACGCACCATTTTCGCTGTCGTGGCATTCGATGTCGCAGCTTTCGATTTCATGTAGGAGGAATCCCAAGGATGGGCAATCGAACTTCACACTAATCATTTCTAGACTGCGTTTGATGCTGCGTTTGTGGTAATACTTAGGTATGTTCTGCATAAAAATACCTTTTCATTCGTGTAAACATTATTTCTATTGAGGGTTGTCTACCACTACTCATCACCGCTGTAGCATGTGCTGAGGCTGGGGCCTAGTTGGCCACACTTCGTCTGTCTTTGCTTTGTATTGTTATTGTGAGTATCGTGTGATTTTGTAGTGTGTGCCAGTAAATGTATTTCATTTCATTTTTCATTTCATTTCATTTCATTTTACTCATTCTCCATCTTGTTTTCGTTCTCGTGCTCAAATGGTGAGTGAAATTCGTGCTAGGCACTCAAATGCTATCAGCTTATGTGATGCGTTATGATGGCAAAGAACAATTATAATCAGCGTTACATCGTAATGCTGCTAAGGCAATTTTAACATAGTAGACGTAATGCTGCTAAGGCAATTTACCTTTTAGACATTTTGCTTCTTCGACTTTATACAACTTAGACATTGCTTTTAGACATTTTGCTTTAAAGACGTTCTGCAAGTTAGGCTTTCTGATCATAACTCATCGTATAGTCAGTTGAGTGCAAGCGCAGAGTGGAGTGGAAAGTCGTGAACTATATACGTTTGGTGTAAACGGGACCTTATAGCGTTTGCTTGCACTCGAAATTGGGTTCGAGACGCCCGCCGTCATTATATTTTGGCATGATGGCTTCAACCTTAACATTAACATTGCTTGGCGAAAGATCTAACAGACAAGGCAAGTCAGAGTCTAACATTAGATATGTCAAAACCAATGCTATTACACTCTGAAAAGGAATTTAAACGCTATATCCAAAAACTGTTGATCGAATTTATAGTCGTAAACCAGCGGCTTGTAAGCCCGTAGTTACCGAAACCAGCGGCTAGAAACGAATAACCAGCCCCTTGATACTGGGTAGATACCCGAATTGCGCATCAAAAAAAATAAAATTATTGCTTTTTTTATTGTTAAACTCTTATTTTTGTTATACAGTAGCACTTATTATGTTCTGCTATTTTTTTTTTTTTTAAATAAACACCGAAGACACCGTTTATAACTACTAATTTACTTAATTCAGAGACGAACAGGAAACTATGAAACAACATTTGTGTTTAGGTGGTGGTGTATGATAATTATAAGAGTAAAGGTAGCTAAATTAGTTTACTTTGGATTTATTCATCATTATAAACCAAACAAAGAAATACAACTAAATGCTTACTATTAATAGGTATCTGTCCACACTTAATTCATGGATTCACATTTCCAAAACATCTCTGACAAATAAATTATTAAAATAGTCCTATTCCACTGCTGTGTCACATTTGTATGAGAAATTGAGTTTTTAACACATAATACAGATGCAAATGACATTGTTTATGTCTATTTATGTTAAATGTATCCTATAGTAAATAAATCAGAAGAGAAACAACAAAAACAAAAAAATAATCATGTGAATATATCAATGAAATGTAAGCAGCCGTTTCTAGCCGCTAGTTATCGCTAGAAATGATAATAAGCCAAATAAGCCGTTTCTAGCCGCTAGACTAGAAATGTTAGTAACCAGCTTCACATCTATAATCTAATCGTAATGGTACGAAAGTTAATAAGCAATGGACCATTATGCCGAATCGTTGTTGACCATAAACACAATTGACCAACAGTTTACTCTTTAACCTTTTTACCGCCAACAACTTCTATAGAAGTTAGAGATTTTCGTGCCGTCCACGCCAGCACTTCTATAGAAGTTCTACTTTGTACCTACTTTATTAAAATACATTTATACGTTGGCGTACAGCGGGACATCGCGTGCAGGATAGTTGGGCGGTGAAAAGGTTAAACATCTAGTGATTGTTAATGCATGGGGCTTAATTCTTTATAATTCACAGGAGGGTATTCCAGAAAAGTCACTACTCCCAGCACTTCAGGCACACGACGCAAGGAGTAATAATAAACTTCTTGTGTGCGAGATGTTATATATTATGCTATGGACAACATTGTTTTTACTTCTAGGACGGTGATACACAATTGACGGAGAAACGATACGTTTGCCGGTGTAAGAACAAGTGCAGCCCAAGATTATAAATTACTTGTAATTATAAACTGTATTTGTACGTCAATGTTGGCGGTTCCTAAATAAAGATTATGTTAAGAATAATATTATTTGTTGTTATCAATAAGTTTATAAGGATTACCTACACCTTATTGAATGCCAATTGGGCGAAAATCAAATTTAAGGAACGACAACGATTAATCGAATTGTTATTCTATGGAACGTTTATAACATCGAACGTTCAAAACATCGAACCTACTAATGATCAAACGTTTATGAGATTGAATTGTTATTATATCGAAAATTAAATTATATTATGATTCAATTCGATTAAGATTCAATTTCGAATATGACTACCCGAGATGTCGCGTAGTGCATTTAATGTACCACAGTTATTTTCTGTGGCTACCATTTAGTGATGCGACATTGCTGAACTTAACTAGCACGATCGATACTTGAACGCGATAACCGCTGCACCATCGAGCTGCTCAAGGTGCTCCTTCGTGTTTCCATGACAACAAAACAAGCAAATCATTCGTCCGCTTAAGAACACCTGATGATGACGCCTATAGAAGCGCCACCAACCGGGTCCAATTGTAAATCTAAACCATTCTCGAAACCACTTGACCACACACAGAAAATTTCATCCAAATCGGTCCAGCCGCTTAGAAGGAGTTCAGTAACATACACCGGGACCCGACCGCGAATCGAACCCGGGACCTCAGAGTTAGCACCGCCCAAAGTCCGGCTTGTAAGCCACTCTGCTACGGAGGTCGTCATATGAAGTTATATATATGTTTGTCTTTTTATGTACTGGTATAAGCGGCCGCTCGCGGTTTCACCCGCGTGGTTCCTGTTCCCGTGGGAATATTGGGATAAATAGTATTCTATGTGTTAATCCAGGTTATAATCTATCTGTATGCCGAATTTCATCCAAATCCATTCAGTAGTTTTTACGTGAAAGAGTAACAAACGTCCATCCATACTTACAAACTTTCGCGTTTTTGATTTTAGTAGGATTGTATTCTACTGTATTTGCGCACTTGCTCTCACTTGATCTCCTTCTTGGGTTCCTGAACCAACCTTTGTATTTTATATTTTGTGTTTTTATTTCTGATGGAAAGTGTCCTTTTATGATAGGGCATTTTCCAATATTTATGACGCTGTAAGGGAGAAAAGAGCTGGACACTTGCTGAGTTTCTTGCCGGTTCTTCTCAGTACAAGATCTCCTGCCCAGAGTAGATATACTTACGAACCGATTGCATAATGACGTTCATAAGAGCTATTTGTAGCCTAAACAGAATAAACTATTTTGAATTTTGAAAGGTTGTCTGGAAGAGATCGCAGCGATAAGACCGCCTTGGCCCATGCTAGCTTTGAAATGATGTGTACCTGTTTTTTGTTCTTATTTGTGTGAGCAATTAAGTATTTATCTATCTATCTAATGCTTTGGCCACACTATCGCGGTATCGCGAACATTTGCCGTTTTCACGACAAGCAATAATTACATTTTTGACCGTGTTCTGAAATGTGACTATTGCTTGGCCCGACTTGTCAAAATGTTCGCGATACCTGACCGTATTATTAAGAGCGTTTACGCCGCACACTAGCGCCGCCAATGAAAAAAAACAAATCTAGTAATTAGAGATAGAAAATGAAATTATGCTCAACAAACTTTTTGAATGAAGTAATTTAGCATTTTTACGTCACCTAATGAACATCTGACATGTTATGGTTCAGTTAAATAAGAAGTTACAGCTTAAAACGGCCACTTTTAACTATAACGCCGTATTTAACTAAACCATAACATGTCAGATGTTCATTAGGTGACGTAAAAATGCTAAATTACTTCATTTAAATAGTTTGTTGAGCATAATTTGATTCGCTATCTCTAATTACTAGATATGTTTTTTTTCATTGGCGGCGCTAGTGTGTTGCTTAAACGCTCTTAAGAGCATCATCAAAGCTATCACGTGTGGCGCTTACACCTAAGGCAGGCTTTGTACAATAAAAGAATAAAAAACACCGAATTACCGATACAGATTATAACGACGCAAATCACTCTTTCTTATAGATAAAGGCAGGCCACACTATGGAGTTGGCACAGACGCTTGTACGTCTAGCACTGTCAAATTCCTTCAATACATTTTCAAGCATATAGTCATCATCAGCCATATGACGCCCACTGCTGGGCATAGGCCCCCCAAGGATCGCCACAACGATCGGTCCTCATGGGGGGAGGATTTGCCATAATCGCCACGCTTGGCAGGCGGGTTGGCGATCGCAGTATGGCCTACTGTTTGAGGGAGGCGCTGCTGCCCATCTCCTGCAGGCGGATTTCCCTTTGTCGCCTTCTACGACTCCCACGGGAAGATAGGGGGTAATGCTATTCTAAGCCGGCATCACACGGCAAGCCGGTATCACACGGTAAAGCTGGCATCACACGGCAAGCCGGCATCACACGGCAAGCCGGCATCACACGGCAAGCCGGCATCACACGGTAAGCTGGCATCACACGGCAAGCCGGCATCACACGGCAAAGCCGGCATCACACGGCATCAAGCATATAACTTATGCATAAAGTTGAAAGTCTATTGAGGAAACTTGACAGTCTGGTAGGTCGATGTGCAGGTATGTGATCGTCGGTGGCCGTATTGAATGCGTAAGAAGGTAGCGTTTTGTTCAGTCAAAATGCCGGTAGTAACTATGATCCGTGACAGATAGTATAGTATATAGCCTATAAATTGTCCCACTGCTGGGCAAAGGCCTCCACATCATTGAAATCAAGTCATCGCTACAATGGATGGGTAATGGCTTAAAATCGGTTGGTGATCCAAACCCGGGCTATGTATCGGAAACAATCCGAGATAATACATATTTTTTTGCCCGACCTGGGAATTGAACTCGGGACCTTGGTATTGGGCCGAGCGCTATGCCATTCGGCCACCGAGGCGTGACAGATAATTGTAATGAAACAACTTTTAAGGATCTACTCTACCCTTTGCAGGGTCCGTGCTCACAGGGAGACATTCTCACTGTGACCACCACTCAATGTGACGTTTCGAACCCTTTGCAGGGTGCAAAGGGTTCGAAACGTCAGGATAAACATTATATAAGTAATGTGTAAAATAAACGCGAGTATAGATCCGTAAAAGTTGTTTCATTTCAATGTGTAGTGTTCGCGTAAACTTTAGAAAATAATACGTGACAGATAATTTCAACTTTTCTATATCCATACTTATTGTATTTTCGTACGAATGCTAATGCTTATTTTTATTATAGGGGATCCTGATGAACTTATGAGTTCACGAGGATCCCCTGGGGGATCAGGCTAGGGGATCCTGGTGGACGAAACGAACAAATCCGATCAGGTTAGGATTGATTTCGGACGTGTACGCGCGTAGACTCACGACTAGCGCGCCTATGAGTAGCGTAGAGTCAAATTCGTGCGAAAACGCATATCCAATCCATCCACTAACCGCCTCTTTGGTTTAGTGGTTAAGACCACCGGTTTAGACACAGGGTTCGATTCCCAGCGGGTTATATTGTATAACTAACAGTATAACTAGATGGACTAACCCTTTGTGTACTCGGTTTGAACTTTGGTTGGTGGTAGGGCTTGTTTGCCCGCCTGGCTAGCTACCACCATCTCATCTAAATATGTCGCCATAACATCATTGTTTGTAGCACTATTGTGTTCCGGAAGCTAGAGATAAAGTCGAAAGTCAAAAATGTTTATTCAAATAAACTTACGAAAAGTGCTTTTGAATCGTCCATAAATTTTTTACCTACTACCGGTATTCAGGACCTCTATTTTTTAGCTGTGGAGAAGAATGGGCGCAAGAAACTCCACCATAAGATAGACTGTGCCTTAAAGTAGGGGATTCCTTGTGAAGAATGCTTCCGCCTTTGGCCTTATCATCATGAAGGCCAAGGTGTTTACCCGTAAAAACAATACTTATATTAAAAAAAACAACGTGTGGCCGGCCTTTATCATTTCTTAAAAAAATGTGTATAACCCTCTCCGTTGGCAATAAAATCGACTTTACGACTTTCGACAATCGTAAACGGGCGGCGCATAACGCAACAACAACAGTTATTTCGATATTATTATTTTTGACTATTTTTCTTTAGCTAGCGAATTATGAGGGATGTCAAATGTCGGTGTTGGCTTTACATTCTGTTTACTATGTACTTGGTGAGTGATAGCTGATGAATATCGTTATTTAATGGAATATTTTGTTACCTTATTAGGGATAGATCGAAATGTTACTTTAGTTACTCCAGCAGCGCCGCCATTTGGCGTTGGATTCCCAGCATAAGCAAATTTGGAAAACCAAGTAGGTACCTAGTTACTTTCTGCGAGTAGTAGATTCCTCCAGTTGATGTAAAGTGATTATAAGGCCAACGATGGAAGCACACTTCGCCCGGCAACCTCAACTATTTCAATTTCAATTTCAATTTCTTTATTGCTTTCTCATATGTACAAAAGGTCTTAAATTATAAAATTAGTAACAATATGAACCCTGTCGGGCATCTCTAGCTGCCGGAACACAATAATGCTACAAACATTGATGTTATGGTGACACAAGATGGTGGTAGCTACCCAGGCGAACTAACAAGCCCTACTAGCAACACCAAACCGTGTACACAAACATGCTGGGAATTGAACCCGGGACCTCTGGGTCTAAACTGATGGTCTTAGCCACTAGACCACAGAGGCGGTTATCATTTGTTTAGCTTGAATCAGGGTGCCAAGCGCGAGTTTCTTTCACCATTCGATCACGTTAAGGGTGCGCCGTCCATAAGTGACAAGTGTCATATGTTTTATTTGAAATGTCGTCGTCCAATTTATTTGATGCCGCGCGGCCATACTAATTTTGTATGGGGAATTTAAGGTGCTTAATTAAAAATAATTATTTAAATAACCACTTGATGAATCGAAAATGTAGTCTAGCAATTTGTAGTTTATCCATTGATGATTGTTTAGACAGAATCAGAGGTACAATAATTTAGATAAACTATAAGAAATCTACTAAACGCCGCCACTCGTTTTCATGATTTTTGCCCAACTTTAAATGATATTGTAGAAAAAACTACAGCGTGTTATGAATTTATGGTTCTGACAAATTGTAAACACGTTCCCTATGATACTAAATATATATTTTGTTCATTTAATACGATAGTATTTTTAATTATATCTACTTAACCGTAACTGCATTTTTGGCATTTTTTGGTCGGCGCACCCTTAACGAAAACGACAATTTGTATGGCAATTTTAACTCCTCTCGTATGTCGCCAGGAGGCGCTGCTTCAATGCCGTAATTTTCGTTTTCGTAAACGTAATCGAATGAATTAATTGAAAGTAATTGAAAGGAGAGACGGTTAGCACTCCCCTTGACAAGGAAGTGGTACACTGCGAGTTGTGCTCTTAGTGCAACGAGAAGTGAGCGAGCTTACAGCTCCGGTAACCGATCTGGATATTAGGTAGTGGACTATACGTGTCCACGGGGCAACTAGCTCGAGACACTAGTCTTAAAAGTACCGGATAAAGGATGCGTACCGGCGTGTTCTGATCTGGCGTTATGACCTTACGTAGATGGTCCCTTGTGTTTGCGTAAGGATGTCTGACACCTAACTTTATAACCGTGAGGTTGGTGGGGGGTGTCAGTATAAACTTTAAAGTAGTATGTAGCAGGATGTCCCCTTGACAAGGATGGAACACACAAAATGGTTTAGGCACAACTTGACCACATTTTTGTAAACAAAACACACTAGGCACGTTAAGCCGTTGGTCCCGGCTGCATTAGCAGTCGTTAACAACCACCAACCCGCACTGGGCCTGCGGCCTGCGTTGGTTTACGGCCCGTTCTCCCTATCTATCCATATGGAAGGCTCGTGCTCCAACAGTGAGGACATAAAATGAGCTCATGATGAATAAAAAAAACAAAGAAAAAAAAAAACATAAACGTGTAAGTTAACAAAACTCACACTATAGGCACTCAGTTCAAAGTATGTCGATATGACGTTGTTCCATCATTGTAATAATTTATGTTTTGTGGATATATGTATAGAAAGACTATGTTTATTTTCATCATGACATAAGGTAATAAATTGCGATGAAATGGGGAAAGAAGATGTGGATAGAGTTATAGAAGACGAACTGACGGAGAAGCTGTGTAACGATCTGCTGCAGAGCATCGAGAAGAAATTCCAGGTCGACCTGCAAAGGTAGTCTCTTTTTTTCTTTGAGAGTTTGCTTATGGCGGCATTTTCAGCGTCATTTTTTTTGGCGGCGAGAAACTTAAAGGGTTCCTCAAGCCGTTTGAAACGAAGCACCGTCGGAGGTTTTCTAGAGGGAACGGCATCACGCACTAGTGTGTCCCCGTCCCGTTCCAGGTACATGTACCTGGTATAGAGCGCGTGTGAACCGGTTCGTCGTGCCCTTGTTCTACGAGTACGGTGTCTTGGGCCTAAACGAGTGTGCATGTGTAGTGTATTATGTAAATGTGTAGTGGCATTTAGAGGAATTAATCCCTATGAGGTTAACATGAGGATTTAAAATAAAACCTTTATTTTACATACCAAGAAGATACATAGAAAGTACAAATTACTAGCTAATAAAGTGTGATAGTACAGTACCTAGAATCTGAATACTTTTTTTCTCTTTATGTTGAACTTAGCTAATGGGTGAATCAACTTTTTAGGCACTTCCTTTACGTCCTCACTGATAATATTGAAAAAAAGACCATAAAAATCTTTAAACTGAAAAGAACTTAGGTTGCCTAAAAAGTTAGAGCTATTCCAATACTGTTTTTAATATCATATAAATGTTTTTTTTTTATTATTATTTGTCAGTTTCGTAGTAACGCAGTTGAGGAAAAATACTCCACATAGTAATAAACCTTGTCCCTGATGGTACTCTTGATGATACTTCTCTACATAACTTTAATAAGTTACATAAGAAGCTTGTATTTTTACATTGTTTTTAGGAAGAAAAACAATCACACTCTTATTCAAACCGTACAAACTCACAATTTTTTAAATTAATAAATTTTTAACAAATTTTCATTTGTTTGTCCCTAACACTAAGTAAAAAATCACATCCACTGCGTTACCACTATAATTCACAAATTTTCTGACAGAGATGGCGTTATACGCGTCACTAACACTAGTTCGTGTGTCTAGCCCTTTGTACTCATCAGTGTGGCAAAAGTTCCCGATTTATCGGGAGATCTACTGGTTTCGGCTCTTCTTTCCCGATATCCCGATTTTACGACCTAATCTCCCGAATTTCTATTTTGTTTCTTTTTACTACTAAGGTGGCAAACAATTTTTAAGACGACAACACTAAAATTAACCTGGTAACACTAAAACAATGCAATGGGATATCGAAATGACTTTAAAATAAGGTTCATTATTGTTTGGTGAGTGTATGGGGGAAATTCCCTAAAAAATAGATGTTCAAGTACAAGTTGCTTGGCAAATGTACTGAGATGTTTTATATTTTATTATCGTTTCGTTCGTTCGCAAGTGCACTAGTTTTGTTGTGAATTGTTGTGCTGTACCTAGGTACTTTATATTTACTAACAATGTCCGATTCCGATGATTCGGATGGGTGAATCGGACCCCAAGTACTAGTACTGGAGCTAAACGAAAAAAATACTCCCAAAATTATAAAAAGGAATGGGAATCACGACCAGAATGCTCTAATTGGCTTAAAAAAAGTCTGAAAGGAAAAAACTACGCAAATTGCAAAAGTTGTAATAAAGATATTAATATTTCTTCTGGTTTCAACGCTGTTAAAAGGCAGTAATTAGCGTAAAATATTTTTTTTTTAATCTCCCGATTTCTCCCGATTTTTGCCTGGAAAATTTACCGATTTTTAATTTTTTGACTTTTGCAACACTGGTACTCATTATTCGACACGGTCAACGTCGCTTCGATTGGTCATCAGTGTGGCGTGAGCTCTCGAGTGGTGCGCGTGGGTTTATTGTTGGTGTACTGCGTTACCGCCAAAATCTTGGTCAATATTATTACTTTTTCAATGTTATTACTAAATATCGAAACCATATTGGTCTGAGGTCAAAGTCGATGCCGTAAAATAGATATTAATTTAATGTAGATGCAGTAATAGGGTATATTCCAAAATTCTTCTATTGCGTTACCAGTAACGCCAGAGAATGTAAGATCACTTCCATATGAAAGTGCTCTTACATTCTCTGGCGTTACATGCACTTAAAGGTATCAATTTCACAAAAGTAATAGGTTTATGCTACAACATTTAAACTACTGTAAATTAAATATTAGGTCTGTTAATTATTATTATTATTACCGGTTATTGGACAACCCGGCTGTGAGTTTAAATCTGCCAGAGTCAACGTTTGTGCTTGTTACTTAAAAAGAAAGGCATAACGGGAACAGATGATCTTAATATAATAATCGAGTCAACAGTCTGCTGTGCCAATCAATCCAAAAAAATCGTAACACCGGAGAAAGAAGGCAAAGTAGTTGCTTACTTTCTCAGGCGTTACCATTTTTTTCTCTTGCGTTACCAAAATGTCCCTTGGTTATTTTTAAGTTTGAAGGAGATTACTTCACAAATTATTTTTCTTTAACGATAATATGTTTATAATTAACTGTATTAAAGTTTATCACATCCTAATGTTTATAGTGTTTGACGCTGATTGTTACCTTTTAAGATTTATATCGAAGTTAAGTGTTAAAATGTGTCCAAAGTAACGCAGTGGAGGTTCAACTCAATATAACTTATATTTTAAGTATTAATAAATGTTCCTGCCTATGCAAAAAGACTGCGCATAGACTGTAATAAATGATTATTTTCTAATATTCAGAAAATTGTGTTTTCATTTCTCGAATTAACGTTTTTAAAATAGTAACGCAGGAGATACATAATGCTACTCTTAGTCACTTTTTGCCTTAAAACTCAATAAATAGAGTTTAGACATTGTGGCACATACTAATTTAGGATAATATGATAATCATATTTTTGAAATATGTTGCATTTTTAAAAATATCATCATAAAATATTATTAGTTGTTGTGTAAAATTTTCTCCACAAAGGAGTGCCTAAAAAGTTGATTCACCCTAATACCAAAAACAGAAGCTTAAATTGAGATTAGAAGTTGCTTTATGTTTTTAATTGTTTAAAGTCAAAGTTATGCTTCCGTTTTTTTATAATGTTTATAATCATTTAAATATTTTTGATACCTACATACTTCGCTTTACTAATTTTTTCCACTCCATTTTCATTTATTTCTTTGGGGTCAGTAGTGACACCATGCGACTGTTTGTGTGATTTTCTTAATGCGCCTAATTAAGGGTTAAAATAAGTAAATTATATTCAGAATTTTGTAAAATTTGGCTCTAAAACCGGAATTATAACTAAAGCAATCGTCAAAGAAATCTCTATGTTTTCTCCGAAAATGATGCTCAGTGAAATTTATTTTATTCAAGGTCAGTGGATATGGTGTTAGTCAAGATAAAGCTGCTGCTACAAAATGGGACCACGCACATTCAAGACCGGCTGGTGGAGCTACAGACCGTGCTCGAACGCATGAAGAACACTTCCAAGACTGAGGTTCGCTGTTACTAGTTTTCTAAAGAATATATCCCCATAAAGCACTTGACGTAAGGCCTTAGTGCTTCCCCTAGTGGAAGCGATAAGCAACGAGCTATGTGGTTTTCGTTTTTAACTTAACGTTTCTGCTGTAAGATTTATTTGAAAACACCACTTGACAAAAAATGGTGGTAAAAGCAAAGATTAAATACTTTTATTGATGACAATAACATTTTTTGTATAGTTACTTAATCGTTAATTTTATGAGTTAGATGACATTCTTTAAGTTTACGTAAACTCATGGTAATGAAATACTTTTTAACATTCATGTTTATAGATGCAAACATGCTTAAGCTCTCGTCAGAACGAGACAGCAGCCTTGGCCGAGAAGGCACTTCACCAGATGGTGGTGTGTGGGTACGCGCTGATTGGCCACGACCCTGCGCAGGCGGTAAGGAAAGTGATGGCGCTGAAGACCATGATCACCACAGGACTGAAACCCGTGAGTGAAGCAACAAAGTTTATGATGAATATAATTAAGGAGTCTAACGCGTCTCATAACAAGAGACAGATGAAAAAGATGGAAAATAGTAGATTGGGGAAAAAGTTTCTTCGCATTTGTTTAAGATAAAACAAAACATTTTTTAATATAGTTTATTTACATTTAACTAAAGTATGTAGGTGTCATTTTGTTCGATAACTTTTTGCCATCTTGTAGGTAGGGACATGATCCCATTGCTATAGAAATTTTGGGGCTTCTGATCGAAATGCCGCGACAAGTGGTTTTGGCAGTTCTCTCGTGATGTTAACCTGATACTGCCTAAATAATTCTGAAGAGACCGAAACAGGTGGAAATCTGAAGGTGCAAGGTCAGGATTATACGGCGTTAACCCGGGTTTTGCCACAGTCTGAAGCCTGATCGGCCTTTAACCACGACCTTTTTCGCACGTTATTGTCGTAAGTGATTCACTTTTCATCACCAGTTATCTATCAGCTTTTTCAAAAATGGTTCGGTTTCATTACGTCGTAATAAAGAATCACAAATGAATACACGGTTCATTAGGTTTCTTTCAGTTAGCTCATGAGGTACCCAAATATCGAGCTTTTTTGTGTACCCAGTTTTTTTTCAAATGCGCCAAAACTGTTTTGTGGTCAATACCCATTTCTTCAGCTACATCGTAACTACTACGTACTAATATGCCGATCTTGCTCCACTTTTTCAAAAATGGCATCCATTTTATTCGTAATAGCGCCCTATTACGGATAAAATAGATGCCATTTTTGACCAGAGCGACGTGCATCTTTGACATCAAAATATCCGGATTGAAAACGCTTAAACCAAATCTGTGCTACTCTCACAGACACTGCATTAGGTCTATAAACACCGCAAGATTTTTCGCGGCTTGCATTGCATTTTTACCTTTTTTGTAGTAAAATTTGAAAATGTATATAATTTTTTTATTAGATTCACTCATCTTGACAGAAAGAAAAACAAATGAAAATCACACATTTTCCTAATTTTAATTTAGAATTATCTTCTTTAAAATGTAAACTTTTAATGATACCAAAACCAGCCAGATACAAATAGTATAGCCAAAGAGATTTTATTACAAGTTCATACATACTATATCCGAAAAGACTTTTTCCCCAACCTAATATAAATTAGGAGCTAAAAACATAACAATAACTGCAAATTTAAATTAACAGCTTTTATTTAGAGTAGTGTTTTCTGTATTACTATCGCAATTACTAAACTATTTAAATTTTAGCTCCACAGTCAAAGGAGTGAGGTGCTGAGCTTGCTGAAAGTTTGCGGGCATGACCACGACTCCCTAAAGAAGGTCATCAAGTGCGTCATCGCGAAGGTGAGAGTGAGACAGACATTTTAATTTTAACCATCAAAGGTCTCGTTGTCGGAAAAGTAGGCCAGTCTAGGAACTCAGAACGACGCGAAGAAAGATTGCTTGACAGCAGTCCGTTTTCGTTGAGTGAAGTTTGTTAACATCTCGTTGTCAAGCTTGGAATGAGCTTTGAATAAGAACATCAGAAACATAGCAAAAAATAAATAAGTTTGAAATGTAGACGTTCTTTCATGATGATAAATACAAGTAGGTAGTAGTAGTAGTAGTAGTAGTAGTATACATACTACACGAGACACAAATGTTGCTTTAAAATATAATCGTAATAATGAAACACATATCAAGCAGTTTCTATATTTCCTCAAAGTTTTACTCAAAGCCGCATACCGGAAAGCGTATAATCTTGAACAGAGCGATACGTTAAATTTAGGTCAAATGAAAATAATCAGAACATTCGCGGAAAATTATTTATATCTGATTCAAAGCACCATCAATACAGAATTATGTTTACAACATTGATTTCACTGAAGTTGGGTGATTGAGGAGAATTAATGAAGTAGATTTATTGGAAGGAAGGCGTATTGTAGTAATAGTTAATACCCTTAGTAGCTGTTGCCACTTTATCCTAAGTTTATCATATGATAGCAATCGAGCGGCAATATTGATTAAGAGCGTTTACGCGGCACACTAGCGCCGCCAATGAAAAAAAAAACATATCTACTAATTAGAGATAGAAAATCAAATTATGCTCAACAAACTATCGGAATGAAGTAATTTAGCATTTTCACGTCACCTAATGAATACCTGACATGTTATGGTTTAGTTAAATATGGCGTTATAGTTAAAAGTGGTCGTAACGTCTTATTTAACTAAACCATAACATGTGAGGTGTTCATTAGGTGCCGTAAAAATGCTAAATTACTTCATTCAAATAGTTTGTTGAGCATAATTTGATTTTCTATCTCTAATTACTAGATATGTTTTTTTTTTCAATAGTGGCGCTAGTGTGCGGCGTAAACGCTCTTAATTAATAATAATAAAAAAATATATTTGGAACAATAAAAGTTGTACATTTAGTGTTGTTCGTTAATACTGCGGTTAGTTGTAAAATCTGTGTCGCAGCACCAACGCCCGTCTCCGGTGATAATAGGCGCGATCCCTATTATCACCGGATTTTAATAAACTATCAAACAAACAACAAAGAACACTACCACTTATAAAAATACTTACACAAATGCCTCAAATTATGTGGAGTTGTGTTAATGTGTACCTATGTGCGTAACTAACTATACAGTATACTAAACCCGGGGAGATTCTCCGACCACTAGTAACATGCAATTCACATCGTGTTCACAATTGCCGGGTTAAAACAAAAAAAAAAAAATTTTGCAAAGTAACGCCTGATTTCGTAACTACCGTAAATCTTATATTGTTATGATATAAATTGCAATGATTTAATCATTAACATCCATATCCATTATCCATATCTACATATCCATTGTTTCTTTTTAGTCTCCCGTAATTAAAACGGCAATGATGGATATAACTGGACAATTGATAGAAGGCGTAGTTAGTTTAACAAAACTGATGGCCCACGGTGCAATGCACGAAGCCTGTCTAATTGAAGTGATAAAAACGACAGAAGATGAAGCGTTCGAACTTGTAAAAAAGGTCCAAAATTGTTTTTACGGAAACACAACTGACATAGATGAAGAAGTTCAAAATTATATCAAAGACAACAATGCGACTATACTTGACATAGATTTTAGAGGAACGAATAAAGAAAAAGAAGAAAAAGATGATAATAAAGATATAAAAGAAATGATCAGAAGAATGCTGGCAGAGAGCAACGTTAAAGATTTGGATGAGGGTTTAAAAAATAAAATGTTAAAACTTAAAGGAGAAATGGAAGCATCTAATCAAAATGATGTAGTTGTTAATGAAATACAATAACATAAAGATGTGATGTGTTATTTTAATTATAATTGACCATTTCTTTCAATATTGATAAGTATTTCCGCACAGCGTTGAGAATTCAAAAACAGGGTTTACAGTTACAAGGTTACATTCATAAACAGCGTTAATCGAAGCAACACAACTTTATAGTCAATCAACCTTATTGTTATCACGATTAAATCATACTTTTGCCAAGCAAGTCCAATCCATTCATGCTTAAATTAACTAATGTTCACGGAATATGAGCATATAAGACTTCTTGAAAATAAGATATTTTTAGTGCTGACCGTATCGGTTCTAACATTAACTGCCCAAGTAGCAGCAAGGATTTATGTTGGTTAGAAGCGTTTAGATGGATATCTATTTTTATTAGGAAAATAGTCTGTTTTAACACAGGACGCACGTGCCACACATTTGAGTGGTGGCAACTGTTTGCACATTCCCGTTTCAAAGGATATATTTGGAATTTTGTACTTGACTCGTGTTGTTTTGCGTATCCGATACATTTTGAACTTTGGTAATGTTTAGTAGTTATAGCTTACCATGAAGGTATTTTTATCCCTGAGCAGCAAGTTGAAAAGTGTCGTATCTTTTAAAATCTATCCTACGTTTATCAATATGTGGTGGTAATATAGCTGCCAGGTTTATCAATATGTTTTTGGTGGCAATATAGCCGCTATTGCCTTAAAACTGATAAATGTTGATTTTAATATTTTTTTAAGTATCTTTTTCTATCTGTATTATAAAGATAGTCCGTGAAATCACTTAAGACTGCTCACCAAACTTTTCTCGTTTTAATCCCGGACATCCGTAACAAACAAGATCCGGATAGTGCATCGTCGGTGAGGTGAACGTCCTCTCACTTTTCAAAGTATTCATTATTTCTCGATCTGGCGTGCTGCCAAGCTTAATGGATATGATCACGCTCTGCAGACGCGTGTCAGCTGGTGGTGGCTCCGTATTCGTGTTTGTGGGTTTTAGGAATCGGAAAGTGGGTTGTTGCTAACGATGTTAAGGTGTTTAAAATTTTATTGAGATACATTGATTGCTTGATTTTTCTTGAATTTTTCATCATGAGCGTTGCTGTTGGGCAGACCATTGCTATACACTAATTTTATAGCTTGTGATGAGAAAATTTATATTGATCTACTCATGTAATAAATGTATTTATAAGAAAATTTATATTGATCTACTCATGTAATAAATGTATTACATGAGTAGATCAATATAAATTTTCTCATCAAATCATTATTTGATTAAATAACGTGCAACCAACAAAACTTAGTAAATCATTTAGTTGCACCATTCAGAATAATTGGATTATCCATTACGTCTATGTTTGAATCTAGGATTTTTACTTCATGAGTTTTATTTTCATCTCTTAAAACATTACCGAAATAATCAGAACCTTAATAGACAGCGTGAACAGAGTGAACTGAATAATTTTGTTTTGAAGGAAGTTTAAAATTTGAAGGAAATCAGATTCGTAAACAATATGTGGCATTATTCATAACACGGATTTCTCGTGTTGTTTTTAGCAACATGTTTACCTATTTGGAACTGAGCACGCGTATCCCAGACCGACTGAGTATATAACTATGCCAGTCTCTCGACATTCTTAAGATAAAGCAAGAAGCAGTATAAACTTCGTTAGTATATTTATCATCATTATCATAATCAGACCACATCTGTCCACAGCTGGACATATTCCTCTCCTAATGATTGCCACAGAGCTCAATCTTCGGCTATTCTCATCTAACTGCTGCCAGCCACTTTGCGTATCGTCGTTTCACCGCGCTGGAGGGCGTTCTACACTACCTTTACCGAGTCGTGGTCTGCAATCTAGATCACGCTATAACGTTTGCATTAATTTAATAACATTAAAAATATGAATAATAACAATGCATTAATGTGTATACGTTAGATATATAAATAATTATAGGCATGACAAAACTACAGCAGGTAAGTAAATCAAAGGACAAAGTAATGAATAGGACTCGATGGTTGCAGAAAATCCGCATACCCTATTATTCTGTCAAAATTTCGAGCTAACAACTTAAAATGCCATCATCCGAAGTCTTGCTTTAAGTCCGAAGTATGAGAAGAAGTATTGTTCACATTGACATTTTGAGAGGTAATAGATCCAGTGAATTTACATGGCGTGGACGCATTAAAATTAAAACTTCAAGGACCCCTGCGTAATCCCCTTGGTTTCACAAGCGTCAATGGGCTGCGGTGGTGGTGGTGGTGTTAAATTAATAAGCTTAAAGTCAAATTTTCACCTACCACATTCAGGACGTCTATCTTTTAGCTGTGGCAAAGAATGAGCAAAAGAACTGCACAGTTTTCATAGAAGTAACGACATTTATAAAAAAAGTGTATCGTTACCAAATCATACAATATTAATAACACATACAAAGTTCAAGAGCCAGTACAGTTAGAAGTACAATCTCTCGAATTGCGGCGGGAACTGAGGCAGTATGTTCTCTCCAACCCTACCAGAGTCGGGATATTTTTTCATGCTCATGTTATTTTAACACTTTACATTTAGATTATGAAACCGTGATAGGTGTCGATGTATCGACACAGTAAATATTTGATTGCCGCTAATAGCGTCCAAGGTTCCTGATGACGTCGCCGCGGCAGCGCCCGCGCCGGTTAGCCGCTAAGCTGCTACATTAAATAAGGAGGCCCAGAAGGCAAGCTCATATACCGCGCTCAAGTACACATCTTGCCCAAAGAGAATTTAAAGGTCGCTGCATACGTGACGGGTTTTTACACGGACGGGACGGGACGGGAAGTTTTTTTGGAGATATCGTTTCATACAAAATGTATATGCATATGACACGTTAGGGGGGGGGGGGTCCCCCCCCTACTTCCCCAAACCCCCCAATTTTGGTTACGCGGTAGTACATATTTACCATAATTTCAAAACATATGTAACCTATGATTATGATGACCTATGATGACCTATGATTGCAATTTAAAATAAATGTTTCTTACATGATTACAATTCTGAAATAAATAAAATTGTCATGAGGGCTTAGCTTATTTTCCAGCAAAGCAAAACATTCTTTTGGCATACGAAAATACTGATAAAATTTAGTCTCATCATCCAAAAGTTGTTTGTAGAGAGTATGGTATTCTCCTTCTTGTTCTCTATTCTGCCATGTAGGATGCACAGAAAATCTCCTTTTCTTGTTCAGTCGTAGCTACTTCGACGTCTAGAGCAATTGCAACTAAAGCCAATTCTTGTATCCATCTTTCCTTGTAGATAATACTAGCACGTTAGATCCGTGTCACTGTCACGGTGCGTATGCATTGACACCACGTTCTCGTCTTGAACGAGGCAGTCACGCCGTCCCGTTCACATTCCGTCCGAGTTATTTTCACGTTACGTATGCAGAGACCTTAATTCTTGCCGATTCTGTGCTGTCAATTTGTCAAATGTCAAATAGTGCAAACATTTGTTTTTGTTTTAAACACAGGAAGGCAGACAGACAGCCAAGATAGTGATGAGTAGTGTTTAAGTGTCTTTTATATCATTATTGTGTTTTTTTGTGTGTATAGCGTTTTATTATTATTTTCATTTGTCTATGTCGGTGTAATTATCATTGTTTTGTGGACACGTCACCGATTAGGCCCCTCCAGAATACCAGCGTTGCAGCAGCGTTATATCGGTGTAGCACGTGCTGAGGCTGGGGCCTAGTTGGCCACACTTTGTCTTTTGTTTTTGCTTTGTATCGTTATTGTGAATATCGTGTAATTTTGTGGTTTGTGCCAATAAATGTTTTCATTTCATTTCACACATAGACCCTATCACGGATCTCGGAACAGCTCGGAACACTCCGAGCGCAGCTGTTGCTCTAACGCGTTTGTGTGACCCCGATCCGATCCGAACCCCTCGGAGAATCTAGTAGGGCACGGCGACACGCACTAAGTAGTGCGTGATGCCGTTCCCTCAATAATACCTCTGACGGGGCTTTATTTCACACGGCTTGAGGAACCCTTTAAGTTTCTCGCCGCCTCCAAAAAAGCCCGGTGAAGCTGAAAATGCCGTCGGAGACAATCAGCAAACAAGTCACAAAAAAAAGCGTGTGTATGAGGCTTATCCTTCTGCAGTCTTGTTATTTTGTGGCCGCTGTGAGTAACGTTACCAAAATACGCAAGTACAACAGTAATGTGTTACTCGTTCATGAACGGCATGGGTATCAGGTTTTTTGGTTGCAACTTATGCGTGCTGAATCCGCTTTGGACAGAATCCTAATTCTGTATTGCCGACAGATTCCGGATTCCACAGAATTCGCTTTCGTAGTGGTGTAACTTGGGTGTAACCATGAATTATCGTAGTGTTGCTACATTTATATGTTAAGAAATATAAAGAAAATGAGCTGTGTTGACTCCAAATATACGAGTAGTTAAGTGGGACCAGTGGAAAAGTATGACTGTTGGCTATAAGATATTTAGTATCAAATGAGCAAACATGTAGTTTTAAGCGTATTGTATTACCAAGTACATTGTACAGATTTTATGTGAGAATTATTTTATTTTATTTAAGTAAGGTTATAACCCAGGTTATGTCATAATTCATATTTTCTAACTTCTATAAATACATAAAATTAAGTGTTAATTTTATGTATTTATAGAAGTTAGATTAGATCTAAGTAATCACTAGCCGAAATAAATATTTTCTTACTTTTACTTTAATTACATTAAATATTATAATATAATTTATATAAAATATATTTGGAATGTTAACGTAAGAGAAACGAGCTTAGCGTAGCAGCATAAAATAATTAAACAGCAGAAGGCAAGGCCTCGCGGGTCCTCCTAATTGTGTGGTGGCAGTTCAATAATTTTACGATCTTACTTCATTGAGGTTTACCTCAAGGTTGCTTTAGATTGGCATCCCCATTGTTACTATTAACGTTCCACAAACGATTCTTTTTCCGCAAAATCTGAAGAATTTCGCAAAAGCATTATGCACATGTGCCAATTTTGGGAGTTCGCCAGAATTTCATTGCAAACAAAAGTGCTTCAAATGACTCACATTTAATGTTCCATTTAGATTGTATAATAACGCGCACGAATTGTGCTAAAAAGTTTAATTGTTTATTTTTTAAACCGGAGTACCGGCTACATTTACTAGTGGTAGCTCCAGGATTAGTCTGCATAAAAGCGAAATCACTGACTGACACATATTGCTGACTGGCAGAGTAATCGTGGAATCTCAAGAATTCCAGCCTTATGAATGTCAAAATTTGCCAGGCATGTTTCTTAAAGACATCCTCAAAAAAGGTTTATTATGATTCCTAAAACAAAATTATAACTAGTAGCACTGTCATGTTCCACATTCCTCAGTGAGTGAAGATTCTTAGAACGCTACCAGTCGTCGGCCTATGTGCCTAGAGAGAGATGTTCCTTTGTGTAAGAGAAAAAATCTTGAAAATATTTTTTGTAGTATCCAGTTACGGTGTATGTTTGTTAAATTTTGTCAGAAGTATAAATAATAATAATAATATAATAATAATAACCTCGTGAAAGCCGAGAAGGACAAGCTCAGTAAGTACCTTGACTTGGCTCACGAGGTTACCGCCATGTGGGATGTGGATTCAACCATTATTGTACCGATAGTCGTTTTGGCAAACGGTCTTTTAGCTAAGAGCCTCGATCAACACCTTGAGAGGCTCTCGCTGTAAGGTTGGGTCAAGGGTCAGATGCAAAGGGCAGTACTCCTTGACACGGCACGTATTGTCAGGAGGTTCCTCACTCTGCAGCCCTGACCACCGGTAGCTTGGGCCCTGCCTCGCTGCTGGCGGTACTCTAGGATTAGATTTTTATAATGTTTTATTGTTTTTATATTAAAATATTGTAAAAATCTAGTTTTAAGAAAGAAAATAAATATAGAGTATAATAATAATAAAGCTTAACTAATCTACGTATTATATATGCTTGTAGAAGAAACTTCATTCCTCCTTTATCTTTATTATTCTCTCTTTTCTATTGTCTCTATATTTCTTTCAGACTGAAGAAATGCAAATACATTATTCGGTAGTTAAGTTATTAAGTCTATCAAGCTGTGTTGCCCTAAAAATGTAGAAAAAGGACTATACCGACTATAATTATTGTAATAAATAAGCGTAATAAAAAAATCAAAAACCTCGAAATCACATATTTACCAGCATCAGTGAAGAACGCGGAGTGTCTGTTGGGGCTGGACGGCACGGAGGCTGAGGCTGAAGTGAGGAAGGCTCGCTTGACCTTCGTCCACTTGGAGGCGCGAGGAGGCCGGTGCTGCGGCGGCCGGGCCCCCAACTCCAGGGACCGCTGCTTGCGGAGAACGGGGTGGGATGGCTCCGACTCTACAAGAAAATACAGCACCATACTTTTAAATAAATTAATAGTACAATGTTTCTTCTTTTTGTGCAGAAAACCATTTAGACACAGAGCTTCTAAGCCATTAGAAATAATTCATAGTGATATTTGTGGTCCTACTGAAATGGAAACATGGGATAGTTACAAATATTTTATCACATTTTGGGATGAATATACACATTTTGTTAAAGTTTTTCTACTCACTTTAGACTGTTTAAGTCACAAAAACTTTGTTCTGTCCAGTGCTTTAGTCAGTATATCTGTTTAAGTCACAAAAACTTTGTTCTGTCCAGTGCTTTAGTCAGTATATCTGCCAAATTATTTTTAGTCGAACAATTGTAAATTTCTAATAATGTTTTAAGTAAGTGAATTGCATATTAATATACTTACGAGTATCTTACTGCTAGGCAAAGCCTCTATCATTGACATCGAGTCATCGTTACTATAAATGGGTATTTGCTTATTCACCAGGCTTACCAAATGCGAATAAAATCCGAAACACAAGCCGTGATTCGGACATGAGAATTAAACCCAGAACTTTCTTGCCGGGGGCCGAGCGCCACTCGGCCACCGAGCCGTTTCTTCTTTCGTAAAGTTTCCACTTTACGAAATAGTATAGTATATGCCGCTACTATTATACTAGCAGCCGCTCGCGGTTTCACCCGCTTGGATCCCGTTCCCGTGGGAATATCGGGATAAAGGATAGTTTCCTATATGTTAATCCAGGTTATAAACTATCTGTATGCCGAATTTCATCCAAATCCATTCAGTAGTTTTTACGTGAAAGAGTAACAAACCACACAGAGTAACAAATTAATCCATACTTACAAACTTTCGCGTTTATAATTATCCTACTAATAATAATATATTAGTAGGATAGGATCTTAGAGCATTAAAGTTGGTATAATGCTCTAAGGATAAGATAGAGTAAATTTATTGATTCAAATTTTGAGAGGGCCAAAACCTCAGTCACAATGACCACAGACACTGTAATGAGTCGAAACGTCATTGTCAAGAGTAAAATAATATCTACAAATAAACTACTCTGTTCTAATTTATACACATCATCATCATTATCATCAGCCTATACTTGCCCACTGCTGGGCATAGGCCTCTAAGCACGAACCGCATTGACAATACACTACACCATTACACTTTGTAGTCT
Organism: Eudonia lacustrata; assembly: GCA_947562085.1. Lineage (NCBI taxonomy): Eukaryota > Metazoa > Arthropoda > Insecta > Lepidoptera > Crambidae > Eudonia > Eudonia lacustrata. The sequence goes on along the minus strand of OX387319.1, from coordinate 22,948,324 downwards.
TTGATACAGAAACCACATCAATTATTGGAAACTACAACCGAAACCAAAATTATTTGGTGTCATTGTCATACCTAGAAAGCTACTCATTCCGTTGTCAGATTATTATTTACAAAAAACAAGTCGTATGAGCACCAGCTATTATTTCCATATATCGTATTATAACATCAATAGCAAAATCGTTTAATGAAATAGCGAGAACTTCTTACCATAACATACCTATCTTCTCAGAAGAAGGTTAATGATATAGCGATAACTTCTTAGCATAACATACCTAGCTCCTCAGAAGAGGGTATGGTGAGAGTGAGCGCGGGCGGGGCGTCACTGTCGCCGCCGTCGCTCAGCGAGCGTCTCCTGGACGGCACCACGTCGGGGGAGGTTTTACTGCCCCGGCCCTTCTTCTTGACAGATTCTCGATGGGTCTGGATGATGTCGCGCATCTTTCCCCACGGACTTTTGTGCAGCTTGTTGGGCGATGGTGATGTTGAGCTGTCATCCTGGGGAATTATGGGGAAGTTTGATACATCATACACCAAGAGACTACCTCGGTAAAGCGACTGGTCGACGGCTAGTCGGACGTCCTCGTTACGGTCGGAGGGACGTGGTGGAGCCCGACCTCCGTGAGGTTAATGCGGGTGGGTGACTGGCGTGAATCCGTACAAGAACGAGATAAATGGTGAGCTCCCGTCTCGGAGGCCAAGACACATTTTGGGTCGCTGAGCCATAAGCTAAGTAAGTAATTTGATTTAGGTCCAATAATCTCTTCAGGCTAGCACTGCCAGAAGCATTTTCATTATCAAAAACTACTGTGCAAACAAAACTTGCTTTGTGTGTCTCCAACGATCTAATATGGTGAATACTGATGATTGCTAAACCGGTGATCCGAGTCACCCTAGTCCCTTCCCTTCCCTTCTCCCAAATCCCTGTCGTGAACCACGGGTCTGGACAGGAAAGTGAGCTGGAGTGGAGAACCCCACATGGACAACCCGCTCCTCCCCGGGTGCGATGGCTATGTGGTGTGGTTTTCCACTGTCCAAAAGAAAGATGGTTCCTTGTGCGATTTGGTTTCCTTGCGCAAGGTCGTCTGACACCTTTTTCCAACCTTACGGTGGGTAAGGGGTGTCAGTATAAACTTTAAGAAGTGTATACCAGGGTTGTCAAAAAAAGGACAATCTCTAATGAGCATAATCAGCATCAGAAACTACTGTGCAAACCCTATGAATTGTGGTAACTTCTGCTCATTTATTGTCCTGACTAAAGAGCGTGCCATACAAGTTCTGGCATAAGCCAGCATAAGCTAACTCGAACAAGTCACCTGCGGAGGAGCGCGGAGGAAAGAGCTGCTGTTCATGTCCAGTGGCGCACTCTTACGGCTCATTCCTAAAACAAAACACAAGACGGTATTATGAACGAGTAGGTGAACTTATTTTCATACAAATATGGGTACCTATTGAGAAAATTGTACGTAAATTTTGTTGAGGACATAACAATTCGAAAAAGTGGTGACCAGTGTTCGCACGAGTTGGACAGAGCCACAGAAGTGCATTAATTGACCCACTAAGTATGTCAATATTGCGGGTTCAAATCCCGCCCGTGGATGTTTATTCAATACTCTTTTGGATTGTTAATTCCTTGTAATAAAATTAGCGTTTCAAAATATTGTTTTTGTGTCCATGGTGAATGGATGTTATATAAGTAAGTCGGTCATTGCAAACATTTGTCAAAGAGGCGCAATCTTATTTTTTTAGGGAATTATAAGAAAGATGAAGTTGTTAACTCGCGGGGAAGTTAAACAGCGGTTCGCCTTCATCACATCTAATAATTTAATGACTGTAAGGCATTGGTGAAGGTGAGGTGACGATCTGGTGAAAGTCGTGGGTAGCCGCTGGATGCGAGCAGCACTCAGCAGGTCTTTGTGGAGATGCTTGGGGGAGGCCTTTATCCAGCAGTGGAAGTCTTTTGGCTGAGACAATAATGATGATAAAGGCCAAAGATGAAATCGGAATCTTTAGACGCTAAGAAATCTCTAACAAACCGACGTATACCATTAGAAAAAAGTACTTTAAAAATAGATTTTAAGTGATTTCAACACAAAGCTCATATTGCTCTTCACGTCACATATAACCGATTCAGTGTTTACCCGAAGCCAAAGCCAGTCTTTGATCATACCATTGCGATCACTTTTGAGAAACTGCTGAAATCGTTCCAGCGAATATGTTACGACATTGTAAACACGGGGGCCTATCGTGAAAATCGTCTTATCGAACCTAGTTATTAAGCGCTATAAATCACTTCAGTTGTTTATATATAGCTTCACTAGCGACTGGTTCATAAATAACATAGGTACTACAAGAAAACATAACATTAACAACGCATATGTAACTTTTTAAACTTTCGTTGTAGCTTGCTTACATTAAGTAATAAATATTTGCGAGATTATTACCATGTTTTTGTTGCTTGTAAGTGTTCCATAATGTGGTACAATGTATATATTTAACACATAAAAAGCAGACGATACACGATACGATAGATACGATACGATACACTCTTTAAAAAGTACTTTTACAAAATGAGTAAAGTTGTAAACTTGTTTTGAAATTTGAAATAATGTCACTGTTAAATATGACTTGTGTCTTTTACTATAGCTGTATTCTTGAATGTATTTCTGACCGTTCGTCAGGTTTTGGCATGCAATCTGTGATTTGTCTGGCCAAGCAAATCTGCACACCGAGGAATGCATTATCACCAGTTTGCGTCCCCACTGCTGGGGTACGAGCCCCTATGGATGGATAGGGAGAAAAGGCCATAAACCACCACACGGGCATGCGGATTGGTGGTTCTTAACGACTGCTAATGCAGCCGGGACCGGGCTTTACTTGGCTTTCGAAGCATGGAGCTCGAGATGACACATTTTTGGTCACCCATCACCTAATGCCCGGTCTTTGCGGACCTTAGCAATCGCAGACGGGGCGCGTTAACCACTGCGTCATCGAGCTACGAGGAATGCTTATTGCAAAGCATTGCTTCAACGGATGAAGAAATGTGTTACATTTATTTACGTAGAAGATTATTGAAATTCCTCAAAAAAATACGAAAAGTACCCGATTTGGAAGAGATACTACCACTAACTGTATATTACTAGTCCAACTTCTGCGTGTATAGTCGGTAATGAGGTGAGTTTTTTTTTATGTTAAAAGGAGGCAAACGAGCAGGCGAGTCACCTGATGGAAAGCAATCACCGCCGCCCATGGACACCCGCAAAACCAAAGTAATCGCGGATGCGTTGCCGGCCTTGAGGAAGGAGTTGGATCCTGAGGAGGGAGTAGCAATTGGGAGGGGGGAGGGGTGAGAGATGGGCCTCCGGTACTTTCACTCACCGGACGAAACACAACAGCAACGTGTGCCGTTGTTTCACGCCGATATTCTGTGAGAGGGTGGTATTCCGCCGGGCGAGCCGGCCCATTTCGTGCTGCAACGCAGCGTGGCTATACCGAAAATGGTCGTTAAGTACATCATTTTCGAACCATTACTAGCTAAAGTCAACTACCACTGGGTCTGGGTATATAGTGATAAGTGCTTTCAAAAAAGGCCAATATTCATTTTTAAAGTCAAAGTCAAAGTCAAATATTCTTTATTCAAATAAACTTTAGAAAAGTGCTTTTGAATCGTCCATAATTTTTTTACCTACTACCCATTCAGGACGTCTATTTTTTAGCTGTGGAGAAGAATGGGCGCAAGAAACTCCACAGCTTTAATTCAATATGTAACGACATTTACAAAATTATATGCCGTTACGTTACCAAGTTATACAAGTTTAAAAAAAAAAAATCTTAACAATATTTTGGATTAGAAATAGATTGGAGCATTTTAAACCCATGCTGTTTTGTCTTCAATGTAATCAGACACTTTATAATAAGCTTTTTTATAAAGCTTTTCTTTAATAGCGATTTTAAATTTATTAATATCTAGTTTTTGGATATTACTTGGAACTTTATTGTAAAAACGTACACACAGGCCTCTAAATGAATTATTTACTTTGTGGAGCCTAGTATTAGGTACTGCTAGTTTGTTTTTATTTCTAGTGTTTACATTGTGAATATCACTGTTTTTAGAAAAAGTTTCAATATTTTTATATACATACATTAGGTTCTCGTAAATATATTGTGATGCAACTGTCATTATATTAATATCTTTAAATCTCTCCCTAAGAGAATTACCAGCTTTTAGATTATAAATTGCTCGAATAGCCCGCTTCTGCAGCACAAAGATAGTTTGAATATCGGCAGCATTGCCCCACAGTAAAATGCCGTACGACATTACGCTATGGAAATAACTAAAGTAAACAAGTCTAGCTGTTTCAATGTCAGTGATCTGACGAATTTTCATTACTGCATAAGCCGCAGAGCTCAGTCTACTCGACAATTTATCTATATGTGGGCCCCACTGTAGCTTTGCATCCAACGTAATGCCTAGAAACACTGTGGTGTCCACAAGGTCCACACTCTTATCTTTAATTCTTACACTGGTTTTTACCTCCTTAACGTTGGGTAATACAAATCTTATACATTTGGTTTTTTGTTCATTTAATAGCAAATTGTTAACACTAAACCAATGAACTATCTTTGAGACAGCATTGTTCACATCGTCATCAATCGGCTGTCGTCGTTTCACTTTGAATAAAAGTGAGGTATCATCTGCAAACAATACTATCTCATGTTTGTCTTTTACAAAGTAAGGCAAGTCGTTAATATAAATTAAAAATAAGAAAGGACCAAGAATTGAACCCTGTGGAACTCCCATTGTAACCACCGATCCCGGAGATCTTTTACCGTTAACATCAACCCTCTGAACCCTATCAGGGCCTTCATCTTTAAAATAGGGCCCAGATTTAAACATTTGTAAAGTAAATCATTTCCAAAGCATTTGTGCCCACAATTTAATTTAAAATAAAGATTTGTGAGTGTATCTTTGACGCCGGCGTTACTCTATTTATAAACTTTATAGACGTGTCTACCTCGAGAAAGTTTTATTAAAACGTGGCGCGATTACTAAAATAAAAAAAACGGTCAAAAAACCGTCGTTTTGTATTATGATATTTTTTTATAACGTTACATTTGGAACCAAGGTCGATTAAATTCATAATCGGTATTGTGTAAAGAGGAGCTCGATGTCGCAGTGGGTAACGCACCTAATCTGCGATTGCTGAAGCAAACCAACTTCGCAAAGACCAGTCACCGGATGGGTGACCAAAAATGTGTCGTCTTGAGCTCCTCCGTGCTTCGGAAGGCAAGTAGAGCCGTTGGATCCGGCTGCATTAGCACTCGTTAACAACCACCAATCTGCACTGGCATGGAGGTTTATAGCCCGCTCTCCCTATTTATCCATAGAGAAAGCTTGTGCTCCTTCAGTGGGTACATAAAAAGAGCTGAGGGCCGCATGCTTGTTATTTTTCTTCTTCACAGCTAAAAAATAGACTTCCTGAATGGGTAGTAGGTAAAAAATATGGACGATTCAAAAGCACTTTTCGTAAGTTTATTTGAACTAGTGGTCGCCCAGTTGTCGAAATTCGACCGTAATTTTATTTAGGCTGCACGGATTGTATCCTAAGCAATGAAAAATTAAAAAAAGATAGAATGTGAGTTTGGATTGGCACTGACAGATTTCGGCCGCTCCTCTTGCATTTTTGAAATTTTTGAATAGAGTATAATAATAAGCGTGTGTGTCAAATACATAATATGCGTGAGTGTCAAATACATGGTAGTGTGTGTAATGTTTGTTTTATTGATTTAATGTCTATTTATGCATAATTAAAAAAAATATTAACATTCGGATAACCTTCTCTATATAAATTATAAGTGTGCGAAATTGCATTTTTGCAGTTTTTGCTTCACGTATTAATATATAGATAAAAAAAATTGATTTTGACTTTAGCCCGTTCTCCCTATTTATCCTTATGGAAGGCTCATGCCCCAGCAGTGGAAATATAGAATGAGCTAGTGATGACTGTGTAATAGATATACGATAAGCATCACTATGCTTATCGTATATTGCCGGCAGCCGTTGGATGATAAAACAAAATATCAGGCACTGTGGCCAGCGTTAAAAGAGGCATTTGTACAGCAGGATCGATACGGGCTGTTAATGTCATCATAAACAGCAGTCGAATTTAATTTAGAATGTATGTTGTCTTGGTTACATTTTCGGTTCCACCACCGACCGGTTGGAAGCAGCTGTAAGCGTAGTCCTCACTCAAGTTTTTCTAATAATATGAAACAAGGAAATAACTAACTTTGGTTAAGAAGGAGAACAATTTAAGTGAAGACCAACGTCTTCGCTGATATGGTAACTATCCTTATGTATGGCGAAGCGTGTGCTTTACCAGTTGGCTACACCTCTGATCTGAGTCCATCCATAGCTATTCACATGAGGAGTTGGGTGTGAGGTACAGGGCGCTGCCGGGGGCTTTTAGTTGGCCGAGTTTCGAGGATCTGGCGGCGGAAGCACTGGCGCCGGGGCTCCAGATAGTTATTGTCTCTAACCTGAGTCCATCCGCAGCTCTTCGCACGAAGAGTTGGGTGTGAGGGACAGGGCGCTGCCGGGGGTGAGGCTGGCAGAGTCCCGGGGTTCTGCCGGTGGAAGCCCTGGTGACGGGGCTGACCCCGCTAGGGCTACAGCGCCCACCATCGCGCCGGCAGCCACCGCCCCGGCCGCCCCACCCATGACCGTTGGCTGCCATTGAGCTTTCTCCCATCTGCGAGGAAGGACAAAGGTATATTAACTCTTAAGAAGTTTAGAAATACAGCTAATCAGCAGCTTTTTTATGTCTTTACTATGGGGGCACGAGCCTTTCCTATGGATGCAAACATCACAGGGGGAGTTGGCCATAATCCACCATGCGAGCACAGTACACAGCACGAACACTAATTATGAAAATGATATACTTTATACGGATCTATACTCGCGTTTATTTTACATAATATTATTAAATAAATAAATAAATAAATGCTTCCCACTCACATCAATTATCTAGCCCCAAGAAAAGCTTTCCTAAGAAACTCGAGAAATGGTTAACTACGGATAAACATACTTAACATATTTAAATACATACTTATTATACATAGGAAACACCCAGACCCGAAACCCCCATTTAGAAAAACAGCTATTTCTAAATTGAACCGGGGTTCGAACCCGGGACCTCAGAGATGGCGTTACCATGAAAACCGGTGTGCAAGCCACTCGACCAAGGAGGTCGTCAAATTATGGGTAGCTTGATGGCGCAGTGGTTTACACGCCCGGTCCACGATTGCTAAGGTTCATTTCGCAAAGGTCGGTCATCGGATGGGTGACTAAAAATGTATATGCTCGAGCTCCCCGTTGTTCGGGAGGCATGTCAAGCCGTTGGTCCCGGCTACATAAGCAGTCATTACCAACCACACATCCGCACTGGACCCGCGCATTTTTATGCATATTCTTCAGTTACTTGTTAATACGTTGTGGTACAACTTTGGAATTGATCAGGTGCCTGGATGGGTACCGATGTATGTGGGTAGATGTGAGTGGGCTTACAACTCCGCCACCAAAAAGGACATTTGGTAGTCGACTTTAGAGTTGATGACTCGAGCAGTGGTATCTGCGAGTTGTGAACGAGAAGTGAGCAAGCTTACAGCTCCGGTAACCTATCTGGATATTAGGTAGTGGATTATACGTGTCCACGGGGCAACTAGCTCGAGACACTAGTCTTAAAAGTACCGAATGAAGGATGCGTACCGGCGGCGTGTTCTGATCTGGCGTTATGACCTGACGTAGATGGTCCCTTGTGCTTGCGTAAGGATGTCTGACACCTAACTTTATAACAGTAAGGTTGGTGGGGGGGTGTCAGTATAAACTTTAAAGTAGTGTGTGGCAGGGTGTCATTGTGAATCTCTGTCCGAGGTTTTAAGCTTGCAAAAACTTTGAATGTTGGCAGCAGTACTCCCAGTAAAATGTTTTACGACATTACACTTTAAAAGTAAAGAAACCACTCTTATCAATGATAGTTTTTTTATGTTTAAGCTGCAAAACTAAGTCTGCTTGATAATTTATTTATCTATGTGTTATTTACCCCACTGAAGTTTGGCATCTATTTCCTCGGATCCTATGGCCAGTCGTCTCAATAACATGGATTCCCACATGCTAGGAATACATTGCTAATTTAATATTCTGTCTATTAGTGACGTTGTTGTTTTAATATTGTAAATTATTACGGAATGTTATTAGAAATTCACTGTCGTTTTCAATAAATATTTGATTTCGGAAATGATGGAATGATTTATCATCTAATTATATTGCAAATTGATTTATTAATTTTATCATGTCTTTTTTTGTGTTTATGTATATACATACATACATTACATATATACATACGATAATATTATCGCTGGCCCCGGGCAATAAAGCGGTAATATCAAAAATCAAATTTTACAGGAGAAATAAAAGAAGCTAATTTGTTTATAGTCCAGCGTACAGTGATCCAAAACAGGCGTTCAATATGTCAAATGAAAGCTAATTTTTTTATCAATTTATACTTTTAATAATATTTGTAATGGTATAAATATTTAATAAAATAATTGAAAAAATGTATAATACAAATTATAGACGATACCGTTTTAATTGTAACATCTATAACGACTTTATAAACACACCGACCACTGAGATTCAGGAATGTAAGTATATAATACGACGTAATTTCCACTTTAGATCACGAGCGTATCGGCCGATTACCACCTTCTTCAGGGAAATATTATAGCCAAAGCTTAGCTGTATCATCCAGTAATCGCTATTTTAGAATCCTATTAATGAAACATATTTTTATGTAACCATTGTAACAAACTGACCTTGCATTGTAATTTATTTTTATTTTTAACCATTTTAGACAATATTTTATGAAATTAATTATTTTTTTAATGTTACTACTAACTACCTAATTATTGTTTAACTAATTAAAATAACTGTATCATCCAATAATCGCTATTTTAGAATTATATCAATGAAACATATTTTTATGTAACCATTGTAACAAACTGACCCTCCATTGTAATTTATTTTTATTTTTACCCATTTTAGACAGTATTTTATAAATTAATAATTGTTTTAATGTTACTACTAGGTACCTAATTTTTGTTTAACTAAATAAAAACCTTTCAAATCACATAATCAAAAAAAAACAGACAAACCCTTATAAAAGTAAATAATATTATGCTACCTTAATTTTAATAAAACCACATAATTTTTATTAACTATTAAACTTTGGAAACAAAAATAAAATGGTCGAAACCATAAAAAAGAAAAAATAGCTACTCTAATTTGAATCTTCGGTTTCTTCTTCAATTTCTTCTTCAGAGTTCCCAACACAATGCAAATTGTTATAAAAATTATGATAATGTTTCGGGATTGCTTCAGTTTTGCAGAGACTCATCAAATCATCGTAAAGTGGTTTTGGTAAGGCGATTGGCTCTCTGTACGAATTTCTCAATTCATCTTCTGAAACATCAGTCACTGGCGTCTTTTTGGGTCTTCCCCTTGAAGGTCTGGTGTTTGATGCAGTATTTAAAGAAATATACTCGTCATCAAAGTGATACTTGAAATAAATAACATTTGGATGTGCTTGAGTAATTTTGATTTCGTGAATATTTATCCACAGAACTTTTTCATTTGTTTGATCTGCCCGCAACTAGTATCTATTGTATGGACAATAATGGCAA